>JAZKJV010009199.1:0-131793 GCA_037367405.1 Ottelia alismoides
TCCACCCTTGGGAAACACCAAAGCAGGGGAGTGTCCCCTTGCGCCCAGAGTGCGCCGATCTGCGGCTCGCTCGCCAGCGGGAAAAGCCACACACCACGCGGGCCGTTGCCCAGGCCGCGTGCTCGCGTATCTGTCGGCAGATATCGGTGGAGGCGGCTTCCCGCGCACCGGCAGGCAGCGCGCGGAGGGCCGCCGCAAGGCGCACCCGCAGTTGGGTCTTGGTCACGGCGCAGCCTTTACCAGAACGCGGGCGCCTCAGCAAACCGTTGCCTCGCCGCGGGTGCCGTCTAAAATCGAGCCCGTGCCGAATCCGTTCCGCCCGAGTAAACCGAAGGCGAAGATCAACAAATCCGCGAAAGCCCCCGAGCCGATGGCCGCCCAGCCGGCCCGCAAGGTCGGCCTCGCCCCCAAAAACGGCTGGCAGCGCCGCAACTTCTTCATGGAGGTGCTGATCCCACAGCTTTTCGCCCGCCGCGCCGGAGAGAACGTGAGCCCGGATTTTCCGGAACTCGAGGATGGCCAGATCGCTGTGACCTGGATCGGCCACGCTTCTTTCCTTCTCCAAACTCAGGGCCTGAACGTGCTGATCGACCCCAACTGGGCGAGGTGGCTCAAGGTCATCAAGCGCATCAAGCACCCCGGGCTTGCCCTGCACGACCTGCCAAACATCGACCTCGTGCTCGTGACCCATGCGCACTTTGACCACCTCGACCGCCGCACACTGCGGGAAGTCGCACGGGATCAGCCCATCGTCGTGCCGTTTGAAGTGGGCAACCTCGTGCATGACCTCGGCTTTCGCAGCGTCCACGAACTGCACTACTGGGAATGCTACGAGCACGGGCCGCTGCGCATCACCCTCACTCCATGCCATCACTGGGGCGCCCGGATGCTCCACGATTCCCACCGTGGTTTCGGCGGCTTCGTCATCGAGGCTGGTGGACGCGCGATTTTCCATTGCGGCGATACGGCTTACTTCGATGGCTTCAAGCGAACGCCACCCGATCGACGTCGCGCTGATGCCCATCGGGCGCCTACGACCCGCGAGCGGGCGCGAGGTGCATATGAATCCCGAGGAAGCAGTCCGCGCCTTTCTCGATCTCGGAGCCCGCTGCATGGTGCCGATGCACTACGGTTCCTTTCGCCTCAGCTACGAGCCTGTCGATGAGCCACCGCAGCGCCTGCTGGCCTGTGCCCGGGAGCACGGGATCGAAGATCGCGTCTCGGTCCTGACGGAAGGGCGCACGGTCGTCTTCTAGCCGTGCCAGCTGCCAGCGCGGTGGCATGTTTGTAGCTGGAAGGTGGGAGTATGAATGCGCTCGGCAATCTTCCCATCAAGATCTTCGCGGACGGTGCCGACCAGACCGGGATGCTGGAACTCTATCGCAACCCGCTCATTCAGGGCATGACGACCAATCCGACGCTCATGAAGAAAGCCGGCATCGCCGATTACGAAGCGTTTGCCCGCGACGTGCTTGCGACCGTGACCGACAAGCCGATCTCGTTTGAGGTCTTCGCCGACGAGTTTGCTGAAATGCGCCGCCAGGCCCTGCGGATGCGCGACTGGCAGGCAAACGTTTACGTGAAGATTCCTGTTCTCAATCCCCGCGGCGAATCGGCTGCCTCCCTCATCCACGACCTCGCGTTGGAAGGGGTGAAACTCAATGTCACCGCTATCCTCAGCGAGACCCAGATCGCCACCGTGGCGGCCGCGCTCGTGGCCGAAGTGCCGTCAGTCGTCTCGATCTTCGCGGGCCGCATCGCGGATACCGGGCGCGATCCGGTGCCGGTGATACAGCGCGCCCGGCGCCTGCTCGCCGAGCGCCCGCAGGCCGAGATTCTCTGGGCCAGCGTTCGCGAGGTCTTCAATATCTATCAGGCCGCCGCGGCGGGTGCCCGGATCGTCACCGTGCCGCACGACCTCCTCCGCAAAGCGATCGAGATGGCCGGCCGCGACCTCGACACCCTGTCGCTGGAGACCGTGCAAATGTTCGACCGCGATGCCAAGGCAGCTGGCTTCCCAACTGGCCACTCCGCTCGAAACGCGCCCGGGGGCGAGCACCTGGCAGGCCGCCGCCTGAGTCCGGGTGCCGATACGCCTCCGTCGAGGCTGCGCCACGAGCGCGTCTCAGGTCAGAAGGGCGGTCGCTTTCGCCTGGGTTCGGCAGGGCGCTGGTAAAGGGGCTCGGACAAACTCCGGCAGGCTTGCGAAAGGGCGGCTTCGAGTGGCTCTCGGCGCGCCACGGATCAACGGTGCGACTGACGCGCGCGAATGAGAACAGGTAATCGCTGAGGCCCCGAATTCTCCGTCCGGCGCGGTGTTCGCGGGACTGAGGGGTCGATCCGTTGAGCAGTGATCACGACACCACTGCCCCTTTGTCGTTACCATCCTGATCGGGCGTATGTCATTGCTTTCGAGGAATTAACGGTAAAGCGCTGAGAGAACGCCCCAAAGGATTAGTTAGGATTAGGCTAATTAAACAAAGCATCCTTTAGAATACCTCAATTCTGGCACATGCGGTGCTTAAAACCTTGTGCACCCCGCGTTCACAGCGCTGGGCATAACGAAGGCTAACAACCAACAAAAATACATTCATACATATGTTGCAGAAGCTGAGTAAGAATCGCGGGGGATTCACCCTCGTCGAAATCATGATCGTGGTCGCAATCATTTGCGCTTCTCGCGGCGATTGCCGTTCCTAACTTCCTCCCGGGCTCGCAAGCGCTCGCAGGCCACCCGCATCCTTCAGGATCTTCGCGTCATCGATTCCGCGATCGACCAGTATGCGATCGAAACGAACAAGGCAGGAGGGGCCAACGTGACCTGGAGTGACATCCGGGCCTATCTGAAGAACGGCTCGCCGCTTTACAACTCCAAACGGGGTCGATCTTCTCGGAGGCAGTTTTGGCACGTTCTCGGTCGACTCGGTCCCCCGGGTGTCGACAGTCACCTTTAATCGTCTCTCGGACGTCGCACCGGCCGAGTTTTGGTCTCCCTACCGGTAATCATTCGCCAGATTCGGACGCCAACCCGGTTTGCGGTTTCGGCGCGGTAAATCCTACTGCGCCGGAACCGCTCCCGGCCCGGCGGACTGGCTCGGGGCAGCCTGAGTTTTTCCTGCAATTCGAGAAACTCTCGCTGGCGGGGCGGAGCCGCAAAGCCTCGGTGAGGGCTTTGCGAGCCTCCACGAAGCCGCCCGGCTTCGAATCGGGGCGCGGGCGAGCAGATAGTGCGTTTTGGCAGCCTCAGGCTCCGTAACCAGGGCTCCGCTGAAGAACTTCTCCGCCAACTCGAACCGCTGCTCCTCGAGCGCGAGCACGCCCAGGTTGTTGAGCGTCCCGGAGTGGCTGGGGTTTAGCTCGAGTGCCGTCCGATAGTAGGACTTCGCGCGTGCCCGGAAGGTCGCCTTATCCCTCTCATCCGTCGCGCTGCTGGAACGGGCGAGCCAGAGATTGCCGAGCGCGAAATTGATGTCCGCATTCGTCTGCACGTAGGCGTAGGCGGTCTCGAGATTGCGCTGAGCTCGATCGAGATCCCCGGCGTCGGTCGCTCGGATCCCCGCCTTGTAGTGATCGAGCGACCAGAGGCTCAGATCCTGACGCGGGATTGAGACAAAAAAGGCTGCGGTGCTCGCCACCGCGGCATACCCACCCACGGGCATCCACTTTCCATGTGCCATCATCTCCCAGGCCGACCAGAGCCCACCGGCTCCCAGCAGAAGCAGGCCAGGCACGGCGGCGAGGCGGTAGCGCTCGGTGATGAAGACGGTGAGGACGGCCGCCATGTGCAGCAGCACCGCCGCCGCTACCCAGCGCGCGCGCGGGAAGCGCCGCAGCAGGGTGCACATGCCGGCCAGCCCGAGCGCCGCCACAAAGCCCCAGCGCAGGCCGGGCGGCAGTACCTGCTCGTCGCGGAGGAGCTTGATGATCGAAAGGTCGTCGTATTGGTAGGCGTTCCAGAAGTTTCCAAACTTGACCAACATCAGCCGGCGCCACGCTGGGCGGTTTTCGCGAATGTAGGCGTCCGCTTTCTCCGACCAGTAGCGGGAGACCTCCGCGCGGGTCAGCCTCCGGCCGGCGGCTTCTTCCGCCAGAGTGATAGAGTCGCGAAGGAGGCCTTCTTGGGTTGCGCGCAGCCCGGGTGGCATCTTTGGGTAGCCGGTCGCGACCGGGTTGTTGCCGATCCAGAAATTGATGCCGCTGTGGGCGGACAGGGCGACCGGTTCGCGTGCCACCAGGTAGTTGTGGGCCCACGCCGGTGCTGCCCCTGCGACCACCCCGGCCACCAAAAGAGCTGCAGCCGCGAGGACGCGCGGCCAGCGCTCGCGCAGGGGGCGTTCGCATTCGACCCGGAGGATAATCGCGAAGACCAGCAGCGGCAGGGCGAAGAGGATCGTGGCCACGAGCATGGCCACCAGCCCGCAACCGAGGCCCAGCCATCCCCATGGCGACCACCAGCTGGTCCGCTGCGGCTGCGCCGCGAGGAAGACGCAAAGGTAGTAGGAAAAGACCAGCCACACCGTCGGCATGAGGATGGCCCCGAAGGCCTGCGCCGGCGTGAAACAAGTCCACCCGATCGCGGCAAGCCCGCCGATCACGTGCGGTCGAGCTGCGGACAACGACCCGGTTTCCCCGCTCGCAGGAGCGAAAATCAGTCTCGCAAGCTGGTAAAGCAGAGTTGCGACGCCGGCACTGAGCAGAGCCTGCAGCCCGCCGATGAAGACGACGACGAGAAAGGTGCCCATCTTCCCGACCAGCAGGTAGATCAGCGCCACCAGATAGGCATAGCCCGGCAAACCGTAAAACGCCTGATGGTCCGTCCACTGGCCGCCTGCGATGCGCAGTGCCCAGTCGTGGTAAAACTTCATGTCGTCCGAGCCGGGGAGAAAATGCATCGACTGCGCAAGCCGGACCAGGATCAGCAGCTGCACGGCGAACGAACTGATAAAGACCGTGCGTGCCGGCGCCAGGCGCAAGGCAGAGAAGAGGCGGCGAAACATGCGGGCACTCAGCAAAGCAGCATTGCCAGGCGGCAGGCGAGCCGCGTCTGCCCACCAAATTATGAAAATTAGCACAACCCCCGGGGGTTGGCATCGCGACTGCTTAAATCTCCCGTAGTGCCAGCGCAGATCCCTGCGATCCACGCACATAACTAACAAACCATTCCAATACATACGCCATGCTGCAAAAGCTGAATAAGAACCGTGGGGGCTTTACCCTCGTTGAAATCATGATCGTGGTCGCCATCATCGCGCTCCTCGCCGCGATCGCCGTCCCGAACTTCCTCCGGGCCCGCAAACGCTCCCAAGCCACCCGGATTCTCGAAGACCTCCGCATGATCGACTCCGCGATCGATCAATACGCGATCGAAAACAACAAGGCCGGCGGCTCGACCGTCTCCTGGAGCGATATCCGTGGCTACCTGAAAAATGGCTCGACCCTCTACAACTCCAACGGCGTCGACATGCTCGGCGGCACCTACGGCACCTTTTCCGTCGACTCGATCCCGAAGCTCTCCGCGGCAACTTTCAACAAACTGTCCGACGTCGCTCCGGCCGAATTCTGGTCGCCCTTCTATTGATTGGCAGCCAGCCTCCGAGCTGACCTGAATCGTCATCGGCCGCCCTCTCGCGAGGGCGGCCGATTTCTTTTCCGCCCGGGTCTCTCGGCCGTTTGCATCCCCTTCCGCAAGTCTGAGAAATGCGACTGCGACTTGAGAATGAGATCGCTGACCGTGGGGCTTCCGGAGGTTCGTCCGACGAGATCTGCGCGGAGAAAAATGGAGACCGCGTCTGCTGGCACTCGGCGTGCTATTTCACCGGCGAGAATGCTGCCGCGCCCCCCTTTTCTGAAGCTCGGCCGTCGCGTGTTCTCCGGTCCTTTCCCCGCGACCACTGAGCCGGCTGCCGATCTCCCGCGTTCCCCGCAATGACACCTGCGGCTGAAAGCCCCGCGGAGGCCCCAGCAAACACCCGCCTCGGCTGCGCGCTGGTCAGAGCGGCCAGCCACGGCGGCCTCGTTTTTCTCCTGATCCTCGCTGCGACCTACGCCGTCTATGCTCCCGCGCTCGGCGGCTCCCTGATCTGGGATGACGCCTATCTCGTCGGCGAAAATCCCTTTTTCCGCAGCCCGGTTTTCGCGCTGGAGGTTTTCCGGCATTATCTCTTCTTCGACTCGTTTTCGACCTACTATCGGCCGGTCCAAAACTGGTCTTATATGGTCGATTATTGGATATGGCGGGGTCTGCCGCTCGGCTATCACCTGACCAATTCTCTCATTCACGCGGGCGCCGCCTTCCTGCTTTACCGCCTGCTCCGCCGGGTGCTGCCGGGTCTGCTCGGGCCAGGAGACCGCAGCGCCGTGTGCTCGGCAATCGTGGCGGTCATCTGGGCGATCCATCCCGTTCACAATGCGGCCGTGGCTTACATCTCCGGCCGCGCCGACAGCCTCGCGGCGTTCTTTGCCCTGGCCGCCTGGCTGGTCACACTCCGCGCGCTGGAACATCCCAGACGGCGCTGGAGGATCGGGCTCGGCGCGACAGCCGCTCTGCTGATGTTGCTGGCCCTGTGCTCCAAGGAGATCGCCCTCATGTGGCTCGTGCTGGCGCTCGCGCACCTCTGGTGGAAAGGAGCGGCCGACCTGCGCGCTCGTCTGGTCACGACTGGTGCGGTCCTCGCGGTTTTTGCGGTCTATGTCGTCCTCCACGCACTGCCGGCGCCCCGCCAGCCGATGGAAGACGGCCCGCCGCAACCACTGGCCGCTCGCTCGCTGCTGATGCTGCGCGCACTGGGCGACTACACGGGCCTCATGCTCTTTCCATCGACGCTCCATATGGAACGTCGCCTTTCCGACGACCTGCCCTACCGTAGCGCGGCCCTTTGGCGCGAGCACACCCGCGGGGAATGGCTTTCCGTGCTTGGCGTCGTCGCAATCGCCGGGGCGGGCTGCTTGTGCCGTTCGCGCGCGCCAGGCCGCGCCTTGCGCATCGCAGGGACCTTCTGGTTTGCTGTCGCATTCCTCCCGATCTCGAATCTCTTTCCGCTCAATGCCGAAGTCGCAGAGCACTGGATCTATCTTGCGAGCATCGGCTTCCTCCTGCTCGGCGCGGGCGCGGCCATCGCCCTGCCAGGCCGGCTGCAGCCGTGGGCAGTCGCGGCCGCTCTGGTCTTTGCCACGGGACTCGGCGTCCGCACCGCCGTCCGCAGTGCAGACTGGGTCGACGCCGAAACCTTCTACCGTCGCACCATCGCGAGTGCGGGCGTGTCACCCCGCATCGTGCTCACTCTCGCTGGCTTGTATGGGCAAAGAGGCGACTTTGCCGCGCAGGAGCAGCTACTCCGGCGGCTGCTCGATCGATTCCCGGATTTTGCCCCAGCCCGCATTCAACTCGGCGTGTGCCTCGCCCGCCAGCACCGGGCGCCGGAAGCGACGGATGTGCTGACCGTCCAGCCCGAACAGGCCGCGGAGACCGCCCGCCGGTTTCCCCGCACCTGGCCGGCCGCCCTGCAACTCGCCCGGCTGCGCTCGGTGGCCGGCGATCAGGCCGCAGCCCGCGCGATCGCGCGCGAGGCGAGCGAACGTTTTCCAGAAGTGTGGAATGTGATCCGCTTTGAGGCGGAACTCGTCGCCCGCGACGAGGGGACCGCCGCGGCCGTGCCTCTTGTGGAGCGCTTTGCCCTCGCGCACTGGTGGCACCTCGATGCGCGCCTCGAGCTTGCCCGCCTTCAGGCCGCTGCTGGCGCGGCCGATGCCGCCATCCGCAGCTACGCGTTTGCCCGGCGGCTCGATCTCTACGATGGCCGGCCCGATGCCGGGATCGCGCAGGTCGAGCTGGCCCGCAATCGGCCCGGCGCCGCTGTCGAGGCACAGTGCGCAGCGATCGCACGCGCGCCGGATTTGCCAGGGGGCTACATCGAGCTCAGTCGCATGCTGCAAAAGCTCGGCCGGGCTCAAGAGGCGACTGCTGCCGTGCGCAAGGCCCAGCAACTTACTGCCCAGGCACGCTGAGCGGCCGCCGCTTCATGCTGCGAAAAAGGGATTGCCGGTGTGTTGCTCCCCGACGGTGGTCAAAGGCCCATGCCCCGGCGCAATGATGCTCTCGGCCGGGAGGGTGAGGATCTGCTCCCGATTTGTCTGCAAGGCGGCCTCGTAGGATACAGCGCCGCCTCCCATGGAGCCTGCAAACACGGCATCGCCGACGATTGCTACTGGCTTGGCCAGCCCGGTCACAAAGTAGGTCACACCGCCCACTGAATGCCCCCAGGTTAGCCGCGTCTCGACCCTGAGCCTGCCGATCTGAAACTCCGCTCCTGCTTCAAATGGCTCCGCGCCGTCGAGGGGCTCGCGTGAGCCCACCCGCGCCACCGCGCCCGTCTTCTCCCGCAGCCGATCGAGGTCGAAAATGTGGTCGCCATGCGTGTGCGTGATGAAGATCTGCGTCACGCGCAGCTTTTTCTCGGCCGCCAGATGCAGGAGCGCGCTCGCGTCGGCCCCAGTGTCAAAGGCGGCCGCCTCACCGCTCTCCAGATCCCAGACGAGATATGAGTTCACCGTCATGTCCTCAAAGGGCGTATTGAACTGCGCGAGCCCCTCCAGCGCCACCGGCGCAGGGCTCCACGTCCCCGCGCCGATGCCCGCCAGCGCGCGGGAGCTCAGCCCCAGCACCGGCGCGACCTTGGCCGCGACCATCTCGTTCCACGCCCCGCCACGCAGCGACTCGAGCGCGGCGACTTCCACGCCGGCGTCATTTGCGACCTGCGCGTCGGTCAGCTTCAGACCGCGCATCGCTTTGCCGATGATGTCAGTGAAAGAGTCTTCGAGTGGGATCATGGGGTCGGGGAGTGCTGTGGAAAAAGGGAACGGTGCTCAGCTATCGCAGGCGAGATCGGGACTGCGCGCCTCAGCTCGCGACCTCCGCCGGGACGGGGGCGGCAGGCTCTTCACGCGGCACACGCAGCAGCAGGGCAAAGACAGTAGCCAGCGCCACGAGCGCTGCGGACGCGGTGAAGGCAGTGCGATAGCCGGAGCTGACCACCTCAAAGACCGCCCCATTCAGCGGCCGCGCCAGCGTGGAAAAATTCGCCGGCAGCGGCAGCACGGCGAGCGCCGGCCCGAGGAAGCGGCCGAAGCTCCCGGCAGACGACATCAAGCCCAGCACCCGGCCCTGCGCGCGGCCGTGGACGTGGCGCGATGCCATGCCGCTGAGCACCGGAGTGACCAGCCCATTTCCCAGGGCCATCACCGCGCAGACGATGAGGAAGCCGCCCACCGTCATCGCCCGCGGCATCAGCCACAGGCTCAAGGCGAGCAGGGCTGCACCGATGACTGCCAGCTCCTTCTCGATGTCCCGCTTCAACAGCTGCCGCAGCAGCCCGCCCTGCACGAAAACCGCCAGCACGCCCACGTAGGCAAAGGCATAGCTCGTCTGTTTCGTCGTCCAGCCAAAGCGATCGCCACAGAAAAGGGCAAAGAGCACATGGATAAAGGCAAAGCCCGTCGTGCAGCTGAGTGTCGCCGCCAGCAGGAGCCCGATGAAACGGCCGCGACCGCCAGCAAAGACCTCCGCCAGCGGAGCCCGCTCCGCCGGGTGCAGCCGGCGCTCTGGGGTGAGCGTCTCTGGCAGCCAGCCGATGACAAACACCGCATTCAGCAGCGACAGAGCCCCCGCAAAGTAAAACGGCACCTGATGGCCCCACTGGCTGAGGACGCCTCCGATCGCCGGCCCAAGAATGAAGCCCAGCCCGAAGGCAACGCCAATCTTGCCCATGGCCCGCGAACGCTGCTCCGGCGCCGTCACATCGGCGATGCAGGCTTGCGCGGTCGCGATGTTTCCCCCGCTCGCCCCATCGATGATGCGGCCGAGGAAAAGCATCCAGGCCGCCTGCGCAGCCCCCGTGACAAAGTAACCCACGGCCGTGCCGAAGATGCTGATCAGCAATACCGGCTTCCGCCCGAAGCGGTCCGACAACTTCCCAATCAGCGGTGCAGAGAACAGCTGGACGAGCGAAAAGATGCCGACCAGCCAGCCGAGCTGCGTCGGGTTTAGCTGAAAGGGAGCCTCCTTGGCGTAAACCGGCAGCACAGGGATCACGATCCCAAAGCCGATCATGCTGATGAAGACCGTCAGAAAGATAATGCCGATCGGTGATTTGGGCTGGGACATGCGTCGGGAGCGGGGCTGCAGAGAATCTCCGAACGGACCGGAGGCGCAAGGCCGGAGTCAGCCGCAGAAGTCAGCTTGGCGCGCCGCACGTGACGCCTACACTCGGGCGATGCGTTATGCCCCCATCGACCCCGCACTCTTTGTCGAAAATCGTGCTCGCCTGCGGCGGCTGCTCCCGCCGCGCTCCCTCGCCGTGCTCAATGCCAACGATATCATGCCTTCCAACGCGGACGGGACGCTGGGATACGTGCAAAACTCCGATCTCTTCTACCTGACCGGCATCGATCAGGAGGAGACGATCCTGCTGCTCTTCCCCGATGCGGCGGACGAAAAAAATCGGGAAATCCTCTTTCTGCGCGAAACGAGCGAACTCATCGCCATCTGGGAAGGCCACAAGCTGACGCGCGACGAAGCCCGGGAGCGCACCGGCCTTAAGAACGTCCGCTGGCTGAGCGAATTCCCCGGCATCTTCCGCCAGCTGATGTGCGAGGCGCAGTCCGTCTTCCTCAACAGCAACGAACACAAGCGAGCGGTCGTCGCAGTCGAGACCCGCGACGCGCGCTTTATCCGGCAGACCCGCGAGCAGTATCCGCTCCATGACTATCGGCGCCTCGCCCCGCTCCTGCACGAGCTCCGGCTCGTTAAGTCCGCCTTTGAACTGGAACTGCTCCGCAAAGCCTGTGCGCTCACTGCGCGCGGCTTCGATCGTGTGCTGAAGTTTGTCCGGCCCGGAGTTTCCGAGCTCGATGTGGAAGCCGAGCTCGCCCACGAATTCATCCGCGGTGGCGGCGGCTTCTCCTACCCGCCCATCATCGCCTCCGGTCCGAATGCCTGCGTGCTGCATTACGTGGAGAATGATCGGCCCTGCCGCAAGGGTCAGCTGCTGCTGCTCGATGTGGCGGCCAGCTATGCCAACTACCGTTCCGATCTCACCCGCACCATTCCCGTGAGCGGTCGCTTTTCGCGGCGGCAGCGCGACGTCTACAATGCCGTGCTCCGCGTGCTCCGGGCGGCGATTGCGCTTTGCGTCCCCGGGAAGCTGCCGCGCGATTGGCAGCGGGAGTCCGAACAACTCATCGAGCAGGAACTCCTCGCGCTCGGCCTGCTGACCAAGGCGCAGATTCGCAAGCAGGATCCCGAGCGGCCGGCCCTCAAGAAATACTTCATGCACGGCGTCGGCCACCCGCTCGGTCTCGATGTCCACGATGTGGGTGACACCACCAGGCCGATGCAGGCTGGTTGGGTGATGACGGTGGAGCCCGGCATCTATCTGCCGGAGGAGGGTTTCGCCGTGCGGCTCGAGAATGACATTCTCGTCACGGAGGGAGAGCCCATTGACCTGATGTCCGATATCCCCATCGAGGCAGCCGACATCGAGCGCGAGATGCGGGCCTAGCGGCAAAAGATCGGCCGCTATCGGATCACGCTGCCCTGGAGCCTTTGGCCCGGGCAAATGCGCCCGCCTCCTGCGCCGCCAGGATGCACACATTGAGCGCCACTCAGCGACTTGCGGCACTCTCAAAGCCGCGCGCTCAATCCGTGATCTCTCACAGCTTTGGGGCTCCGGCTGCGATAGCTTCGCATTCTCGCTCTCTGCGCTGTCAAACGAGGGATTGAGGGAGCGAAGTCCCCGCAGCAATGGCTTAAGAGGGTGTACCGAAAGTGGTTCATGGCCTCATCAGCCGAGCGAGGAGGAGGAGAGAGGCCGCGAGGAAGATGAAGGCCTCGCTGGAGTCGGTGCGGAACTCGTAGTCCTTGCTGAGGCGGCGGAAGTTGTTGAGCCAGCCGAAGGTGCGCTCGACGACCCAGCGACGGGGCAGGACGGCGAAGCCTCTTTGGAGGTCGGCGCGGCGGACGATTTGCAGGCGCAGCGGACGTGGGCCGAAGCGCTGGCGCATCCAATCGGCGAGTTTGGCGCCGGCGTAGCCACCGTCGGCCCAGATGAGTTGGAGTTTGGCCAGCGGCGGGTCGATTTGCTCGAGGACCAGCCGGGCTCCGTCGCGATCCTGGAGGTCGGCTGCATGGACGCGGACCTTGAGGATCAAGCCATCGGTGTCCACCAGCAGATGGCGTTTGCGTCCCACGATCTTCTTGCCTGCATCGTAGCCGCGCACTCCGCCGCGGCGAGTTGTGCGCACGCTCTGGCTATCCAGGATCGCGGCCGTGGGGGCTTTTTTTTACCCCCTTTTTGCCGTGCCGCCGCGCGCAAGGCGTCGTGGAGTTTTTCAAAGACCCCCTCCGCCCGCCAGCGCGCGAAGTAGTAGTAGACGATGCGCCACGGCGGCAGGTCATGCGGCAGCAGTCGCCACGAGCCGCCCGTGCGCACCATGTAAAAGATCGCGCTCAGGACGGCACGCCGGTCGAAACGCGGCGGTCGTCCCAACTTGGGCGGTCCACCCAAAACTCCCTCAATGATGGCCCATTCGAGATCGTTGAGATCGGTCGGATACGGCGATGAATGCGGCTTTTCTTCCATCCCGAGCTTCTCGCAAACCGTCCCTCAAAAGTACACCTATAATCACCATAGAAGGACTTTCGGTACACCCTCTAAGAAGTTGGTCGGCTATCTCGACGGCAAGCTGCTCTGTCGGCTCTGCCTGATCCATCGCCGAAGAGAGCCGGACTCCATCTCCTGCCAACGCCCTTGCTTTCGGCGTCGTGGGCCATGAGCTTCTCACGATCTCCGGACGCCGTTTGTCGAGTATTCGTCCGGGGCGAAAGAGGAGGGGCTGCTTTCGCAAGGAAATGCGAAATCTGAGGGAAGGTTCGTGGGATCCGGGGAAGAATGGCTAAGTAGGAGCAGTGCCCCCCAATTCGTCTCAGCCCGTCCCGCCGCCGGCGGAATTCATCACCGCCGTGACCCGGGCGCAGCGAGTGCTGCACGCATTCATTCTCTCGATGGTGCGCAGTGCGGCGGATGCGGATGATGTGCTGCAGGAGACGAATCTCGTGCTCTGGCGGAAGGTCGCCGAGTTCGACCCAGCGCGGGAATTCATGCCGTGGGCGATGCGCTGTGCGCAGTTGCAGGCGCTGGCGCATTTGAAAAGGAAGCAGCGTGCGCGAGTGACCTTCGACGACGAACTGCTCGCGCTGATCGCGGATGAAGGGGTGGCCGCATTTGCGGAGGCGGACGCGCGGCGTGTCGCGCTGGCCTCTTGCCTGCAGAAGCTGTCCGCGGAGCAGCGCGCGCTGATCGCTCGGCGCTACGAGCCCGGTGGTTCGGTGAGCGAGATCGCAGCGGACCGGGCCACCACGCCCAAGGCGCTTTCGGAAATGCTGCGGCGTATCCGGCACAGCCTGCTGCTTTGCATCGAGCGTGCCCTGGTGCAGGAGGCGCGGGCATGAGTTGGCGGCCAGACAGCGAACTCGAGCGGCTGCTCAATGCGCTCGCGGATGAGACCTCGAACGAGGCCGACGAGTCGCGCCTCGCGGAGATCCTCCGTCACGATGCGGCGGCGCGCGTCCACTACCGCAAGTTCATGGCCCTGCATTCCGCGCTGCTGTGGGACTACGCGGCGGCGGTGCCCGGCGACCCGGGGACTCCGCAGGAATCTGTGGCCCTCCTGATGCGTGCCCCTGGGTGGCGAGATATCTATGCACTCGTCGCGGTGCTGGCCGCGCTCGCAGCCGTGGCGGTGTTTCTTTTCCCAGGTGGCGGAGGAGCGGCGCGGACCATTGTGGAGATCGAGGAGGTCGTCGGCTCCTTCTCATGGACCGGGCCGAGCGGGGAAGTGCAGGGCGGATTGGTCGCTGGGCGCCGGCTTGCCGCGGGCAACTTCCTCGCGGCGGATGATACGAGTGCCGCGGTGTTGCGTTTCCTCGATGGCACGCGGCTGACGCTCGGCGGCGGGGTCGATGTGCTGGTCGCCGACGACGGGCAGAAGCGCGTGCATCTGAAGTCTGGCACGCTCAGCGCCGACGTCCGTCCCCAGCCGAAAGGACGTCCGCTGATCATTCGGACTTCCACCGCGACGCTCGAAGTCGTGGGTACCGTGCTCTCCGTCACCGCGGCGCCGGAGCGGACGACAATGACCGTGCAGCAAGGTCACGTGCGGTTTGAGCGCCTCGCCGATGGGGAGAAGGTGGACGTTGTCCAAGCCCACGTCGTCACAGCTTCGCTCGAGGGCAATCTGCCGCTGCTCCCCAAACCCACGGTCATGCCGCCGCTCGCGTGGACGGTGGATCTTGCGCGACCTGCGAATGACGGTTCACGCGGGGACTGGTTCCCGGCCGCCAAAGGCGCGCCTGCGCTGCTCAAGGCGGTGCCTCTCTTGGTGGGCCGCCATCACGACGCGCCGCTGCTTCATTACGGCGTCTCGATTCGCGACTACACGCAGCCGAATGCCGGCGCATTTGTGAGCGTCGTGCCGACCAGTACGCTCCGCGTCCGTTATCGCACGACGAGGGCCGTGAGCGTGCTGCTGTTCTGCATCACGCAGCGGCCCGGCGGAGCTTTCGGTGGAAACTTCGAACTCGCGCTTCCGGTGGACGCGGGCACACCGAGCGCGGATGGCTGGCGAACAATCGACGTGCCGCTCGCTGACTGGCGCCCGCTCCAGCCGAGCCGCGCGCTGCATCCCGCCGGTAATGGTATCTCTCTGCTCAGCGTAAAGACCGTCAGCCGCGACGCGGGCCTCGAGGTCGCCGAACTGAGCATCGTTCCCCGACTCCCCCAATGAGAAATCGTGTGTCCTCGCTGGCGGCCGCCTTCGCGTGCGCCCTTGCGCCTTCACTCCACGCCGCCGTCCCGCCGGCGGTGCATGGCTTCGTGGAAAAGTGGTGCATCGATTGTCACGACGGCGACTCGCACAAGGGCGGGCTGAACCTCGATGGGCTCGATTTGTCCGCAGAGCACGATGCGCATGCGCGCTGGGTGCGCGTTTTCGACAAGGTGCTCTCCGGCGAGATGCCGCCGAAAAACAAGCCGCGCGCCGACGAGGCGACGAAGCGCTCCTTTCTCAGCACGCTCGGCGGCGGACTGCTCCAGCAGCACACGGCGATGAAGGGCACGGTGATGCGGCGGCTGAATCGCACGGAGTATGAGAACACGCTGCATGACCTGCTCGGCGTGCGCACCAGGCTCGCGGAGCTGCTGCCCGAGGACGGGAAGGCGTTCGGTTTCGACAACGTCGGCGAGGCGCTCGATCTCTCGCCGGTGCATCTGCAGCGCTACATGGATGCGGCGCAGGCGGCGCTGCGCGATGCGGTGAAGTTTGGGCCGGCGCCGGAAAAGAAAAAGGTCACGGCGGTGTTCGATGCGGGGAACAACGCGCGCAACTTCGAGCGGAGCTGGGGCAAGCTGAGCGACGGCGCCGCGGTGTTTTTCAACAGCGGCGGGTTCCCGTCGATCGTGCCGGAATTCACCGCCCCGGCGGAGGGGCAGTATCGCGTGACGATCACCGGACGCGCGCACCAGAGCGATGAAGACGTGAGCTTCTCGATCTACGCGGGCACCTTCGGGCGCGACAATGACTCGCATCTGCTCGGCGTGATGGAGCTGCCGCCGAAGCAAACCAGCCGCACGATCGAGGTCTTCCTGCGGCCGCGGGAGAAGCTGCGCATCTACCCGCAGCTCGTGCCGGATCAGGTGTCGCTGCAACGCGACGGCGCTGCGAACTACAAGGGCGCGGGCCTCGCGTTGATGCCTGTCGAGGTCGAGGGACCGATCGTCGGCGAATGGCCGGGCCGTGGACATCAGTTGCTCTTTGGCGAGCTCGAGGCGCGGGAGGGGGCGAAGCCGAGATACGGCGGCAAGCCGGGGCCGGGTGAAATCATCGCGAAGGACCCGGCGGCGGATGTGAAGCGGTTGCTCGGCGCCTTTCTGCCGGTGGCGTTTCGCCGTCCGGTGTCGATGAGCAAGGCCGAGCCATTCATCAAGCTCGCGCAGGACGAACTCGCGAGCGGCGCGAACTTTTACGATGCGATGATGACCGCCTGCGTCGCGGTGCTTTGCTCGCCCGAGTTTCTCTACCTGCGCGAACCCGCCGGAAAGCTCGACGACTTCGCCGTGGCCTCGCGGCTCAGCTACATGCTGTGGAGCAGCGCACCCGATGCGGAGTTGATCGCGGCGGCAGCAAAGGGTCAGCTCTCCGCGCCGGCGGGCCTGCGTGCACAGACCGAGCGGCTCCTCAAAGACGCGCGGGCGCAGCGCTTCACGCGCAACTTCACCGGCCAATGGCTGAACCTGCGCGAGATCGATTTCACGATCCCGGACAAACAGCTCTACCCGGAGTACAGCGACGCGCTGAAGGATGCGTGTGTGAAGGAGACGGAGCTGTTCTTCGACGAAGTGCTGCGGGCCAACCTTAGCGTCACCAACTTCATCGACTCGAACTGGACGATGCTCAACGAACCCCTCGCGCGCCTCTACGGCATCGAGGGCGTGGATGGCCTCGACTTCCGCAAGGTGGTGCTCAAGCCCGAGCATCACCGTGGCGGAGTGATGACGCACGCGAGCGTGCTGAAAGTCTCGGCGAACGGCACGACGACATCGCCCGTGGTGCGCGGCATCTGGGTGCTGGAGCGGATCGTCGGTACGCCGCCTTCGCCGCCGCCGCCGGGCGTGCCGGGTGTGGAGCCAGACATCCGCGGCGCGCAGACGCTGCGTCAGCAGCTCGACAAACATCGCAACCTCGAGAGTTGCAACGGCTGCCACCGCGTCATCGATCCGCCGGGCTTCGCGCTGGAGAATTACGACGTGATCGGCGGCTGGCGCGAAAACTACCGCAGCCTCGGCAAAGACTTCCCAAAGCCGACGAACCTGCCGCGGTCGCTGAGGAACGTGCAGTGGCGCATCGGCCCGGCCGTGGATGCGAGCGGCACGACCCCCGATGGCAAGCCGTTCAAGAATCTCGCCGATTACAAGAAGCTGCTCCTCGCGGAGCCCACGCGTTTCACCCGCACGATGGCCGAGAAGCTCGCGGTGTATGGCACCGGCCGCGGCATGGGTTTCTCCGATCGCACCGAGCTCGATCGCCTTGCCACGAGCGTCGCGGGGAAAGGGAACGGCTTCCGCGATCTCGTGCACGAGGTCGTGCAGAGCAGCATTTTCAAAAACAAGTAACCCCCGCCGCCCATGCAAACGCCTCACCTTTCCGCCAAACCTCACCTCTCCCGCCGAGCCTTTCTGCGCGGAACCGGCGCGCTGCTAGCGCTGCCGTGGCTTGAGGCAATGATCCCAGCGTTCGCCACCCGCGCACAGGCTGCCGCAGCGAAGACTCCGCCGCGGCGCTTCCTGGCGATGTGCTACGGGCTCGGCTTTCACGGGCCGCATCTTTTTCCGCAGGAAGCCGGGCGCGACTATGCGCTCACGCCCTACCTCGAAGCGCTCAAAGAGCACCGCGCCGACTTCACGATCTTCTCCGGCCTCTCCCACGAGGAGCAGAATGGCGCGAACGGGCACACCTCGGAACTCACCTGGCTCACCACGGCCAAGCACCCGGGGCTGCCGGGCTTCCGCAACTCGATCTCCATCGATCAGCTCCTCATCGAGAAGCTGAATCCCGACACGCGCTTCCCTTCGCTCATCCTGAACGTCAGCGGCGCGGGCGACTCGATGTCGTGGACGTCGAACGGCGTGAACCTGCCGTCGGAAGGCTCGCCGTCGAAGGTCTTTCAGCAGCTCTTCGTCAACGGCACGCCGGCGGAAGTGCAGGCGCAGATGCGCGCGCTCAAGCGCGGCCGCAGCATTCTCGACACGGTTAATGGCGAGGCGAAGAAGCTGCAACGCGACCTCGGGAAGCGCGACCAGGAGAAGTTCGACCAATACCTCACCAGCGTGCGCGAACTGGAGACGCGCATTCAGGCGAATGAAGCGTGGGCGCAGAAGCCGAAGCCGGCCGTGGATGCGAAGCCGCCGACCGACGTGCAGGACCGCACCGACATCATCGCGCGCACCCGCCTCATGCACGACCTGATGGTGCTCGCGTTCCAGACCGACAGCACGCGCTTCATCACCTACAAGGCCGGCGGCATGAACGCCGTGCCGAAGATCGAGGGCGTGAAGCAGGACTGGCACAATCTTTCCCACCACGGGCAGGACGAGATGAAGATCGAGGAACTCGCGATCATCGAGCGCGCGGAGTTTGCGGAACTGGGACGGCTGCTCGGCTTGCTCAAGGGCGTGAAGGAAGGCGGGCGCACGCTGCTCGATCAGACGACCGTCCTCGCCGGCTCGAATCTCGGCAATGCCAGCAGCCACAGTTGGCGCGATGTGCCGGTGATCGTCGCGGGCGGCGGCTTCAAGCACGGTCAGCACCTCGTCGCGGGCGGGAAGGGGAACGACAACGCGCGCTTCGCCAATCTCTTCGTGCAAATCGCGCAGCGGCTCGACGTGGGCATCGAGAAGTTCGGCAGCAGCAACGGGACGGCGGTGAAGGGCTTTGAAGCAGCGTGAGCGCGCGGCGAGACCGGACGATCAGACCATGAGACACGCTCCGAAATCGTTCCGACATTCGTGCTGCTCGTGCGCCGCCCTTCTCCTCCTCTGCTTGTCTCATGGTCTGATCGTCTCCGCTGCCGCAGCAGAGTCGCCCGAAGCGATCGCCGCCGGCGAAAAGCGACGCGCGGAGATCCCACTCGGCGGCGACTTCAAGCCGGACCCGAAGGTGCCCGCGTTCGTGGTGGTCGGACATGGCGGGCGGATCATCGTCAGCAGGGACGACGGGAAAACGTGGACGCAGACCTTCTTCGGCTACCCCTCGGGTGATCACGGCGGGTGGGCGACGCGCACGATGACTTATGAGGGCGGTGTGTTTGTGGTCGCGGTCGGCTGGGGTGGGCCGTGTTCGTATCTGGCGAGTGAAGACGGCGTGCGCTGGCGGCATCTCACGGCCGGCACGGCGAAGCTGCCCGAGGGCAAAGGCGACCCGCGGGTGATGGTGGGTGCGTGGGGGCTTGCGGGCGGCAAGGGAACGATCGTCGCGACGGGCTACATGACGATGGCGGCGACCTCGGACTTTGGGAAAACGTTCAGCGGCTTCAGCATGTGGGGCGCGTTCAAGGACGACCCGCGCGGCAAGCTCAACACGCACCACGTCGATCCGGTGTATTGCGGCGACCAGAGCGGCCGCTTCCTCGCGCTCGGGGACAATCGCGGCGCGGAAGGTGCCAAGTTTGGGAACCTTTTCGCCAGCGACGACCTCGGGAAAACGTGGCGCTGGCTGAATCCCAAAGGACTCGAAACATCCACCGGCCGCGGTTCGATGGTCTCCAACGGCAAGGTGCTCGTGATGACCGACGCCGAGTCGGCGAACGCCTGGACCAGCGCCGATGCCGGCGAGACCTGGGACGGTCCGCACCCGACCGGCGCCCGGCGCGCGGTGCTGAGCGAAGTGCGCGGCGAATTCTGGCTCACCGGAAAACCTTCGCGCGCCAGCGCCGATGGCAAGACGTGGCGCGACCTGCCGGCCGCCGTTCCACTCGGCCAGGTGATCGCGAGCGACCAAGGCACACTCATCAGCATTCACCCCCAGCGCACCAATATCCTGCGCAGCGCCGACGGCGGAGCGTCCTGGCAAGAGCTTCACGCCTACAAGCCCGACGAGGTCCGCGGAGGAGCGCAGGGCTTACGCGACGGAGCGTTCGGCTTCCTTTCGCCGAAGTAATGCCGTTTGCGTTTTCTTTGTCACACCGAGACGCGCGCTGAATTGCTTCATATCTCCCGCAGTGATTTGACGAGCAAGCTTCGTTTGAAGCAGTGAGCTTCGCCGGAGCCCAGCGGTCATCGCATCGTCATCCTTAAAACGTGAGATACGTAACGAGGTAGTGTCCTGAGAGTTCAGCAAAAAGAAAGCGGGTCATGGTAGGTGCGGGAGCGACCAAGCAACCCGAACCCAAAGAAGAACCATGACTCGAAAGAACGATCAGCATAACGCGCCTGATCTCAAAGCGCTGATGGTGCAAGATCACAATCTGATGCAGCCGTTGATGCAG
Organism: Ottelia alismoides; assembly: GCA_037367405.1. Taxonomy (NCBI): domain Eukaryota; kingdom Viridiplantae; phylum Streptophyta; class Magnoliopsida; order Alismatales; family Hydrocharitaceae; genus Ottelia; species Ottelia alismoides. The sequence continues at coordinate 20,093 of JAZKJV010009199.1, forward strand.
TGGCTGCTCCAAGAGGTGCTCGAAGCCGAGATGACCGACTCGCTCGGGGCGGCCAAGGGCGAGCGCAGCGAGGCCCGCCAAGGCTATCGCAGCGGCTACTACTCACTTCAACGGGGCCGCGGTCGTGAGACCGCGGAGAGGTGAACGTATTCGCTATCAAGAGGCGCGCGATCACGACGCTTCAACGGGGCCGCGGTCGTGAGACCGCGGAGAGAAGATATATTCCATGTCGCACAAAGCATCGAGCATCTGCTTCAACGGGGCCGCGGTCGTGAGACCGCGGAGAGCGCCCACTGCAGAGCCATTGCAGACGCGATGCCTGGCTTCAACGGGGCCGCGGTCGTGAGACCGCGGAGAGCCAGCCGGAGGGGCTCATCCGGCTGGATCGACATCAGGCTTCAACGGGGCCGCGGTCGTGAGACCGCGGAGAGACGAAAACACGAGGGAAGTCGAACCACGGCTTGCAGCGCTTCAACGGGGCCGCGGTCGTGAGACCGCGGAGAGCAGAGCGCATGCTTTGACGCGATTAGGCGAGCCTTCGCTTCAACGGGGCCGCGGTCGTGAGACCGCGGAGAGGAGGGCTCTTCTTGGCCGTTGGTCAAAACCCAGCGGTCGCTTCAACGGGGCCGCGGTCGTGAGACCGCGGAGAGCGCGCAAAACCCGACGCTGCAAATGCCCGACATTGGCGCTTCAACGGGGCCGCGGTCGTGAGACCGCGGAGAGGTGTCTCCAGATACACACGGCACCCGGGAGCGGGCAGCTTCAACGGGGCCGCGGTCGTGAGACCGCGGAGAGTCACCCTCGGCCGCGAGGTCCGAGAGAAAGACGTCGAGCTTCAACGGGGCCGCGGTCGTGAGACCGCGGAGAGCGTCATTGCAAACATGCCAGGAAGCGAAACTCGAATTGCTTCAACGGGGCCGCGGTCGTGAGACCGCGGAGAGGGGCCGACTGCCGCGCGAACGATCACGGTTCCGGATGCGCTTCAACGGGGCCGCGGTCGTGAGACCGCGGAGAGGGCTGATTCATGCGCTTCAAGAAGCGCTCGACTTGTCGCTTCAACGGGGCCGCGGTCGTGAGACCGCGGAGAGGCCATCGTGGCATCGCGCACACGCCGCAAGCCAGCTGCTTCAACGGGGCCGCGGTCGTGAGACCGCGGAGAGTCGCTGCTGTGTAAGCAACGGTAGAGTTAGTAGCCGAGCTTCAACGGGGCCGCGGTCGTGAGACCGCGGAGAGCGTAATACGTAACATCAGTCCAAGCCGGAGGAATTGGCTTCAACGGGGCCGCGGTCGTGAGACCGCGGAGAGTTCGAGTGCCGTATAAGGGTTGCGAACACAGAGAACGGGCTTCAACGGGGCCGCGGTCGTGAGACCGCGGAGAGAGGCGGCGGGTCTGGCACGCCGTTGCCGTCCACCCCGGGCTTCAACGGGGCCGCGGTCGTGAGACCGCGGAGAGCAACTGTCACCCGCTGCTCCGCGCCAGCCATCCACCGCTTCAACGGGGCCGCGGTCGTGAGACCGCGGAGAGCTCGACGCTCGACTTGACGCGCGGACCCTGCGCCTCGCTTCAACGGGGCCGCGGTCGTGAGACCGCGGAGAGGTAAAAGCAATTTTGCTAGTGCCGGGGTGGAAGCTCGCTTCAACGGGGCCGCGGTCGTGAGACCGCGGAGAGGCAGCCGGAGCAGCGTGTCGGCATCGACAAACGCTGGCTTCAACGGGGCCGCGGTCGTGAGACCGCAGAGAGTTAGCGACGGGAGTCGTGACAACGTTTGAATCGGCCGAGCTTCAACGGGGCCGCGGTCGTGAGACCGCGGAGAGTTGTCGAAACGCCGGACGCGACGATTCAGGGGGATGGCTTCAACGGGGCCGCGGTCGTGAGACCGCGGAGAGCGAGGGTGCCAATTCAGTTCAAGGACTAATTGGCGACGCTTCAACGGGGCCGCGGTCGTGAGACCGCGGAGAGATACGCGCAACAAGGACGCTGCGACCAAGCGATGAGGCTTCAACGGGGCCGCGGTCGTGAGACCGCGGAGAGTCTCCTTGTTTGCGGACATGCGCTTTACCATCTCCTGGCTTCAACGGGGCCGCGGTCGTGAGACCGCGGAGAGGACGCTCGGAACGCCGCCTGGAGCATAGCCTTCCCAGCTTCAACGGGGCCGCGGTCGTGAGACCGCGGAGAGGCAGCCGGAGCAGCGTGTCGGCATCGACAAACGCTGGCTTCAACGGGGCCGCGGTCGTGAGACCGCGGAGAGTTAGCGACGGGAGTCGTGACAACGTTTGAATCGGCCGAGCTTCAACGGGGCCGCGGTCGTGAGACCGCGGAGAGTTGTCGAAACGCCGGACGCGACGATTCAGGGGGATGGCTTCAACGGGGCCGCGGTCGTGAGACCGCGGAGAGCGAGGGTGCCAATTCAGTTCAAGGACTAATTGGCGACGCTTCAACGGGGCCGCGGTCGTGAGACCGCGGAGAGATACGCGCAACAAGGACGCTGCGACCAAGCGATGAGGCTTCAACGGGGCCGCGGTCGTGAGACCGCGGAGAGTCTCCTTGTTTGCGGACATGCGCTTTACCATCTCCTGGCTTCAACGGGGCCGCGGTCGTGAGACCGCGGAGAGGACGCTCGGAACGCCGCCTGGAGCATAGCCTTCCCAGCTTCAACGGGGCCGCGGTCGTGAGACCGCGGAGAGGCCTTCTGAAGTATCGCGTCCGATGTCCGATTGTAGACCGGCTTCAACGGGGCCGCGGTCGTGAGACCGCGGAGAGGTAGAAGTTCAAACGCCGGCGCTGCTCAGATTCATTCGCTTCAACGGGGCCGCGGTCGTGAGACCGCGGAGAGCCGCGCAATCGGCGATACCAACGGAGCGGTTTAGCGCTTCAACGGGGCCGCGGTCGTGAGACCGCGGAGAGACGATAAAGTCGCAGGCTACTACAAAAACAAAAGCAAGCTTCAACGGGGCCGCGGTCGTGAGACCGCGGAGAGAAAGCCAAAGCGGCGCGGGCGCCCTGCCAAGGGGGAAGCTTCAACGGGGCCGCGGTCGTGAGACCGCGGAGAGGCTTCCGCTCGGCTATGATCCTGACTCGCTAATTCGGCTTCAACGGGGCCGCGGTCGTGAGACCGCGGAGAGGATGTGGCCAGCCTGTAACCAAGCACAACCAATGACTGCTTCAACGGGGCCGCGGTCGTGAGACCGCGGAGAGTCGGAACTGAGCATTTTCTTGTATTCCTTTGGAGGAAGCTTCAACGGGGCCGCGGTCGTGAGACCGCGGAGAGGCAGCGCCTACCTCGTCGTGCTCGCCGATTCGCAGGTGCTTCAACGGGGCCGCGGTCGTGAGACCGCGGAGAGCATCTGGTAAACCGCCGTGTGCCGCACCTCGTCGTCGCTTCAACGGGGCCGCGGTCGTGAGACCGCGGAGAGTTCGTGGGGCTCCGGGTGCGCGTGCAAGGTATCGTGCTTCAACGGGGCCGCGGTCGTGAGACCGCGGAGAGCAAGACAGAGCTGGCAGTGGAAAACGAGGCGAAGCTCGCTTCAACGGGGCCGCGGTCGTGAGACCGCGGAGAGCGAAGAGATGGATTCGTTTGTGGAACAGCCTTGGGTTGCTTCAACGGGGCCGCGGTCGTGAGACCGCGGAGAGCGTGGTGCCGGAGAAGGTGGACGTGCGGCTGAGTTACGCTTCAACGGGGCCGCGGTCGTGAGACCGCGGAGAGCAAACAACATCCGGCTTTCCTGGAACTCGCTTGCGATGCTTCAACGGGGCCGCGGTCGTGAGACCGCGGAGAGTGGGCAAGCTCAGTGGCTACGACATGGCGAATATCGTGCTTCAACGGGGCCGCGGTCGTGAGACCGCGGAGAGGGGACCAGTTTTTTAACGTGGTCCGCACCTATCGCCCGGCTTCAACGGGGCCGCGGTCGTGAGACCGCGGAGAGGACCGACTCGCATGCCGGCGACGCGAGATCTCCTCGCGCTTCAACGGGGCCGCGGTCGTGAGACCGCGGAGAGACGTTGAGAGATGCACCAAAGAATTTCAGCGCATCCAGCTTCAACGGGGCCGCGGTCGTGAGACCGCGGAGAGATTTGCAGCAAAACAGTCTTCATCGTGCTAGACGCGGGCTTCAACGGGGGCCGCGGTCGTGAGACCGCGGAGAGTCCGTCGTTGTAGACCGGAACGAAGTTTGCGCCGCGCTTCAACGGGGCCGCGGTCGTGAGACCGCGGAGAGATGCTTGAAACAGCGCACAAAGAAGCGCGGTTGTATTGGCTTCAACGGGGCCGCGGTCGTGAGACCGCGGAGAGGACGAATGGGGTGGATCGAGCAACCCTTTGCGCGGGCTTCAACGGGGCCGCGGTCGTGAGACCGCGGAGAGTTTCCGGAAAAACCATTTTGCAGTCGGCTATTAAAAAGCTTCAACGGGGCCGCGGTCGTGAGACCGCGGAGAGGATCAGCGCCGTCTCGAATCCCATTCGCTCGGCTCGGCTTCAACGGGGCCGCGGTCGTGAGACCGCGGAGAGAAGACATCCTTCGCGAGGTGGTTTACGCAGAGCAACGCTTCAACGGGGCCGCGGTCGTGAGACCGCGGAGAGACCCGCAGCTTCCAACTCAAACAGGGGAAGTTCATCGCTTCAACGGGCCGCGGTCGTGAGACCGCGGAGAGCAAACAGTTGATAGTCTTGCCGAGCAGGCGCAGGAAGGCTTCAACGGGGCCGCGGTCGTGAGACCGCGGAGAGACCGCAGCGCGCTCGGGAAGGCGCTCGCCGTGGCGGTGCTTCAACGGGGCCGCGGTCGTGAGACCGCGGAGAGTGTCGCTGATCCGAACCGCTAGGCGCTTGCAATTCACCGCTTCAACGGGGCCGCGGTCGTGAGACCGCGGAGAGCCGATCTCGCCAAGGCGTCGTTTGTGCCTGATGTGAAGCTTCAACGGGGCCGCGGTCGTGAGACCGCGGAGAGATGCGCTTCCCAGGATTGATCCGGCTCGTCTTCAGACGCTTCAACGGGGCCGCGGTCGTGAGACCGCGGAGAGACGAATTGCTCGGCATTCTCAAGCGGCTTGAGGTCGGCTTCAACGGGGCCGCGGTCGTGAGACCGCGGAGAGTCAGCGCCAAGGCGGCGAGCACAAGGCCCGCCCGATGCTTCAACGGGGCCGCGGTCGTGAGACCGCGGAGAGAAGCATACTTCGAGGCGCTGTGAGCCCCGCTGAATACGCTTCAACGGGGCCGCGGTCGTGAGACCGCGGAGAGGTGCGCGGCGTCAAAGTGTTTGCGGCAGTGCGCGCAACGCTTCAACGGGGCCGCGGTCGTGAGACCGCGGAGAGTGCCTGCGCCTGCGCCTCCGTCTGCGCCGCCGCTGCGCTTCAACGGGGCCGCGGTCGTGAGACCGCGGAGAGCACGTCGTCGACCGTTACGACCCGCTCCCGCCTCGAGGCTTCAACGGGGCCGCGGTCGTGAGACCGCGGAGAGGTTAGCGACACCGCGGATGTCGATGGGCGCACGATCAGCTTCAACGGGGCCGCGGTCGTGAGACCGCGGAGAGGGGAAGCCGTCAAATGGATCGGCCGCCTCGGCAAAGCTTCAACGGGGCCGCGGTCGTGAGACCGCGGAGAGGTGGCTGATGGGATACCCTCCCGAGTGGACCGCCTTGCTTCAACGGGGCCGCGGTCGTGAGACCGCGGAGAGCGAAGCCCGCAAGCTGAGGGTCTCCGCAAGGTTCAGCTTCAACGGGGCCGCGGTCGTGAGACCGCGGAGAGGCGGCGGCTGGTGGCGGATGGGCTGGCCGAAACCCGGCTTCAACGGGGCCGCGGTCGTGAGACCGCGGAGAGGCGCCGAGATTTCCGGACACAGTTTGCCGCCAAATATGCTTCAACGGGGCCGCGGTCGTGAGACCGCGGAGAGTCAGGACATTGGAGCAGCCGCAGCCCTTCGTCGCTTAGCTTCAACGGGGCCGCGGTCGTGAGACCGCGGAGAGGTGCTCCTTGAAAACCCTGCCTAACCCCTGACAACGCTTCAACGGGGCCGCGGTCGTGAGACCGCGGAGAGCACACCACCCCAGCAGTTGACCGCCGCGAGTGCAGCCGCGCTTCAACGGGGCCGCGGTCGTGAGACCGCGGAGAGGAAACGGATGAGGAGTAGGCATTCTGGAGCGAAGAGCTTCAACGGGGCCGCGGTCGTGAGACCGCGGAGAGACTCTTGGTCACGATAACTCTAACTTGCCCGCTCGAAGCTTCAACGGGGCCGCGGTCGTGAGACCGCGGAGAGTCCGAGATGACGAATTCTCCGTCCTCATCTTCTGTCGGCTTCAACGGGGCCGCGGTCGTGAGACCGCGGAGAGGAAAGCACCCTGAGCAGCCGAGCTGAAACACGAACATGCTTCAACGGGGCCGCGGTCGTGAGACCGCGGAGAGCTTTAGTCAATGCTCTGCGGGCATCGCGAATGTCATGCTTCAACGGGGCCGCGGTCGTGAGACCGCGGAGAGCCATCTGACGGTTAAGACTTCGCGTCCCCTTGAGTCGGCTTCAACGGGGGCCGCGGTCGTGAGACCGCGGAGAGTAATCGCCTCAAACAAGGTGCGATGCGCCGTCATGTGGCTTCAACGGGGCCGCGGTCGTGAGACCGCGGAGAGGCGCCAGCTTTCAAAGGCCGCCTCTTCCTTCGCCGCGCTTCAACGGGGCCGCGGTCGTGAGACCGCGGAGAGTTCCGGAAAAAGGTTTGTAGCGCGACGGCTCCTCCAGCTTCAACGGGGCCGCGGTCGTGAGACCGCGGAGAGAAGACCCAAGCCAATCCGGAAAACGTCTGTATCAAGCGCTTCAACGGGGCCGCGGTCGTGAGACCGCGGAGAGGCTGGGTCTGCGAGGTGTGGCAATCGGCCTACGGCCATGCTTCAACGGGGCCGCGGTCGTGAGACCGCGGAGAGGAGGCTGCACTCGCTGAAGCCAGAGCAGCAGGACTCGCTTCAACGGGGCCGCGGTCGTGAGACCGCGGAGAGGGCATTCTCAAGCGGCTGGAGGTCGCAACAACAGCCGCTTCAACGGGGCCGCGGTCGTGAGACCGCGGAGAGCTACCATCGACCAGACGGCCGAAGGCTGGCGCTCGCTGCTTCAACGGGGCCGCGGTCGTGAGACCGCGGAGAGCCTTCGGAACGCCGGCATATTGGTCTCGTCGACGGTGCTTCAACGGGGCCGCGGTCGTGAGACCGCGGAGAGATGCTTGCGCGCCAAAAGCGGCTTGGTCTCGTCGACGGTGCTTCAACGGGGCCGCGGTCGTGAGACCGCGGAGAGATGCTTGCGCGCCAAAAGCGGCGCCCACCAAATACGCGGCTTCAACGGGGCCGCGGTCGTGAGACCGCGGAGAGTGGCGCGGCCGGTATGCCACCCCGTGCTCATTCATTCCGCGCTTCAACGGGGCCGCGGTCGTGAGACCGCGGAGAGCCCGCCGCCTCCACCTCCCACCACTCCCGCCTCGCTGCTTCAACGGGGCCGCGGTCGTGAGACCGCGGAGAGTTGTAGGTGGTCGTCGTGTCGGTCATCCCGAGCACCGCTTCAACGGGGCCGCGGTCGTGAGACCGCGGAGAGCAAACGACCTATCGAATCATCACCGGCGAGTTTACCTAGCTTCAACGGGGCCGCGGTCGTGAGACCGCGGAGAGAAACGCCAGCGGGCCGCACGGCCCGCCGCGCGAACCTGGCTTCAACGGGGCCGCGGTCGTGAGACCGCGGAGAGCAGAAGATTATTCTGAAGCACAACGGAGTAGTTCCTGCTTCAACGGGGCCGCGGTCGTGAGACCGCGGAGAGTTTGGCCGGCGCGCTCGGCTCAGCGCGACCAGAAGGGGGCTTCAACGGGGCCGCGGTCGTGAGACCGCGGAGAGCGCACTGGCCACCGGAGCGCTCGGCACCGAGATCCGCTGGCTTCAACGGGGCCGCGGTCGTGAGACCGCGGAGAGTTCATTCGCTGGTCAGTCGTGCATCGGAGCTGGCATGCTTCAACGGGGCCGCGGTCGTGAGACCGCGGAGAGCACTTGCAGATTCCTTGCTTTGAAAATCCCAACCGTTGCTTCAACGGGGCCGCGGTCGTGAGACCGCGGAGAGGGAAAGACTCGCGCTTCTTCGACACGCGAAAGGTCGAGCTTCAACGGGGCCGCGGTCGTGAGACCGCGGAGAGGTTCCAACTTGGCAGCCTGCCCGGAATCACCAACGGAGCTTCAACGGGGCCGCGGTCGTGAGACCGCGGAGAGCATCGCGTTCGGCGCCGAGGCGCCTGAGGACACCGAGCTTCAACGGGGCCGCGGTCGTGAGACCGCGGAGAGCGAAGCGACTGATGCCCGAGCCGCTGTTGATGCTCGGCTTCAACGGGGCCGCGGTCGTGAGACCGCGGAGAGAAGAGCGGCATGCGAGCGCGCGTCCGCCTCTTCGTCGCTTCAACGGGGCCGCGGTCGTGAGACCGCGGAGAGAGGTCCAGAAAGCCGCGAGCCCGGGAATGGCTGCCGAGCTTCAACGGGGCCGCGGTCGTGAGACCGCGGAGAGCAGTTGCCTTGGGCGTAAAACTGGCCGCTCTAAATGGCTTCAACGGGGCCGCGGTCGTGAGACCGCGGAGAGAAAAATACAGCGGCCAGCCAGGATCGAATCGTTGCTGCTTCAACGGGGCCGCGGTCGTGAGACCGCGGAGAGCCGGCTATCGCAATCTGATTCTTGCGTTTAGCTTGGCTTCAACGGGGCCGCGGTCGTGAGACCGCGGAGAGCGAATGTAGCGTTGCTGGTTTAGGTCCGTGTAATTGTAGCTTCAACGGGGCCGCGGTCGTGAGACCGCGGAGAGACGATATCCCGGCGCTCGCCTCCCTCAGAATACTTTGGCTTCAACGGGGCCGCGGTCGTGAGACCGCGGAGAGTTGCAGGTGAGCCATTGCATACCGTTGCTCGTCGTCGCTTCAACGGGGCCGCGGTCGTGAGACCGCGGAGAGCCGGCCGGCATCCAGCCTTCGCGCGCAAAGCACTCCAGCTTCAACGGGGCCGCGGTCGTGAGACCGCGGAGAGCAAGCTCTGTATATGGCTGTGTTTGCAGCGATTACCAGCTTCAACGGGGCCGCGGTCGTGAGACCGCGGAGAGTCGGTGAGCGCTTTTTTCAGCGCCGCCAGCAGCTCCGGGCTTCAACGGGGCCGCGGTCGTGAGACCGCGGAGAGCTTTCGTAGAAGATCGAAGGCAAGCGCGTTTTCTCTAGCTTCAACGGGGCCGCGGTCGTGAGACCGCGGAGAGCGCTGCATCCCGTGGCTAGGTGCCACGCGCGCGGCAAGGCTTCAACGGGGCCGCGGTCGTGAGACCGCGGAGAGGATGACCTGGCAACCGACCAAAGCCCGCAGCAGAAGCTTCAACGGGGCCGCGGTCGTGAGACCGCGGAGAGGAGAAGGTCGCCCAGCGCGCAAATCCCGACCTGACGCGCTTCAACGGGGCCGCGGTCGTGAGACCGCGGAGAGCGGCTCGACCAGGAGCCTGTCGTGCTCGCGCTAGAGGAGCTTCAACGGGGCCGCGGTCGTGAGACCGCGGAGAGGAGCGCATGCGCCACGTCGCGCCAAGCCTCGGGCGAGCTTCAACGGGGCCGCGGTCGTGAGACCGCGGAGAGGATGTTCCAAGCGGCATCCCACCGCTCGCAAAGCTCGGCTTCAACGGGGCCGCGGTCGTGAGACCGCGGAGAGAGTGCTCCTTGAAAACCCTGCCTAACCCCTGACAACGCTTCAACGGGGCCGCGGTCGTGAGACCGCGGAGAGGACGTAAGCCGTGGTGACCGTATTGGCCAGGGCGGTGGCTTCAACGGGGCCGCGGTCGTGAGACCGCGGAGAGTGGTGACAAAATCTTTGCGCGAATTTGCGAGGAGTTGGCTTCAACGGGGCCGCGGTCGTGAGACCGCGGAGAGAAAAAGTGAACCGAGGACGCCCATGCTCTGCCCGGAGGCTTCAACGGGGCCGCGGTCGTGAGACCGCGGAGAGTCGCCTAAGTATTTACGGGAACCGGACCCGTTAATCCGGGCTTCAACGGGGCCGCGGTCGTGAGACCGCGGAGAGCAGGTGAAGATAGTCGCCGTGCCGTCGCCGAGCACCTTCAACGGGGCCGCGGTCGTGAGACCGCGGAGAGACCACCAAGCTTCCATCTCTGCCGTCGTCAGCGTGGCCCTTCAACGGGGCCGCGGTCGTGAGACCGCGGAGAGAAGTCAAAGTCAAAGCCCAAGCCTAAGCGTCCTGTCGGCCTTCAACGGGGCCGCGGTCGTGAGACCGCGGAGAGACATCCGAATGATACGAACACTGTCTGGCCACGGCGACCTTCAACGGGGCCGCGGTCGTGAGACCGCGGAGAGTTCAAGCCGAAGGCCTTCCAATATTCCGAATCATCGAGCCTTCAACGGGGCCGCGGTCGTGAGACCGCGGAGAGGCGAGAAGCAGGATGGCCATTGTTTGACGTGATCAACTCCTTCAACGGGGCCGCGGTCGTGAGACCGCGGAGAGAATCTGAATTGCACAGCACTCCGGTTTTTTGATGGGCCCTTCAACGGGGCCGCGGTCGTGAGACCGCGGAGAGACGGCCAAGCATCAGCGATCAAAGACCTTGCACGCCCTTCAACGGGGCCGCGGTCGTGAGACCGCGGAGAGAAGACAAAACGCCCGAGCAGCAAATCGAGCAAAACCCCTTCAACGGGGCCGCGGTCGTGAGACCGCGGAGAGCGTTAACGCAAATTGCCGGGGCATCCAGAAAGGCGCCTTCAACGGGGCCGCGGTCGTGAGACCGCGGAGAGGTAACTGGCGCGGGTCGCTAGCGGGCGGCGGCGCATCCTTCAACGGGGCCGCGGTCGTGAGACCGCGGAGAGCCCGCGAGATGCACGCCGCATGGCTCGCACTCTGGCGCCTTCAACGGGGCCGCGGTCGTGAGACCGCGGAGAGTTGCCTTCCGTAACCTCCTCAGCGCCAGCGTGCAAACATAGACTCTGCGAGCGGTCTTCGCCAGAACCTGTTTGGCGCCACATTCGCACCGCAAAACGGCCAGCCGATCGCCCGCCAACCCTCAACCAGCCTTGATCGCGAGCGGGTTCACCCGCGGACGGGAGCATGTCACCGCTCGCGTTCCAAAAAACACCCGGACGACGCCGGGCCTGGATTTCAAGGAACCGCGCTCCGCTGGACGGAGCGTCGTCGTCGGGGGCCGCGGGCCACGTCACACCACGTAGCATGGCGCGTCGAGTTTCGTGTAGGGCTTGCCGAGGGCGGCGATCACCCGGTCGCCGCGGCCTTCCGCGGGCCCGAGGCTCACAAAGAGCACCTGGTCTTCCTCGCGTTGGATCACCTCGAGCAGTTCGCGCTGGAGGCCGGCGAGTTCGGTGCCGTTCAGATCGCACTCAAAGACGGAGAACTGCAGATGCTCGCCATGGTTCTTGCAGACCTTGAAGACGCGATCGCGCCGTTTGTCTTCCGCGATATCGTAGCAGACGAGGTAGGTGTATCTCATCGGGGCGCAGTCGCTCGCGCCGGGCAGGCGAGCATGGCGTCGGCATAGGCGTAAGCGAGCTTCGCGAGCGCCTCGGGCGAATGGGGATCGCGATCACGCGCCAGCAAGCCGGAGAGCGCAGCCGCAGCGAAGGTTTCGCGAAGATACTCGTCATCCATCGAAAAGGCGGCATGCCTTGTTTCGCGGGATTTCTTTTGGTCGTCGTTCTGATTCATCGGGTGAGAAAGGGCGCGTATTCCGGGATCTCGCCGGTGAGCACGCGGGCGAGGATGCGAAATTGCAGCTCCACCGCGCGGCGATAGCTCACCTTGTAGTCGAAAAGCGGATGCGTGATCAGCGAGTTCATCCGTTGCTCGAAGCATTGGAAGAAATGCTTCCGCCCTTCCGCGCTCAGGTTCACCGCACGGCCGGCGGAGACAAAGTCGCGCGGCGAGATAAAGCGATTGTTGATCGCCGTGAGCACCGCCGATTCCGCGATGAGCGGGCGAAACTCCTCCATCAGATCCAGCGCCAGCGCCGGGCGCCCCTGCCGCGGCTGGTGGTAAAAGCCCACATACGGATCGAGCCCCACGGCATACGCGGCCAGCGTGCATTCCTTGGCCAGTAGACTGTAGGCGAGCGAGAGCAGCGCATTCACCGGATCGGTCGGCGGCCGCCGATTGCGCGAGCGAAAGTCAAAGGTCAGCGCCACCTCAGGCGGGCCGCTCGGCACCGTGGGCGCGATGCCTTCGAGATAATCCTCGTCCTCGATCCGCTCCCGCAGCATGCCGCCGAAGATCGCGAAATACTCCGCGGCGGCCGCACCTTCCACGCCGAGCAACTCTTCCAGCGAACGTGTCGCCAGCACATCCTGCCGCGCCTGCCCGAGCCGCAGCTTGACGCGCTCCGGTGGCTCCAGATGATTGCGCATAAAGAGCACGCGATGATTGTGAATCTTGCCGCGGACAAACTGCTGCGCCAGGCGCAGACACCGCGCCGCATCGTCCGCCGCGCGGAATTGCGCGATCCGCACCTGCACATTCTTCAGCGAGTGCCCGCGCGTGATCCCGTAAAACCAGCCGCCCATGGAAAACCACGTCACCGGGATCTCTGCATCGCACAGCCGCTGCACCGCCTGCGTCGACACTTGGATATTGCCAAAGAGCGCGACGTGCTCCACGTCCATCACCCGCACCTCGTCCACGAGCCGATCCTTCTCCTTCACCCGCAGCACGCCATCGTGGCAGCCCACGCGGTAGCCCTGGGTATTGAGATAAAGCGCGCGTCTCTCATCGCGGGCGGCGATGAGCCGGCGGGGCGGCGCTGCAGAAGGTGATGGGTGACTGCTGATCGGCGGCTGGTCCTCCACCGCGCCCGCCGAGAGCATCCGCGTCTCATCCGGCAGACACACCGGCGCCAGCGAACACCGCGCACATTTCGGCGAATCCACCAGCGGCTCTGGGATCGGCCCGCGCGCGCAGGCTCGCGCCTCGGCGATCTTTTCCACCACCCACGCCTCCAGCTCCGGCGTCAGCTCCAGCGGCACGCGCTGCTTTGTCTTGCGGTAATAAATCACCCCGCTGTCACAGGCATAACCATTGTCCCGCAGCACCAGACACTGCAGCCCGAGCTGCATCCTGTCGGCATCCCACAGCTCCGCGCGCTCGTCCCCTTCGCGCGGCGCCCCCAGCTTGTAATCCACCGGTTGCACCGCCGCCACGCGGCCGTCGCTCGTGAGCGTCGCCTCCACCAGGTCCATCTTCGCCACCACCCCGAGCCGTTCCGAACTGAGCAGAACCGATCGCGAGTGAATCTCCTCGCCCCCCGCTCCGGCCGGCGCCGCCCCCTCCGCCGGAGCCGCATCGTCCGGCGCCTGCGCAGCCTCCGAGCTCGTCTTGCCGGCCAGCATCTTCCCCGCCTCGCCCGGCGGCAGGGCTCCCTTGCCCTTATCCACCCGCTTGTGCACCGCCGCGCCCTTCACCGTATCCGCACTCTGCACGAAGACCCCCTCTACGTGCTCATAGTAAAAGAGCCGCGGGCAATAGACATACTCGTTCAGCATCCGCGCCGGCAGATGTTCCGCCGGCCGATCCGGCTCGCCCATGGACAAATGCCCTTCGCTCGCAGGGCCTGAGGTCTCGTCGACCGCAGAAAGCGCCTGCACCTCGCCCTCGCTTTCCGCATCGCCAGCCTGCTCGGCGATCGTGTGCGAAAACGCATCCTTTACGACATTCGCCAGCTGCTGGGAAAACAGATCGGGCTGTTCGCCGCCCGCCGTTGCACGACGACTATTCTTTCGACCGCGTTGATTTCGCTCTGGCATGGCTCGAGACCTCCTCGACGACTTCTACACGGGAGCTGCGGAGATGCAAAGCCGGAGCTGAGAGGAGCCACGGGTCGGAACGTTACCCGCGCTTCGGCTCCCCTTGACCCATGCATATAAACGAGGCATCATCATCTGCATGCGAACGACGCTGAACATCGACGAAAACCTGCTTGCGCAAGCCGGCGAATACACGGGTGAAACGGAGAAGACGGCTCTGGTCCGCATGGGACTCGAAGCACTGATTCAACGGGAAGCGGCTCGTCGGCTCGCCGCGCTCGGCGGCACCATGCCTGCGCTCACCGTTCCGCCGCGGCGCCGTGCGGAGGCCGTGCGCCGGAAATAGATGATCCTCGCGGACACCTCCGTGTGGGTGCAGCACTTCCGGCGCGGCATCCCCAGCTTCGCGACGGCTCTGCAAGACGGCCGGATTTGCATTCACCCGTTGGTGATTGGCGAACTCGCGAGCGGGAATCTCGCGAAGCGCAGACAGACACTTGCCGCCCTCCGCAGCCTGCCGCGGGTCACCGGGGGCACCACCGAAGAATGCCTCGAATTCATCGAAATGTATCAGCTCTACGGTCGGGGTGTCGGCTGGAACGACTTGCAACTCCTCGTCGCCGCACGGCTTTCCGGTCATCTGCTTTGGTCGCTTGATGTCCGACTTGCTCAAGCGAGCAAGGATCTCGGGGTTCACTACGACGCCTCATGATGAGCATCTCGCAGCCACCAAGAATTCGGCGGTTTTTAGCCACACGCACCAGTTGGCGCGAAAAGCCCGAGGCCGAAGTGGGCTCCATATCCCACCGCGACCGGCCCACTGACTTGGCCTGGAAATGTAACCCGAAATCCATATCCGCGTTCGCCGGCACGAATCCCGCCGCCGTGTTTGCGGGTGCGCTGAAACTGCAGCCAGCGGATGCGGCTTTCCCCGACTGACAAGTGGGGCAGCGGCTCGACCTCTATAGGATCCGGCAGGCCCTGCGCAGTCAGGAGGCGGCGCAGGTCATGTTCGGGTGACCCGATGGCGAGCCCGGTGGCGTCTCGCTTTGGCTCGCCATTGTGTCGCGTCTTTAGATGCCTTGTCGGGATGAAGGGGGTGAGCGATTGCCACACCCTGCTCGTCGCGAGCGGGAGCGCCTGACCTACTTCCACCTTCGAGCCGCCGAAATCTTCCGGCTCGCCGAGTCCGAGCAGGATGAGTTGCAGATTGTGGCCATCCCGGCCCCACATTTCCTTGCGCTGCAGCGCTTCCAGCGCGCGTCGCGCATCCGTATCGAAGCCCATGCGGGCGTAGATCGTGAGGAAGCGGACGCGACCTTTTTGGCCGTCGCACTCGGCGAGGTAATAGGCGTGCTCATGTCCGCTGCCGAGGGGCTTTCCATCGGCGCCGAGTCCGGTGAAAACCGGCGAGTCGCAGCGCGAGACGAGCGCCCGGTGAAAGCGCTCGCCGAGACTGAGCGCCTCGGTGATCCGCGGCGGCACATCGCTGACGATGGCAAAACGCGCCACCGTCGGGAGGCGATCCTCGGGAGCTGGGCGGCGCTGGGGGGCGATGCGGAATGGTTCCGCAGGCCGTGCGAAGTCGATCCAGCGCGAACCGGGCGGCTGACTCCAGCCGGCGGCCCGGAGGTCGCCAGTATCGGCGAGGAGCGCGTCGAAGACCGTGGCGGGCAGCGCTGTCTTCGCTTTGCCTTGTGCCTTCTTGCGGGGCGTGACCTGCCGGCCCAGCCAGGTGCCGTATTCCTGCGGTGTCTCCGGGACGAGCAGCCGCACCGGTTCTTCGCTCTCGAGCAGCGCCTCGCCTTCGCTCAAGGGGCGGGCGGAACTGGCCGGCAGAGACGCGGACTCGGGTAGCAGCGTGGCCTCCACGAGGCTTTCCGCACGGCCGAAGTAATTCATGCCACCGAGTAAAATCGCGAGCAGTTCGCGCTGGGCGGCATCGAGTTTCACCGGCCAGAGCACCGTCAGTGCCTCGCCCGTGGCGACGTGAACGAAGGTATCGAAAATCTTGGTCCGCGTTTCATTCTTCCCGGAGTTCACCGGCATGTAATGGCGCGTGTGGGCGGCCGTGGCGGCGGGCAGCGCATACGAGGGCGCTTCTGCGGCGAGTGCTTCGATCAGCGCCCGCACGCGGTTCTCCTCGATCACCGCCTGAAATTTATGGAACCACGTGGCGATCAGCGCCCGGCAGATGCGCCACGGCGCCGGCGGCCAGTCGGGCACGCCTTCATTCACATGGTTGCCCCAGGCCGTCGCGTGCCAGCGCCCGGTGACAAACTGGAACCTGAGCGCGGTCATTGCTCGAAGGTGACTTCGCGATCCTTGGCGGCGCTGAAATGGGCCGACGCGCCCTTGATGAGATCGGGCAGTGCCTTCTCGAGTTCCGCGAGCGTGGGCAGGGTGAATTCAGCAGGCCGTGTGACGGCCGGTGTGCCATCCACCACGAGGTCGCAAGCCGTGCGGAGGCGGCAGTTTCCGTCGAGCAGCTTTTGGATTTTGAAGATCGCGAGTGCGGTGAGCAGTTCGGTGATTGCGGGTTCGAAGCCGTAGCCGCGGATTTGCGCGAGGTCCACGTTGAAGAAGGCTGTGATCTCGCCGCAGAACTCGTCGCGGTGGAAGGGCACGTTGCCAAAGCCCTTGGCCGTGTCGCCGCTCGGGTTCACATGGTCGTTCTTTACCCCGCCGCTCGCCGCCACCGTCACCTGCTTTGCTTCGATGAAGGCGGTGAGCACGCGGGGAAGGCGCATGCGGCCACCCGCGATGTCGGATTTGGCGATGAAGATGCCGTGAATGAGTGAGTTCACGTCATACTTCAGCAGCACGTTGGCCAGCTTCCGCAGGTCCACACGCGAGGCGTCGTCGGTGCCGAGTTCCTGCTTCAGCCGTGTGACGAAGCTCTTGTCCTTCCCTTCGAGGATGTAAGGGCTGTTGAGGCGGTGCGATTCGAGAAGCGAATTGGTGAGCGGCTGTCCGGCTTTGTCTTTCACTACGACCACCGGCAGGCCGCGCAGGGGCGCCACCCAGTCGCTGGCGTTCGCATCCCAGCAGACGTTCTCCAGTCGGTTCGCCATACTCTGCGCGGATTCCACGAGGAGCATCGCGGTGCCATCAGGCAGCGAGTAGGTCGCGGGGCCGAGATCGGGGAAGCCGGTGGGTTGGAAGCGGCTTCCTTGAATGGGTTTCAGTTTCGCCTCGATGAGGAGGCGGGATTCAGTGGCGAGGGGTTTCAGGTTCATTGGTGGATGGTTTGGGTTTGGGCTTCAGCGTGTTTGGGTCTGAGGACGCGCTCGGAGATGGTTTCGAGGTCGTCCTGGGTGATGGAAAAGAGAAGCGCGGCGGCCGTCCGCTTCACGGTCGTGCCGGTGGCCGCGATGCCTTCGATGGCCGGAGCCGCCCCCGATGCGCGCAAGCGCCGGGCGGCCAGCGTGGAGGCGCCGAGGCCGTCACCGGCGAGGGCGCGCTGGTGGATCGCCGGGATGAGCGGGATGGCCTCGCCGCGCACGGGGTGCCGGGTGAAGCACAGCTTCAGCAGAGCGTAGAGGGCGGATGGATCGCGGCGCTCGACCGGCAGGCCGATCTTGAAATCGTCGGAGTAAGGCGCGGCAAAATCGACCAGCACCAAGCCCCAGAGAAGCTGCGTCAGCAGCCGATCATCGGTGCGCCCTTCGATGAAGTGCGCGATGTCGGCGGGGCGCGCGGGGATGACCGACGAATCGGGGTAGGATCGCGCGCCACCCTTCACCGCGAGCACGAGGCGACGGGAGAAGATCGCGTTCATCACATCGGCCAGATCACCCTCCCGCCAGACGACGTTTGTCCCGAGCGTCTCGCTCCATGCAAACCAGCGCTTCTCTCGACCGCCGCCGGGTTGCACCGGCTCCAGGTGGCAGCGCAGCGGGAGGGCTGCCCTGCCGTGGACGGCGGTGACACTGGCCAACGCTGCCGCGAGGCGAAACTCGGCGCTTCCCGTGTTTGCCTCGCGCAGCCAGTGCGGGGCGAGCAGCGGAATCGGCGGGAGAAATGCCTCGCGAGTCCACTTCGCACTCGCACCGAGTGCAGCCTCGCACGAACCGAGCGCGATCAGCAGTTCCTGCACGCGCATGGGGTCCGCCGCTTTGCAAAATGACACGATCGCTGCTTCCAGATTTCGCGAAGCCCGCTGCACCGAGGATGGTGCGCCATCGCCGAGCGCCTTTCCACGGAAGCGGTTCAGCCAATCGTCGAGCGGCCCGAGGAGCTGCGAGGCGAGTGGGTTGCCGCGCACTGGCACGCGGTCAAGCGGCACGGCGAAATGCAGGTCACCGTTTCGCTTTTGGAAGCCGAATCGTTGAAAGCTGCTGATCCCTCGATCTACTCCGAGGGAGACCACAGCTCGCATGAAATCAACCCCCGTCCGGGCGGTCCGTCCCTCGACCTGCGCCCGACCTTCACTGAGCAAAGCTTGAAGTTCTGAAAGCGAAACCGGTTGTTCCCAGATCGGCATCCACGTCTCGCCCCTTGGGTCCTCCTCATCAGCGAGCGAAGAGCTCCCGTAACCAACGCCAACCTTTTTGACGGTAAATGGGCTCGAAAGTGATCCTTCCCCGGCCGCTTCCAAGCGCTTCACGCTGGCCACTGCGAAGAGTAGGGCGCCTTCGAGCATCAAAACAAAGTCCCAAGGATTCACGGACGCGTCGCCGTCAAAGCCAGGCCCGGCATTCACACCGCCGCCTCCCCCCGGGGAGAACTGCCCAAAGGCTGCTGAGGGGATTTTAGCGGTTAGGTTGCCGAAGACGGCGTTACGCAGCCAGGGTCCGCTCAAATCGGTCGGTGCGCCGGTTTGAAAATCAAACACCTCAGCGAGCCGCTGCATAAAGTTGCTCGTAAAGTCCATGTTTCCGCCGTTTCCACCTGTCCCCAACAGAGGGGGAAAGCTGATTCGTGAACCTGTGAGAACGAATGCAGCGTCAAACCAAGCCACGACTGCATCCGAGACGATGTTTCGCAGCCGCAGGCTGAACTCCGGCTTTTCGTCATTTGTCGGCGCTTCCATTCTCCCCATAGCTGCGAGGGCTCCTTTGATTTGAGAAAGGCTCGCCTTGTACTCGGTCAAACGTTCCGATTTCGAATCAATGACCGCAGAGACGACCTTTGTTGCGGCGGTGGGCTCATCGCGCACGCCCGTCTTAATCTTCTTTCCCGTGATCGGGTCCTTTTGATCTGACTTGCGCTCCCGAAAGTAGAAACCACTTCCGGCATTCCACGGTGCCAAGATCGGCGTTGGCCGGTAGCTTTCGAGAAAGAACTTCACCAACTCCTCGCGGTCCAGCTTGGAGGTCAGCGTGAAGGTGTTGCCCTTCCACGCGCCGACGGCGGCCGGGTCGGACTGTTCGGAGACGAGGCGCAGGATGCCAAGCGCCTTGAGATAGCTGGCGAGCGGGGTGGGAGCGCAACCTTTAAGAGGAAGTGTGTGCATCGGCTTAAGCGTGGGTAGTGGAGAGTGCCGACGCGCGCATATCGGCGACGCGGAGGAGGGTTTCGAGGTAGGCGAGGCGGAAAGGGCCGAGGCGATCGCGGAGGGCGACGGTGCGAGCGAGCCACGAGGCTCCGTGCGGGCCTGCGCCCATTTTCATGAAGCTCAGGTCGAGCCGGATGGAGCCCGGGCTGCCGCCCGGAATGGCAGCGGCGGGCAGTTCTTCGCCATCCCAGACGCCGCGAGCGTGCAAACGATCCGGGGCGTCCGTTGGCGCGGGCTCATTGGGCAAGGCGCGAATGGACAGCCGCACTTTCCCGTGATGCGCGGCGACGAGGTAAGCCACGAGGTCGCGTTCTGCGGCCTCCGCGGGGGCCGTGACGAGCCACGCGAGAGCGGAGGCGAGTTCGTGTCGGAAGCCCTTGCGACGGGAACGCCCGCTCTGGCTGGCGGATTTCGCCCACAAGGCGCCCGGCTCGGGCGGCGGGCCGCTGTCGAGCAATGCCTCCTGAAAGACGGGATGCGCCTTGCCGATGTCATGCCAGAGCGCTGCGGTCTCCAGGGTGGCGGACTCGTCGGGCGAGAGGGGCAGTCCGGCGAGGACTTCGCGCACGGCGGCGACCACATCGGCGGAATGCTCGGCGAGGCGGAGCCACCGACCGATGAAGGAGGCGCGGTCGCTCGAGATTCCTTCGCGCGGCCGGGGTGCGGAAGGATTGAGAGGCGTGGGCTGGTCCTTCGGGTCACGAGTCCAGCCGAGTTCTTCCGAGTAACCGCCGCTTTCCGCCGCGACGAGATAGACGGCGCCGGGCCGCGGGCGTTTTGCTTCCTGCCAGACCTCCTCCAGCGCGTTCCAGATGAAGACACGCGGCTTCGTCTTCGCTTTGAGGAACTTGTCGAACTCAGCGACGGATACGCGGCAGAGTTCACGTCGCTCCGGCCCCGGGGTGTCCTCGGCCGGACCGCTTTCCGGGATGGTGCGCCAGAAAAGCTGCACATCGGTATCTTCGCCGTCCCGCACATAGCGCGAAATATCGAGGTCGTTGCCGCAGAGGTCTGGAGTCGTGTCGAAGAGATCGAGCAGGTCTTTCCGCCGCAGCACTGGCCGAACGACTGGAGGCAGATCGACTTGGACATTGGCCAGCGAAACAGGGCCGACGCTTTCTCCCGTCTGGCCCAGTGCGGTGCGAGCCGTGTTCAAATCCTCGGCCGTGTAGGGAAGCGCGAGATCGTCGGATGCGGTGTCGATGTCGATCCAGAGAACTTCAGCTTCCGTGGAATACTCGCCGGAGCGATTGCAGCGGCCAAGCCGCTGGACGAGGGAGGACCACGGAGCGAGTTCGGTGATGAGCAAGCGCGCCGAGATGTCCACCCCAGCCTCGACCGCCTGCGTGGCAATGATGATGCGGTCTCCCTTGGCCGATAGGAGGGTCTGATGCTTCTCCCGATCGCTCGGGCGAAAGCGTGAATGAATCAAGGCGAGGCGGTCCTTCGGTATGCCCGCCTTTCGCAACTGCTCGTAAATAGCCTGCGCGCGGGGGACTCGATTGACGATGACGAGGGTCAGCGAGCCTTCGGAGTGCCGGGCTTTGATCAACTCTGCCAGCCGCTTGGCGTAATCCTTCTTCGTGTCGCCATTGAGGCTGATGTCTACAGTCGTCAGGCGCTTCAACGCATTGACGCGATCGATCACCGGTCGCGCGGCGAGGTCGTGCTCACCCAGCGCCAGGCGTGGCCATCCGGCTGGGGGTTCGGAATGATCGACGGTGGCCAGTTGTCGGCGATCGAGAGTGGCGCTCATCCACCACGTGGGACACGGGATGCGTGCGCCGGCGATGCGGAAGGCATCGAGTTGTGCGCTCGTTTCCACGGCCACCCCCATGAGCTGCGTCTCGTCCATCACCCACAGCGCGTCGTTGTTCAGCAGCCCGAAGTGCATCGGCCAGCGGTAGCGGCTCATGCCGTAGCCGCGGTTCAAGGCGCGGGAGAGTAGCATGTCCTGGGTCCCGATGAGGATGGCTTCGTTCTCCGGGTAGAGGTCCCAGTCACCGCTGTCTTCACCGCCCATGAGGATGTGCAGCCCGATCTCGCGATCGAGGATTCCCGCTTTCCGCAAGGCAGTGAGCCATGCCTCTACATTATCCCTCGTCTGCTCCACGAGCGTCCGCATCGGTAGGCAATACACCAGTCGGCGCGGCCATTTTCCTCGCGCCTCTTGGTCCGATTGCAGCACCCGATTCCAGAGCCAGGCAAGGACGACCGCGGCGGTCTTGCCGAGGCCGGTGGGGATTTCGATGAGGTGCGATTGGCACGCCGTGCCCCGCTGCAGGCTGGCGGTGTCGTCGGCATTCGCTCGCGGACCGCAGGCGAGGCGGCATTGATAGGCATACGGCGCGGGCAGGCCGGTGGCGGTGGTGAAGACGGTCCGGTAGTCAGCGGGGCTCATAGGAATTGGGTGCGGTGGAAGTGGAAGGCCGCAGGGACGCTGGCGGGTGAATGCGATCCCCCAGGGCTGCGATCGAGGCAGGGCCGAGTGCTTACGCCGTCGCGATCGTCACCCGCTCGCAGCCCGCGGACAGGCCCTCGGGCAGAAACACGGCCCAGCGCCGCTCGCGCCCGTCGACCGAGAAGACGATGGTCACCTCGGTGGGTGGGTGGTCGATGGTCTCGCGGAGCAAAAGGAAGTCCGGCCCCATTTGGCCGATCGAGAGCGTCTCGCCACCGACGAGGAGTTGCATGTCGATGTGGGCCGAATGGCCGCTGCGGGGTGACGGAGTGTCCATGGGTGCTGCGGAGGTGGGGGTGGCTACCGCGGGTTCTCAACTCGGTGTCTCCAGCGCAGGGAATCTGGAAGCATCCGAAACTCGCGCGCACCTTGCGCAACACGCGAACACGGAACCGCTGCCAGGCAGATCTCCGCGCCGTGTCGCGTCCGTGTCGCGTGTTCCGCGTTTCGATTCCGGCTCTCGCTCGATGCGCTGACGCGTGAATGCGGAAGCAGGGAGTAATCTTCTCCCAATGCTGGACTGCTCTCGTCATGTGACCGCTCATATAGGTAACCTCGCTTGGACGCGGGTTGTCTTGCCGGGAGATGAAGCCGTGGGCAAGCCTCAAGCGTGCGGACCGCTCCGGTCTTTGCGGTCTTCTTCGTCCACGAGTTCCTGCATGGGGCAGGCGGCTCGGCGCAGAACCTCGACGTCGGTGTGGCCGGCCGCGCGGGCGCGGAGGGCGGCTGCTTTCCCTGAGATGCTGCGGGCCGTGCTGCGGGTGCCGATGCTGTCGGCGTTGTAAGTGGCGGCGTTACTCGCGGCGATATGGAGCTGCGCGGCGGTGGCGATAGCGTCCTGATTGGCACCGAGGAAAAGGAAGTCCCAGCCATAGGTATCGGTCTGGTGCCGAATGCGATCGGAGACGGTGCGCCAGGTCTCGTGCCGGGAGGCGTTTTCGAGTCCGTCGGTGAGGATGGCGACGATGACCTTGCCGGGGCGCTGTGGTTCGGCGAGGGCGGCGAGGCGGGCGCCGAGTTCATCGATGGTGCGGCCGATGGCGTCGAGCAGCGCGGTGCTGTTGCGCGGGACGTAGGTGGTGTGATCGAGCGGGAGGACTTCGGCGATCGGCAGGGAGGCGGAGGGGACGAGATATTCGTCGTCGAAGAGGACGAGGGTGAGCCGGGCGCTGCCGGGGACGGATTGCTGCTCGCGGAGGAAGGTATTGAAGCCCTGGATGGCGGCGTCGGCCATGGAGGCCATGGAGCCGCTGCGATCGAGGATGAAGGCGAGCTCGGTAGCGAGTGGGTTCATGCGCGCCATCCTGCGGCATGGGGTGGGACAACGGCGGTCCGAGGCGGAATGAATCTCGCGGTGGCCGCGAAAAAACTTCAGCGGCGGGCGTAGCGCGCGAGCAGCGCCTGGGCAGCGGCGATGAGGCGGCGGCGCAGGGGCGCAGGTTCGAGCACCTCGGCGTGTTCGCCCCAGCTCAGGATCCAGCGTTCCACTTCCTCCAGACTACCGAGGGTCATCGTGAGCTCGAGCTCCCCGGTGCGGAGGGGCTTCAGCTTTTCCGAAGGATGCCACTGGCGCTCGGCGATAAGCCGCGCAGCAAAGGCGTCGAAGCGAATGACGACGCGATGTTTTCCCGTGCCTTTGAAAACGCCGAAGGTGTCGCCGAGATGCTGCGCGATGGAAAAGTCGGCCGGCCGGCGAAAGGCGGCGCCGGTGTCGCGCACGCGCCGCATGCGGGGCAGGGCAAAGGTGCGGAGCTGCTGCCGGGCGAGATCGAAGCCGAAGAGATACCACTGATTCTCGATACAGCCGAGGTGGTAGGGCTGAAGGCGGCGGGCTTGGTAACCGGTGCCGCGGAGCTTGCGATACTCGAAGGCGAGTTCGTGCGACCCCCCCGGAACCCAGTTCCACAAAGGGTTTGCACCCCGAAGGGGTGCAAGAAGTCCAGGCCCGGCTTTGTGCCACCCCTGCGGGGTAGGACCCTTATTTTGCCGTATTCCGGGGGGTTAACCCCCGGCTAACTTCCGTTGTCCCTTCGGGACACAGCGCGCCGCGGCAAAGCGCCAATCCCAAAGTTCATGACACGCTCTAGGCATTTTTCATCGGCACTCGCGTGGACCGTCTTCGCGTCAAGGAACACCCTGGCGGGGGACGGGACTCTGCCATGCTTGGACGCGTTAATCACGCAGGTCGATTCGATGGAGGCGAATGCAGGTTCGATTCACCTATGGCACCCTCCATTGGACGAAGTCTATGGCCGCCTTCGGCGGCGTTTCGCATTGCGTGACTTTCTTGCTCTCCGCGGGATTCTCCTCACCCACAACGCCTTTCTTGCGCCAAGAATTCCGTTCCATCCGTCCGTGAGCTTCAAGACGTTCGCCACGACTACACAGGTGAGAGTTGCTGGGAAACCGACGCCAGGCGGTGAAACGACAGTGGCTGTCAGACCCCTTCCAGAGTGTGAATACCGAATTCAGGTCAAGGTGTCGGCCGCTTCAAAAGAGGTAGCGCGTGATCTTCAAAAGCTCCTGCGTGAAGCGGGTAGCCCCGCAAGTCGTCGTGTCGTGTATGCGCCGGGGAGTGGAGCGCTCCGCAATACCATGCCCGGACAGGAGCTCATGGAAGCTTGGATCGCTCGTGACAAGGGAGACTCGGAGCCTCGTCAACTCACCCTCCTTCGCCCGCAGTGACTTCGTCGAGGAAGACTCCTTTGAAGGAGTGGTCCTTGGCGGAGCCGAGTTTTGGCCGGTGCTCGCCGAACCTCTGCTTGGATCGCGAGGGACCCACAATGGCCTCGGCGCGCTTCGGGCCGAGAAACCGGCGCAGCATGGAGACCTTGTTCGCGCGCGTCTCCGGGGAATTCTGCGAGGTGATGTAGTCGAGGTAGCAGCGGGCGGCCTCCTCGATCCTGACTCGCTTTTTGGGCGCGCTCAAAGGAGCCGAAGGCGGGGCCGGAGCCGGTGCGGCGTCGTTGAGTTCACCGTTCGCCTGGGATGGACGAAGGCGGGTTCGGACGCGGTCGGGCAGTGGGATTTCCTGAAACCGAGGCGCGAGAAGCCGCACTTCCAAATCGACCCGCTGGCGCAGGAGTTCCGCGCGGCTTTCGCCCGCCGTTTCGAGGCTTTCGCGGACGATCTCCTTGGTGACGGGGTGCTGGAATTTGATCGACCATTGGTGACGGCGGAGGTAGGTCGAGGCCATTGCGTGAGGCAAGTGGCGGCGGGAAATTCGGGAAAAATTTACGCCGCCGCGGGTGGTTTTGGGCACACGCGGCTCGAGATTCTGGGCACACGCCGTTTTTTCGCGCGGACCAAGACTTGGGCACGAGTCGGCGGGAGTTGCTGATTAGCAGGCACTTCCAAGAGTTTGGAAGTGGTTGCGGGGGCAGGATTTGAACCTGCGACCTTCAGGTTATGAGAATTCTATTGGCTCCAGAGTAAAGACTCGAAAACCAGCTTTCTCTCTCTAATCAGCAATCCGCCATACGTGCCTTACGAGCCGTATGTGCGTTTAATGGGCACACGTTGACCTCGAATCTGGGCACACGCAAGACTTGGAGTGTGCGAGATCAGCAGGTGTTCGCGCGCGCAGCGACATTCGCGTCGCCTTGAGAGAGGCGCTGATGCAAGAATTTGCGCAGGATTGGAGCACCCAAATATGACGAGCAGTGAATCAGTCACCGAAGCCGCAGGCCTAAGAATGGAGGACATCGAGCGCGTGCGCTTCAGCCGCGAGTTGCCGTTCGCGGATCAACTTGCGTCACGCGTTTTCCCACCGGACCGCGTGGTCGCCGGGCACGAGCGGCCAACCGCCGATCGCGTTCGGAGAAAGCTGCTGACCACCCACATCAAACTTTCGGAGAACATGGCGCCGGAAGTCTTCGAGTATTCACGGCGGGCGGCCACCGCGCTCGGGGTTGAAAAGCCGATCGAGATCTACCAAGCGGCCGGCGAGGAAAATGCCGCGAACTGGATGTGCGCCGACGTGGTGTTCATCAGCCTGCAGGGAGCGATGACTTCGCTGCTGGATAGCGAGAGCTTTACGGCGCTGCTCGGGCATGAGTTCGGCCATCACCTCGCTCATACGAATTCATTCGGAGACACGACCCGGCAGCGGGCAATCAACAGCGCCGTCCCGATCGCCTACGATCCCCAGGTTCCCGACGAAATTCGCGTCGCGGCTTCCCGCTTGGCGATGGCTCAGGAGTTCACGGCCAATCGGTTTGCCGCCTTGGCGACGGCTTCGCTCGATGGGCCGCTGAGGTTGATGATGACCGTGGTCACCGGGTTACCGTCGGACCGCTTAAAGGCCGACAGCGAAGCGTATCTCGCTCAAGCGCGGGCGCTCTTTGCGACCGGTGAAGACGCTGAATCGCGCGCGATCGGCTCGCATCCCGAGCATCTGCTGCGGGTGTATGCCCTTTCGCTCTTTGTGGAGAGCGATGTTTTCCAGCGACTCACCGGCGCGGGATCGGGCACGCGATCGCTGGCCGAAATCGACGCCGAGTTGGAGAAGCTGCTCGTCGGTGCCGGCGAACACGTTTTCGAGGCGGAGAAGGACCGCGCCCTCCCGCCGGAGCTTCAGGAGTTCGCTCTCTGCGCCGCTTCCGTGTTGGCGACTGCCGATGGCGACCTTGAGGAAAGCGAGGCGAAGGCGCTGGAGGAAACTTTCTCGAGTGTGCTGCCGAACTGGAAGGAGCTGCTCGATCCCGAGAAGGCGCTGGCGCGTTTCACCGAACTCCTGCCGCTGGCCATTTCCGGCGGCGAGTCCGTGGCGACGAGCGTCTTTCACTTGCTGATCCACGTGATGCTGGCTGATCGCGAAGTTCACATTCGCGAACTGGAAATGCTCACTGCCATCGGGCGGAGCCTGCAGCAGGAGTATCTTTTTGAGTATTTGCTGGCCGCGGTGACGAGAGCGCTCCGGATCGCGCGGTCTGAAACGCCAGTCGAGCGACCGCTTCCGGCGTTACCTCCAGGAAAACACGAAACCCAAGCCGCTCTGGCGGGACTCTTTGCCGGGATGGCACGGCGCGGCGGAGGCTCAGTGGCTCTCTCCCGGCTCCTGCGCATCATGGGGCGGGCAAAGTGGGAAGACGCGCTCGTGCCCGTCGTCGGAGAGGCCACGGCTCCGCATCATCTCCTGCTCGACGCACCACCCGTCGTGGCGGAGGACGGCTCGATTCGTCCAGAGCAGGTTCTTCAATTCCGGCTGACGGACGCCGAAGCGGCCCGCCGTGCGGAAGCTGCCGCGGCT
This sequence comes from Ottelia alismoides, assembly GCA_037367405.1. Lineage (NCBI taxonomy): Eukaryota > Viridiplantae > Streptophyta > Magnoliopsida > Alismatales > Hydrocharitaceae > Ottelia > Ottelia alismoides. The sequence continues at coordinate 47,077 of JAZKJV010009199.1, forward strand.
GCCAGCACGAACGAACTCAGCAACGCGAAAACCCGCGACGCTCTCATCACGGCGCTGAAACATTTGCGCGAGCGCCTGGTGAGCGGCGACGGTCGCAGCCCGAGCGTGCGTCTGTATCGAGCGTCATCCGGCCGGCACTTTGATCTCGCGCAGCTCGATCGGGTGATCGCGGGACGCTCGGAGCGGATCGTGGCGATGCTGCACGAGAGCAATACCGTTCCTCTCCTCGGCGGCGAGGAAGCGGGATCGAGTCGCGCGGCAGGAGATCTCGCCCGAGCGGTGCGCAATCTCGATCGCGAGTTCAAAGCGCGAGTCGAGGAAACGGGAGCGCGCGACCTGTTCGTCGGCTACCCGTTCCTCGTTGGGGTCACTGGTGGCTTCTTTGTGCGCGCACCGCTGATGCTGCATCCGTTTTCCCTCGCCGGAGACAGTCGCGGGGCCGGCTCCTACACTCTTCGGCGGCGTGATGACGAACAGGCGACGGCAAATCAGGCGCTCATCCGCCTGCTCTTTGCGAAGAAGGGTTACGCCTTCACCGAGGAACTCGCGGCCAAGCTCGATGCCAAGGCCGCGGAAGGCTGCGAGCCGCTGCTCGAAGCGCTGCGGGAAATCGGACTCGATGCCCGTCCTCTCACCGGCTCCGTCGTTCCTTTTGAAGACATGAGCCCGGCAGCGACAGCGTTGCTGCCCGAGGGAATCGCCGTTTCGGAAGGCGCGGTGATCGGATTCTTCCCGCAATCCAGCTCCGACCTGCTGCAGGACTATGACGAGCTTCTGGCCAAGTTGACCGCCGACAACGCGGCCAATCTCGAAGAGGCGCTCAACGCCGCCTGCGCACTGCTCCCCCCGCACTACCGCCCCGACTTTCAACCCTCCGGCGCCGCCAGCGTGCCGGATCAACCGGTCGTCTATTCCGACCCCAGCCAGCGGGCCGCGGTGCTGCAGTCGCGAACGGCTCGCTTGCTCGTGGTGGATGGACCGCCGGGCACGGGAAAGAGCCAGACGATCGTCAACCTCGTCGCGGATGAACTTTCGCGCGGCGGCCGGGTGGCGATCGTCTGCGAAAAGCGGGTCGCTCTGGATGTCGTGAAGCAACGCATGGACGCCGCGGGCATCGGTCATCTCGCGGCGGTGGTCCACGACGTCTACGATGACCGAAAGGCGCTCTACACGCACATCGCGGACCGGCTGGAGAATCACGAACGCCGCACCTTCAGCGACGCCCGCCTCGCGGCAGCCCGGACGGAGGCAAACGAGATCGAGCAGCAACTCGCCCTTCGCACCAGGCTCCTCAGCAGACCCGTGGACGGTGAGATGACGCTCGGTGAGTTGCACACGATGGCCGCGGGCATTTCCGGCACTGCAGTCTCGGCACCCGGCTTGGAATCGGTAAGCCGCGCCGAGTTGCCCAAGCTCATCCAGGGAGTGAAAGAGCTGCACGCCTTTGCGCGCCTGTGGGCAAAGGACTCGCCGGTGCGTCCCCGTGGAGAAGGCCAGCAGCGGGTGTCATTCGCAAACGCTTCGTCCGCCGATGTGCAGAGGATCGTGCAGGAGTTGCGCACGGCGGCGGAAGCCGGGCTCACCTACGCGACGCTTTACGCGGAACGTCCGCTCCCCGCGGAGGTGCTGGAAGCGGCTGAGGGTGGCTTGAAGATCGGCGCGGCTTTCAGCGGCGGCATCAACGCCCCGAGCTTTCCGGAGCTGCCCGGGCGAATGATCGCGTTACGTCTTCAGGAGCCGGGCAAGATCGGCGAGGTCGAAGAACTTTTCGCCCGGCTTGAAAAGCATCGGGCCGCTGCCGAGGCGGAGAAAGAGCGGCTGCAGTTTGAGGAGTCTTCCGAACTGACCGCGGCCCTCTCGATCGCGGCGCGTCATGCCGGCTCCTTCTTCCGGTTTCTGAGTTCGGCGTGGCGGAACTCGAGCCGCGTGATTCGCGAAACGCTCCTGCGGCACTGGCCCGAGAAGGCCGGCGCGAAAATCGATTCCGCGCTGATTGTCGCGCTGGAGCGACGGGTTCAGGCAGCTCGCGCATGGAACGCCGCCGAGGAGCTGTTTCGCGTCTTCCAGATGCAATCTCAGCTTTCCCGGCAAGCCGACGTGCTCTACGCCCGTGTCGCCGAGATGCTCGGCCCGTGGGAAGCATCGTCGCGGCTCAGCAGCGCCAAGCTCGTGCTCGAAACCGTGGGGATGTGGCCGCTCGCCGAGGGCTCGGTGCAACCCTCGCAGGGCTGGTCCGCGTGGGCGTCAGATTGCCAGGGCGCGCTGAATCTTCTCGCCGCTCAGCGGGCTTATTTCACGGCCGCGTGGAAGGCGGCCGAGTCGTTTCCCCAAGTGGCTGAACTTCAACCCGACGGCCTGAACGACCTCGCCGCCTCCGTCACGAAGGAAGCCAACGCCCTCTGCTCCGCCGACCGGATCGTCCAGCAACTTCAAGCCATGGTTCCCGCGGCTGACCGGATCGTCGAGCAGCTCGCCAACCAGCTTCCATCGGCACCACCCTCCGCGTGGGCCGACGCCGTGCTGCTCGGCTGGGCAGAAGCCAAGATCAGCGCCGCCGAAGCAGCGGATCCCAACGTTCACGCGCTCGACCAAGCGCCTCCGCTGGGCAGCGCGGAAAAGGCTTCGGCTCGTCTGCTCGAGCTGCACCAGACGATTGCCCGCGAGGAGGCGCTGCGGCTGGCCGCCGAGAGTGACCGCAGCGGTCTCATGGCCGTCAATCCGGCGGAAGCCCGCGCCCGTCGCACTCCGGAACAGACGGCTCGCGAAAACCTCATCCGCGAATGTCGCAAGCAGCGGAACGTCACCCCGCTGCGGACGCTGGTGCGCCGCACGGCGCAGACTGGCCTGCTTGATGTCGTGCCGGTCTGGCTCATGTCGCCGGAGACCACCGCGATTCTGTTTCCGCGTGAGCCCGTCTTCGACCTCCTGATCGTGGATGAAGCTTCGCAATGCACCGTGGAGAACGGTCTGCCGGTGCTGACCCGCGCGCGCCGGGCGGTCATTGCCGGCGACGACAAGCAGATGCCTCCGTCGTCGTTTTTCAAAGCGGCTTCCACTCTGGAACACGAAGCGTCCGATGACGCGAGTGCCGAGGTCCCGGTCGATGCCTTTGAATCCGAATCCCTGCTCGTGCTGGCGCGGAGTGGCGGTTCCGGGGCTCCCCTTCGCTGGCACTATCGCGCGCTTTTCGAGGAGCTGATCGCCTTCTCCAATCACTCGATGTATGGCGGCTCGCTGCTCACGATCCCGGCGACGCGCAGCCGATCCGCTGCTCCCGCGCTTCGCTGGGTCCGAATCGAAAACGGCGTTTGGGATGCCGGCAGCAATCCGCCCGAGGCCAAACGCGTCGTCGATCTGCTCGGAGAGATTCTCTCGCGGACCAAACCTCCGAGCGTCGGCATCGTCACCTTCAATCTGCAACAGCGCCGCACCATCCTCGACGAGATCGATGCGCGGCGTAGCGCGGATGCCGAGTTTGCCCGGGCCTTCGACGCTGCCGCTTCCGCCGAGTCGCTCGACGTGCGTCCTTTCGTGAAGAATCTCGAGTCCGTGCAGGGCGATGAGCGGGACGTGATCATCTTCTCGCTCGGCTACGCGCCGACGCAGCGGAAGAAGCGGGACGGCAGCGAGGAAACCTATGTCCCCGCGCGTTTCGGGCCGCTGGGCCAGAAGGGCGGCGAGCGACGGCTGAATGTCGCTGTTTCGCGAGCCAAGGCGGAGATCGTCGTCGTGAGTTCCTTCGAGCCGGCCATGCTCTCCGTGGCTCACACCAGGCACGACGGACCGCGCATGTTCAAAGCGTTCGTCGAATTTGCCCGGCACCTTGGAGAAGGTCGGCGCAATCAAGCTGAGAAGATCCTCTCGCTGGTCAATGACGCGACGCAAAGCCGCCGCGCGAGTCATCCGAGTCAGGACGGCGCGACCGAGCTCCATCTTCCGCTCCATCTCCAGATCGCGCTCGCCCTCGAAGCGGCCGGCCTGCAGGTGGAGACGCAAGTGGGCACCTCGGAGTTCCGGCTGCCGGTCGCCGTCGTGCACGGAGGCGATGCCCATCGCTATGACCTCGCAATCCTCTGCGAGAATGGCGCTTCACCCGGGGACATCTACGAAGACTACGTCCACGTGCCGAACGTCCTCGCCCACCGCCAATGGCGTCATTTGCGCGTGACCGCACGGGAGTGGCATCGGGAGAAGGATCGCGTCGTGGAACGGATTCGCGCTGCGCTGTCGTGATCTGTTAACCGAAGGAACTCCGCGTTCTGCAACTCGTTCGATCCACATCATCCGACCGTGAAAGAAGACATCCTCGAACAACTCGTGGACGACTACCTGCAGAGTCAGGGCTACTTCACGCGCCACAACATCAAGTTCAAGCCGCGCTCGGATCACCCGGAGTTCAACAAGCTGAAGGACTCCAATCACAGCGACATCGACGTCATCGGGATTCATCCGCTGAAGAAGGGCCCGGACCGCGTGATGGTGGTGAGCTGCAAAAGCTGGCAGTCCGGCTTCCGGGTGAACTGGTGGCTCGAAAACCTCGCGAAGAATCGCCGGGTCTCCGGGCGCGAGGCGTGGCAGGCCTTTCGTGAACTGGTGAAACCGAAGTGGACGGAGGCTTTGTTCAACGAGGTCGAGAAGATCACTGGGACGCGGCGATTCACCTACGTGCAAGCGGTGACGGCAGTAGTGGGAGACCGAAAGAAGTGGGAGCAGCATTCGCCATTCGTCGATGCCTTGAGCGGAAACCCGTTGGTGATGATCGACCTGAAGCAAATGCTCGATCACATCGACCGCATGAGCACCACAACGGTCGCAGCTTCTGACATCGGGCGGGTGCTGCAGTTGATGAAAGCAGCGAAGATCGGGCCGAAAGCGCTGCTGGAGACGGTCGAGGCGCAGGGCGACGAATGAAGATCATCGCGTGGAACGTGGGACACAGAGTCCGCCAGAAGCCGATTTCGGATGCGCTCACTGCCGCCGTGTCTTTGCTCGCACCCGACACGCTCATCCTGAACGAGTTCGTCGATGGACCTTCCAGACTGGAGTTCAAAGCCGCGCTCGCACGAATTGGACTCCCACACCTCGCAGTCAGCGAACCCGCAAAGGGGCACAACCAGGTGCTCATCGCCTCTCGCGAGGAGCATTCCGCAGGTGATCTCTCATCGCCCTCCGTGTCGCCGGCTGATGCCCCGAACTTCCTTCATCGATGCTTCGCCGAGCTGGAGGTGGTGGGATTGCGGGCGCCGTTCTACACAAACTCCGCGCAACTCACGGAGTATTGGGCCGCTCTTTCTTCCGTCATCCGCCAGTCGGTCGATCGTCGAATCGTCTTCGTTGGCGACTTCAACGCGAATCCCAATCAGCCGCGGCGGGCGGGTGGTCGGGCTCTTGCGTCTTTGAAAGCGGAAGGCTGGCAGATTCCTGAGCCGGATGGGCCGTGGAGTTTCATCTCGGTTTCAGGAGCAATCCACTCGCGGATCGACTTCGCGGTGGTGTCGCCGCAGTTGATCGTTGAACAGCCACGGTATCTCTACGAAGCAGAGGGCATTGTGCTCGCGGGTGCCGCGAAGGATGGGCCGCTATCCGATCACGCCCCCTTGGAGCTTTTGGTCCGATCTCATGCGCCTCAGTCCGCTGGCGCAGAGGGGGCCTGACCAACCAGGCCTCAGCATTCCTCGCGAGCGTCGCTAATGCGCTTTTTCCTCGGAGGCTTCTGCTTGCGATCGATCGCAACGCGGCTGGTTATCGGCGCGTGATTGGGCAGACCCTCTGGTAATCGCCTGCGATGAAAGAATCACCCCCTGCGAATCGCCCCTCCCGTCACCGACCAAAGCCCGCCGCCAACGAATCCCAGGGTCAGCGTGAGCACATGGCGCTGGATCTCATCCAGCGGCTTTGCGCGGCTTGGACCGAGAGCGAAAGAGTCCAGCGTCGATTCAGAAGGGTAATGCTGATGAAGCTCTCCCGGCTGGAGACCACGGTCCAAATGATTCACGGAGGCCAGATTGCACAGGCTCACAATTACATGGATTCAGACCGCCTGCGCCACCATGCAAAGGACGCGGAGCAACACATCGAGGAGCGCAGCCAAAAGATGGGACTGGCCATACTGCGCTTCGTCGATGGCGTGTTGGGCGCTCCTGAGGAGCAACGGGATCGGAGGCATAAGTGGTCGGATTGGGTGATTTGAGCCGGCAGCGTTCTCGAGAGATTGCCATCAAGCCGCTGCGGATGTGGAAGTCCGCAGCGGCCTAGCCGACCGGCAACCCTTCGGCTCGAAAACACCACCAGCACGGTCACCCACGCGCTGCCTCACCACCGGGCTTGAAGCGGATGACGCGAGCCGTTTGATTGATGGAGACGACTTTGGCCGAACCACCGTCGAAGTCGGTGTGAATCGAGATTTCACCGCGCACCTCGCTCGCGATGAAAACGAGCATCGCGAAGGCGATGGCGGGAAGCGATGAAACGCGGTGGCGCATGGTCAACGTGTCGGTTGGAAGGTGTCTGGCGGCGCGACGCAGAGTTGCACGATGGCCTCGCGCACGCGGGCGGTCTGCTCGGGTGTCATGGTGAGGAAACGGTGCAGACCTTTGTCATTCTTGCCTTTGCGGAAGATGGTCGCGCCGTTCGGTTCGACGGTCACGGTGCCCGGCGGCGAGAGATCGAAGTAGCCACGATCCGGCAGCACGGCATAGAGCACGGACGCGGGGTCCCAGGTGGGCCGATCATGCGGCATCGGCAGGTAGCGAATGTAGGCCTCCTTCAGCGGATGATGCGGTAGGTAGTCGAGGTCGCGCTCGATGACTTCGTGCGGAAACGGAGCCGCGCGGCCGATCTCGACGCCGCTCCACACGATGGGCGTGGGCCATTTCTTCGCGACCTTCTCGGCGGTGGGCACGTCGATGCGCACGTTGTATTCGAGATACCGCGTCTCGAAGTTCACCGTCTGGAAAGCGCCCGCCATCACGCTGAGCAGCTTCACCTTTTTCGCCACGAGTTCACGTCCTCCGGGCGCGTCGAGCAGGCGGCCGAGATTCGTGAAGAAGCCCACCTGCGCAATGACAACGCTGTGGTCCGGTTGCGCGGCGAGGGTCTTCATTAGCAACTCCACCGCCTCCGGTGCCTCGGTGCCGCTCGTGAGGTCATGCGGGTAGCGCGGCGAGCCGTCGGCGTTTTTTTCGTCGGCCAGCAAGTTGAAGCGCCCCGGCTCCTTCGCGCCGCCATCCCGCACGACACCGATGGGAATGTCCGGTCGGCCATAAAACGTGTTCACCGCATCCGTGAACGCCGCCGCCTGCGGATGATCCTTCGTCAGCGTGACCGCGAGCAGCTCGCACGCGCCCCGCGATTGCAACGTGTGAATCTCGATGAGCGCCATGACATCATCGACATCGTTCCCCATGTCCGTGTCAAAGATGAGCCGCACCGGCTCGGCGTGTGTGAGAACGAGCGAGCCATGGAGCAGCGCGAGTATGGCGAGGAGGTGTTTCATGAGGTGAGGAGTGTGTTTGGCATTCAGGCGTGGCGACGCAGCAGCGCCACGATCTCGCGGCGTTTCGGGGCGGAGGGTTGGGCGCCGAGGCGGGTGATGCTGAGGGCGGCGGCGGCGTTGGCGAAGCGGATGGCTTCGGGCAGCGCGAGGTTTTCGCCGAGGGCGACGGCGAGAGCGCCGTTGAAGGTGTCGCCGGCGGCGGTGGTATCGACTGGCTCGACGGGGAAGGACGGAATGAGGAGTCGCGTGCCGTCGTCCATGGAGAGGAAGGCGCCTCGGGCACCGAGCGTGATGATGACATGGCGCACGCCGGCTTTTTGAAGGGCGTTCGCGGCGCGGTGGCAGTCATTTTCAGTGCGAACGCGGATGCCGGTGAGGGTTTCGGCCTCGGTTTCGTTCGGTGTGATGATCGTGAGCTGGCGAAGCAACTCCGGAGGCAGTGTTTGAGCCGGTGCGGGGTTCAAAATGACGCACACACCGGCTTTCGCGGCGATCTCGGCGGCGGCTTGAATGGTGGGCAGTGGCGTTTCGAGCTGCATGAGCAGCGTGTGGGCATGGCGAATGGTTTTCGCGGCCTTTCTCACATGCGCGGGCGTGAGGCGTTGATTCGCACCACCGGTCACGGCGATGCTGTTTTCGCCTTTTTCATCGACGAGGATGAGGGCGACGCCGGACGCGGCTTTGGCATCGCGGGTGACGTATGTCACGTCGATGCCTTCGCTGCGCCAGCTCGCGAGGGATTGATCGCCGAGGGCATCGCTGCCGATGCGGGCGATGAAGCTCACGCTGCCACCGGCACGTCTCGCGGCCACGGCTTGATTCGCTCCTTTGCCTCCCGCGGCGGTGATGAACTCGCCGCCGAGCACGGTTTCACCGGGACGCGGCAGCGTGCGGGTGCGCACGATCATGTCGGTGTTCGAACTGCCGAGGACGACGAGGGATGAGGCGGGCATGAGACGAGGCGGGGTTTAGTTTTTCGAGGCGATGAGGATGGCGAGGCCGAGGAGGTAAAAGACGAACATCGCGCCGAGCAGCCTGCTGGTGCCATGCGGCGCGGCTTTGAACTCCTTCCACACAAACACGCCCCAAAGCGCCCCAACCATCGTCGCGCCCTGACCGAGTCCATACGAGAGCGCGGCGCCGGCCTTCGTGCTGGCGATGATGCTGAAGGCCATGCCGAGATTCCAGATCATGCCGCCGAGCACGCCGATGAGATGAAGGCGCGGCGTGCCTTTGGTGAAGTAGTCGGCAAAGCTCACGCGGGCGCCGGTGAAGGGCCGCCACATGGCGAAGGTATTCCACACGAAGCTGGAGAGCAGCACGCCGCTGCTGAAGAGCACGATGGCGGTGTAAGGGCTGAGTTTGCCGGGCTCCAGCGCCCGCGTGGCTGTATCGATGCCGCTCATGGCCTGCGCGACGTATTTGTAAAAGAAGCCCATGAGCAATCCGGCGACGATGGCGAGCACGATGCCCTTCATCGGCGCTGTGCCGCTGTGCGAGAGTCGTTTGTAAGCGAGCGCATCGAGCACGATGGCGATCGCGATGGCCGAGACGCCCGCACCAAGCATGAGCGGGTTTCCTTCGCCCGTGCTGAGGTAGGTAGTGACCACGCCGAGCACGAGCGCGAGTCCCACGCCGACCGGAAACGCGACCGCCATGCCAGCGATGTCGATGGCGGCGACAAGGAGGATGTTCGAGAGATTAAAAATCACGCCGCCGAGGAAGGCGGAGCCGAGATGCCGCGTCTCTGCCTGCGCGAGATCCGGCAGGAAGCTGCGGCCGCCCTCGCCATGACTGCCGAGCGTGAAGGCGAGCAGCAACGAGAGCAGCAGCACGCCGAGGCAGTAGTCCCAGTAGAAGAGCTGAAAGGGCCACTGCTTGCCCGTGAGCTTTTGCGTGTTCGCCCACGAGCCCCAGCAGATCATCGTGATGATGCAGAGAGCGATGGCGAGAGGATAGGATTCGACGAAGAACATGGCGGTGCGTGTGTTTTGCCATCAAGGCTTCAGCAGCTCGGCGAGGTCGTAGCTGGAGATTTCGATATCTTCCTTGTTCACCGAGTAGATGACGTGGAGGCGTCCGCCGCGATCCATGGCGTCGGCGTATTGGAAGCTGTGATCCACTTTCGCCTTGCCGGGATAACGACGCGCAGGCGAGTCGCGGCGGAGTATTTTGGGATTCGAGAAGGTCCAGCCATCGCGGCTGAAGCTGATGGTGAGCGGATCGCGCAGGCCGCTGGTCTTCGGGTTGTTGATGAGGAAGAAGGTGCCGTCCTTGAGGCGGCCCGCGAAGTTCTTGCTGACGGCATCCGGGTAGTTCGTCTTCACCGGCAGCGTCCAGGTGTCGCCGTGGTCAAAGCTTAGCGAGTGGTAGAGGCGCTTCGTTTTGCCCTGGTCGCGAATGATGAGATGCAGCGTGCCTTCCGCATCAGCAAAGGCGGCCGTTTCGCTGAGGCGATAGTCGGGCGGAAAGTTCGGATGTTTTTTCACCTCCCACTGGCCGTTTTGCGGCAAGGAACGCGCCGTGAAGAAGTGCGCGGCGTCATCGCGCCACACGAAGAAGTCGCGGCCCTGCACTTTCAGCGGCGGGTAATAGACCATGCAGCGGTCCGCGAAGATGGATTCGTCCTTCCAGCCGTCGTCGGTCCATTTGAGACGCACGAGTTTCGCGTTCGCCCAGATCTTGCCATCGCGGTCGCCTTCATTCAGGCAGCCCAGCGCGTAGAGCGTGCCGTTCTCGACATACAAACCGGACGCGAGCCAGCGCTGCGGTCCATTTTCACCATCGGGATCGCCCGCGACGACGCTGCTATCGCTCCAGTGCTCGCCATCCGTGCTGGTGGCAAAGCGGATGAACTGGCTGCTGCTGTCCTCATCCACGCGACCCGATGACCAGATGGCCCAAAACTTCCCCGCATGATGCGCGATGAACGAATGCAGATTGAACTGCCACTGCCCTTCCTCCGCACGAAACACCGTCGCCGTGCGTGCGGGCACGACGGTCAACGCATCGGGATTCGCGAGCAGCGCGTCGTCGGCCAGCAACTTCGCCGGGTCGCGCTTTTCGCCGGGCGGGAGTTCGGCCCAGGGTGTAGATGAGCGCAGCAGAGCTTGCGTGAGTTTGGCTATGAGCTTGCGCGCATCCGCAGCAATGACGGCGTCGGCTGCGGCGATGGGTGGCGGCTTCGGCGCGAAGGCCTTCTCGAGGGCGCTGACTGCTTCGCTCGAATCGTCCGCAGTCGCGACGCAGACAGCGTCCCACTTTTCCTGACCCAGTGAATCGCTCGCGGGCGCGGCGAGAAAGCTCACGACATCGGTCGCGGTGCGGAGCGGAGTTGTCTCGCGAAAGAGCGTGCTCGTGTCGCGCATTTGCTCCTGCGTTTCCTTTGCGACGGCTGCGCTGATGGCGTCGCCGAGCAAAAGAACACGCGCACGATTGGGGCGCGATTTGTCGGCCGGCAGCAGCGGCTTGAGTTCTGCGCGAAGCGGCACTGCGAGGACGAGGAAAAGAAGGAGCGTTCTCATGCGCGGAAAATCAGGGCTGCCAGATGGTGGCTTCGATGTGCTGCTCCGCGTCCTGCTCGGTGGCGAAGTAGTAGATCGCGACCACGTTGCCATCGGTGCGCACAGCCGCGCGCGTGTAGCCGAGGTCCCACTTGCGGCCGTCGTTGCGCAGCGTGCGCTCTTCGCTCCACGTGTGGCCGCCGTCGTCGCTTGTCTTCGCGGAAACAGCGCACGGCACCTGGCGGCGATTGCCATAGACGGCGACGATGCGCTGTCCGCTGAGTCGCACGAGCGACACCGGATTCGTAGCGCCTTTCTCAAGCACCGCGACGAGCCGCCACGTCTTGCCGCCGTCGCGCGATTCGTGGACGCTGCTCCACTTGCGGCTCTTGATGCGATTGCGCAACGCGCAGACTAGCGTGCCGTCGTCGAGTCGCACCACCGACGGCATCGTGGAACTGATGTCATCGCCCTTCGGCGTCGTGCCGGGCGCAGTTTCATCGAGCGGGTCAGCACCGAGCCACGAGAGAAAGTGGAAGGTGCGTCCGCCATCGCGCGTCTCGACGGCGCACGAACGAATACGCGTGCCGCGCCCATCGCTCACCGAGCACGGGATGAAGAAGAGGGACGTCTGCGGACCCGTGGCGATGTAGCTCGTGCGTGCGTCGGTGTTCTGGCCGAAGTCGGGAATGCGATACGCGCCCTGCCATGAGCGGCCGCGGTCATTCGACGTGAAGAAGAAACGTCCGCGCAATTTCATCGCGAAATCCGGCGCGGTGAAATCGAAGCCACCTGGCGATGGCTGCGACTGCTCGGGTTTCCCGAGCGACGCGGGCGGCACGACGTTCGCGTGCCGCTCGGTCGTCCACGTTTTGCCGCCGTCGAGACTGCGCGCGAAGGCGACGCCCTGCCTGCCGGTGAAGCTGTGCTTTTCGCCACGCTCTTCAAACTTCGCGACGTTGAAGCCGACGAGGATTTCGTCACCCCAACTCCACAGGCCTTCATTCGCGGGCCAGCCCGCAAATTCACCCGCCTGCTGATGCACGATGACGTGCTGCGGCTCATCGGCGCGAGCTTGCGTCGGGAGGATCAGTGTGGCCGTGAGTGCGACGGCGAGGGAGAAGAAGGGGCAGATATTCATGGTGATGGGGTCTCCTTTCCCGCCCGGTCCCAAAGCGTGAGTCGCGAGAGGTCGCGAGGCTTTGCGGGCAGGCATTTCGCGGCGAGGAAGCACACGGCGAACATGACGCCGTTCGCGAGGATGGCCGTGTAGTAGGGATCGAAGGTGCGTGGCAGCACTTTGAACTGCATGAGCGCCGCATACGCGGTGAAGACGAGCGTGGCCGCCATGCCTGCGAGCACCGCGCGGTGGTCGCCGAGGCGCGTGAAGATGCCGAAAAGGAACGCGCCCGCGATGCCGCCGCCAAACATCGCGGTGACGGTGATGGACGTGTCCATGAGCGTCTTGCCATCGGCGAGATGAAACAGCACCGCGCCGCCCATCATGAGCAGCGACAACATCACCGAGGTGAGTTTGCCCGTGGTCAAATAGTGCGCGTCATCGCGGTCGCGCACGAGGTGCTTCCGGTAGAGGTCATTCACCCACACCATGCCTGCGGCGCTCACGCAGGTGCCGAGGCTCGACATGCCCGCGGCGAGCGCGGCGGAGATGACGAGCCCCGCCACGCCATGAGGCAGCGCGGTGATGATGAAGTGCGGCAGGATGTCCTCGGCCTTGCGCGTGCCCGCGAGCACCTCACGCGAGAGGTCGTCAGGATGCTGCTGGTAGTAAACCCACAGGCAGGTGCCGAGAAACATGAAGGTGGTCCAGATCGGCAACGCGCCGAGCCCGAGCACCCACATCGATTTGCGAGCTTCTTTGGCCGATTTCGCCGCGCACCATCGCTGCACGGTGTCCTGGTCGAGCTGACCGGCGATGTATTGCGCCGCGCCGACGAGCATAAGCATGGCGGCGGTCTTTTCCGAGAAGGAGAAACCTCCGCGCAAAGGCTCCAGCGCTCCCGTGGCGGCATTCAGGTCGCGAAACGAAATCTTCTCCGCGCCGACGGCTTGCGCCCACACTTCCGCAAAGCCACCGGGCACCGCATGTAGAACGACGAGCACACAACCCAGCGCACCCGCGATGAGCACGATGGTTTGCAGCACCTCCGTCCACACCACGGCCTCAAAGCCGCCTTTTGTCGCATACAAGCCGGTGAAACCCGCGACGAGCGCCGCGCACAGGACAAGATCGAGCCCGAGGAGATTCGCGAGCAGCACGGCGAGCAGATACGTGATCGTGGCCATGCGCACGACCTGCGCGGCGAGATACACGAGCGCCGCATACACACTCACCGGCGCGCCGAAGCGCAGATGCAGATAGTGATAGGCCGAGCTCGCCCGACCACCGCGGAAGAAGGGCACGAAGAGCCAGGCCGCGAGCAGCGCGACCATGGGAAACGCGAGATTTGGCAGCAGCCGCACCCACGACGTTTTGAAGCTGTCCGCCGGATACGCGGTGAAGGTCACCGAGCTGATCGTGCCGCCGATGAAGCTCAGCCCGACGGCCCAGCCGGGGAACGAACGGTCGCCAAGGTAGTAGCGTTCCGTGCTGCGATTTTTCCGCGAGAAGCGCAGGCCGACCACGAGCGTCACGGCAAAGTAAGCCGCGATCACGAGCAGGTCGATCCAGTGCACGTTCATGGTTTCAGGCTGGTGGGTTGTGAGTCGTCGCACGCTGCCACGGCGCACCAAAGTCCGGCCCCTCGTGCATATAGGGGATCTGCGTTCGCACCCATTCACCGGGCACGTCAGTGACGTCGATGCCTTGCTCGCAGGCCCGCGCACACGCGATGCCCGCCGCCTCGCCGATGCCATGCATCGTCGCCATCACCCGCACCGCTGCCGCCGCTTCATGCGTGGCGGAGAGCGCTCGACACGCCACAAGCAGGTTCGGGCAATCCAACGGCACCAGACTGCGAAACGGCACCTCGTAAAAATCGCCCGCAGGCGGTCCAAAGCCGGTCTTCACCTTGCCTTTCTCGCCATCCACCTGATGCACGTCTTTGGCACCGGCGGGATTGTGGATGTCGATGAAGTAACGCGACCGCGTGATGCCATCGCTGAACTTCCGCGCCTGCACGATGTCCTCCGCCGTCATCGTGTGCCGCCCGATGATGTGCCGCGTCTCGCGCACGCCGACCTGCGTGGCGATCTTTTCCAGATACGACTCCGCAAACCACGGCACCGCCTTGCGCAGCCAGTCCGCGAGCAAATACGCCTGCCTGCGGCCTTCCATCTCCGCCGCGCTGAGGTCCGCCGCGCTGAGACCGGAGACGCAGTTGATGCGCGTCATGTTGAAGTGCAGCACACCAGCTCGCGGATAGTCGTAGAAGTGGATGAAGTTGCGATGCGGGTAATGCAGCTCGCCCGAGGCCAACGCCGCCTGGAAGTAAGGCTCCACCAGCGCCCGCGCCTTTCGCAGGCTGCCCGTGGCGTGCATCTCCCGCTTGTCCACGTTCGCCATGCGAAAGCTCACCGTCATCGCCTGCGTCAGCCCGTCTTCCGGTCGCCCGATCGTGAATGCACAACCCGCCCGAGCCGCCAGATCGGCATCACCGGAGGCATCGACGAAGCATTTCGCCGCAAACGTCTCCTCGCCACCCTTCGAAATCACCTTCACCGCTGTGATTCGATGCCCGTCAATCACCAGCGACGACACATAACTGTGATAGCGCACCTGCACGCCCGCTTCGAGCAGCAGCTCGTCATACGCACGCTTCAGCAGCTCATCATCAAACGCCGAATCCGACAGCACCGAGCCAAACCCGCCGCCCGCCTGCAGCCGCAGATTCACCTCTTTGAACACACCACCGATCAGCGACGCCCGCGGTGCCTGCTGCTCATCCACATGATCATGCCACGCATGACCCGCCCAAGGATTCACCAGCCCCGCCGTCGCCATCCCGCCGCAGAACCCATAGCGCTCCAGCAGCAACGTCCGCGCCCCACGCCTCGCCGCCGCCAACGCCGCCGCGACCCCGGCGGGTCCACCACCGGAGACGATCACATCGAGGGGGGAAGAGGCGCGATTCATGAGGTGCGAGCAGTGTGTGCAACTCCGCGGGGTCGGGCGAATGAGGTGTCCCTGTTTCTGTAAAGTGCTACGGTCGCTCTTGCTCGATGCCTCCCCGAATCTCACAGCGTGACCTCGCGAAGATCGCGGGCGTTTCTCCCATGACGATCTCGCTCGCTCTGCGCGACGATCCCTCGATCTCCACCGAGCGCCGCGCGGAGATTCGGCGTCTCGCGAGGAAGCACGGGTATCGGCCCGACCCCGCCCTCGCCGCGCTGAATGCCTACCGCATCGGCCAACGCTCCAAGGTGTATCAGGGCACGATCGCGTGGCTCACGAGCTTCGACTCCGCCGATGGGTGGCGCGCCATGATTCACGCGCAGCGTTACTTCGACGGAGCCGCGCGTCGGGCGAAGGAACTGGGTTATCAGCTCGAGCCATTTTGGGTGAGCGAACCTGGTCTCACGCCGCGCCGTGCTGCCGACATCCTACTCGCGCGCGGGGTGCAGGGCGTGATCGTTGCGCCGCTTCCCGACCAGCAACGCGCGATCGCCTTCGACCTCCGCCGCTTCTCGGCCGTCGCGCTTGGCTACTCGCTCCGCGAGCCTCAGCTGCACGTGGTGATGAATCACCAGGCGCGCAACATGAAGCACACCGTGCATCACCTCCACGCCCTCGGTTACCGCCGCATCGGACTGGCGCTGCCTTCCGCCAGCAATGCGCGCGTCGATCAAAACTACCTCAGCGGCTACCTCATCGCGCAGCAGGAGATCGGTGGCCCGCGCCTCGAACCACTGCTTGCCGAGACCTTCGACGCCGCGACATTCTGGAAGTGGTTCCAAGCCGCGAAGCCGGATGCCGTGGTCGTCTCCGGCGCGTGGGCCGAGCGAGTGATCGAGTGGTTGAAAGCGGACCGCGTCCGGGTGCCGCGAGACCTGGGCGTGGCCGCCGCGTCCATTCCGGACTCCCCGACGCCGATCAGCGGCATCGACGAAAACCCAATGCTCATCGGCCGCATGGCCGTCGATTCCGTCGTCGGCATGATCCATCGCCACGAACGGGGAATCCCCGAACATCCGTCGAGCCTGCTCGCTGAAGGAAAGTGGTCGGCAGGAAAGACGGCGCGGAAAGTTCCGGGAGCAAAGACCCGGGAGCTTGGGCCCCCCGGCGTCGGCGCTAGTTCACGGTTCGGCCTTTAGCGACTTTCGCGGAACGAGAAACATTCGACCTGCTTCGTTGCAGATAAGCAGGTTCGGGCCGTCTTTGCCGAGCATCGTGCCAACGGCTCCGGTTTCGTGCGCGCCGCCGGGTTGGATGATTTGGTTGTCCGCATCACGGAAGGGCACGGGGCGGGCGAATTTCATGTGTTCGTTGCTGCCGGTGTTGAGCATGAGCAGTGGCGTGCCGAGCGTCTTCTTGCCGATGGCGGGCATGGGCAGGCCGGTCTCGCGGTCGGGGATGGAGACGACGCGGCCGGTGCCGATGACGAAGTCGAGCGCGCCGTCGCCGTTCCAGTCGAAGAGGTCGAGCTTGCAACGGCCGCTCATGCCGCCGGGGCCGCCGCTGGTGCCGATCGGCTGGCCGTCGTCGAGCGTGAGCGCGCCGCCGTCGGCGACGTTGTAGTCGTCGATGCGCCAGTAGAGATGAAAGTGGTCGTCGCCATCGACGTTGACGAGCGCGATGCGTTCGCCGCTCTTTGCGAGCGCGGGACGACAACGCCACATGCCGTGGAGGTCGATGCCATCGCAGTAAAGCGGATGCGCGGCGTCGAGCTGCGGCTGCGTCTTGGTGCCGCGATTGAGATAAATGTGGTAGTCGCCTGTGATGTCGCCAGTGACGAGGTCGAGCGTGCCGTCGCCGTTCCAATCAATCGCGTTCGGCGAGAGATAACCCCAGCGCGCTTCGGGCAATCCCTGCAAGCTGCCGGAGTAACCAGCCTGCACTTGGATGTCGCGACCCGCAGCCTGCACGCGCGTCGCCGGGAGAAAGTGCGGCTCGTCATTGCTGCCGGTGTTTTCAAAGAAGAGCACGAAGCCCTCGGAGTTGCCCGCGAGGATGTCGAGCTTGCCGTCACCATTCCAATCCACCGTCGTCGGCGAGGGCAACGTGCCTGCGTAGAGGTCGGCGTGCTCCTGCAAAACGGACACGGGCTGCGCAAACACGGGCGCGCCGGTCTTCGCCCACTGCCCGGTGAAGCGATAGAAATACAGCGAGCCTTCGCCGCACGCGATGAGTCCGCCGGGATACGCGGCGACGCTCGGATTGATGCTCGGATGGCGCAGTGCATTGCCGTCTTCGCCAGCGACGAGCCGCTTCACTTCGAGGTCGAATCCGCGCGCCGCTTGGTTGCGGTAGAAGACGAGATTGCCCTGTCGCGAGCCGGTGATGAGGTCGCGCTCGTGGCCCGCGCCCAGGTTGATGCCCGTGATGCCGTGCATCGAAAAGAAGACCTCGTTTTTCGTCGCGGTGATTTGCTTCGCCTCGCCGTTCGATGGCCAGCCGATGAGGTAGCGATAGCGCAGCTCGCCCACCGCGATGCCTGATGAATTGAACGGTCGCCACTCTTCCGTGTTCGGGCTGCCCTCGGTGCCTTTGCCGCCGTTCGACATCTCGAACGCGATGTCGAAGCCCTCGCCATTCGCGAGCACGCCGAGGCTCCCGGGCGACTTCACCGACGCGGGCAATTTCTCGCGTTTCACTTCGCGGAACGCCATCGCGCCGCGGTCGAATTGCAACGTCACGAGGTCGCTCTTGTCCGTCCACAATCCGACGATGCTGCCGTCGCCGCGCTCGATGATGCAGCCCTGGTCCTTGAACGCGCACTTCACCTCCACCGGCTGCGCAAACACCGGCGAGCCATCCGCCGCCGTGTCCACCCACTTGAACAAATGCACCGCCTGCGGCCCGCCAAATCCCGCGACAAAAAGGTCCGGCTGCTTCCCGCCAAACACATGCGCATGGCCGAGCACGTGATGATTGAGATTCACCAGCGCGAGCGGCCCGCGACCTTTCGGCGCGGCAGAAGCCAGCGACTTCGTGCCCGGCGGCAAATGCGGCTCAGCGCCCGACATCACAGGCGCGAGTGAAAGCGCGAGTGCGCAGAGAAAATGGGAGAGCAACGATTTCATGGCAGCGCATCGAGCCACGCGAGGAACTTGTCCTTCCACCTCGAGGATTCTTCATCGCGGCCCAAAGCGAAGCCGTGGCCGCCGGAGTTCACGGTGAGCAGTTCGACCGGCACGCTCTTGCCGCGTAGCGATTCAGCGAGGAGTTCGGCATTCGGTAGCGGCACGACTTTGTCGTTGGTGGCGTGGCAGAGGAAGAAGGGCGGGAGGCCGGGGCGGGCACGTTTTTCGAGGGAGAACTCGGCGATGCGGGCTTCGCTCGGTGCGAGGCCAAGAAGGCGCTCACGGGAGCCGCTGTGCATGGACTCGCCGTGCATGAGCGTGACGGCATACATGAGCACGGCGAAGTCGGGGCGAGAGCCGTCGGCGGCCTCGCCGAGCATCGCAGTGCTGCCGGCGAGATGGCCGCCGGCGGAGAACCCGATGATGCCGATGCGCTGCGGATCAATCTGCCAATCGCTCGCGTGGCGACGGAGCACGCGGATGGCTTCAAGCGCGTCTTGCTGGCTGTCGGGCAGGCCTTTTTCAAAGATGTCGGCTTTGGGCAGTCGATACTTCAAGACGGCCATCGTGAGGCCTTGCGAGGCAAAATAGCGGGCGATGGCATGTCCCTCGCGGTCGATGACCTCCATTGCATAACCACCGCCGGGGCACACGACCATCGCCGCGTTACGATGCGCGGCTTTGGCGGGTCGATAGACGGTGAGCGTGGGCGTTTGGATGTTTTCGATGGTTCGGTTGAGACCGAGTTCGTCGTAGTTGCCGATGCGGAAGGTGACTTTTTCGGCTTCGGGTGCTGGAGCGCCTTTCATGGCCTTCGCCGGCGGCGGACGCAGCGGAAACTCGGCGTGGTCTCCCGGCGCGATGATCTGTGCGTGCAGAAGGTTCGCGGAGACAAGGAGGGCAACGATCGCCACAGCGGGACTGACAGGCTTTTCGCTCATGATTGAATGCCGAGCTGTTTCTGGATGTCCTCCAGCGACACGCCTTTCGTCTCAGGCACCATCGTTTTCAACCACACGAGTTGCAGCACCATCATGAAGGTGAAGAACAGAAACACCCAGCCCGGCGGAAAGGCGCTGACCATGGCCGGGAAGAAGGTGGTGAGCAGTGCGGCGAAAATCCAGTGCGTGGCGCTGCCGAGGGCCTGACCGGCGGCGCGATACTGGTTTGGAAAAATCTCCGAGATCAGCACCCAGATGACTGTGCCCTGACCGATCGCGTGCGCAGCGATGAAGGCGAAGATACAGGCGGGCACGATGGCAAAGTGCTGCGTGAAGAATGCCCACGAGCACAGGCCGAGTGAGGCGAGGTAGCCAAACGAGCCGATGACCAGCAGCGTGCGTCTTCCGAGTCGGTCGATGAGCCAGAGACCCGCGAAGGTGAAGACGAGATTCGTGATGCCGATGCCAACGGACTGGAGAAGCGCGGCTTTGGCGCCGAGGCCGGTCATTTCGAAAATGCGCGGCGCGAAGTAGAGAATGGCGTTGATGCCGGAGAGCTGATTGAAGAATGCGACGAGGAAGGCGAGCAGGATGGGCACGCGCAGTTTCATCGACCAGAAGCCGCTCGAGACGATCTGCGCTGCGGTCGCGTGGACGATGCTATCGGCTTCGCTCTCGAGCGTGGACGATTCCGCGTCCGGATGCACCAGCCGCAACACCCGCAGCGCTGCGGACCGATCATTCTTCCGTGTCAGCAGCCAGCGCGGGCTCTCGGGAATGACGAAGCACATCAGCACGTAGACGACTGATGGAAACGCCGCGACGCCGAGCATCCAGCGCCAGGCATTTTCACCGATGCCGCTAAGCAAGGCGTTCGAGGCGAAAGCGACGACGATGCCGAAGACGATGTTGAACTGGAACATCGCCGCGAGTCGGCCTCGATGCGCCGGTGGGGCGATTTCCGAGATGTAGAGTGGAGCGACGACGGTCGAGACTCCGATGCCGAGACCGCCCAGGACACGTGCGACGAAGAAGGACCAAAAGTCCCACGCGATGCCGCAACCTACCGCAGAGACCACGTAGAGCACGCCGATGGCAATCAGCGTCCTCTTTCGCCCCCACCGATCGGTGGGCCAGCCGCCGATGAGCGAGCCGATGACGGTGCCGTAAAGCGCGGCGCCCATCGCGAGTCCGTGCATCGTGTCGCTGAGGTGCCAGAGTTTTTGAATCGTCTGCTCGGCACCCGAGATAACCACGGTGTCGAAGCCGAAGAGAAAACCCGCGAGCGCGGAGGTGATCGCCCACAGCACGAGCCGCGGGGTGATTCTGGCATCCGGGGCTGGAGCGACGGGTTGGAGAGTGTCGAGGAGCATGTGGGGAGCGGGTTGGAGGGCGTGTGCTCGAGCAGAGCCGCGATCAAAACACCGGCATCATCTTCCAGGCTTCGAGCGACTTCACCGTCATCTCGCCATCGCGGGTGAAGAGCTTCACGGCGACGCTGTCCTTGCCGGCCGGATAGAGGCGCTGCGTGAGGCATTGGCGCTCATTCACGAAGACCTCGAGAATGCTGCGATCGAGGAAAACACGCACGCGCACGGGTTCACTGGCCTTTAGCGCCATGGGAGCGACTTGCTCGGTGACGTCCTTGAAGTTGCCTTCCGCGCCGGATTTCGCGAGTTCGGTGCGCAGCGTCTGTTTGGGCAAGGAAAGCACGATGGGCGTTTGCTCTTCACCATCCGGCGAGCAGCGCACCGCGAGGCCAAACTCCTTCGCGCTGCCGGGCTCGATGAGAAGACGAAGCTCCAGGCTGTCGCCTCGAATGTCGTCGAGCGTGAGTTCGCGTGCGGCGCTTACTTTGAGGTCAGCGTGACGACGTTCGTCGTAGCGCAGCGATTCGAGTTCGGGCGCAGGCTCGATCTTCAACTCGCCATCGTCATGCAGCGAAAAAAGTCGCGGCAGCGTGGCCACGGAGCCCCAGCCTTTGCTCGTGGCTCCTTTACGAGCCTCGCGCACCCAACCCCAGAAGACGCGGCGGCCTTTCGCATCGAGCAGCGTCTCCGGCGCGGCGAGATGACCGCCGGGCCAGTTCATTTTGCCATGTCGCTCCGGAGTGAAACGCTCGGCCTTCGCGTCCCACGTGCCGATGTAATACTGCGCCTGAAAATACGGCATGTGCGAGTGCATGAGCAGCATGTGCTTCCCCTGACCGATGGGATAAAAATCCGGGCACGCGCAGTCCTCGACCTCCGTGGTCCACTTGCGGTCGGATTGGTAAAACGGGCCGCGGTATTCCCACTTCAGCAGGTCACGCGAGCGATAAAGGCTCGTCGTGTCGCCCTCGAAGCCGGGGCGTTTGTTTTTGTTGCCGATGAGCGCGTAGTAGAGATCGCCCTCCTTCCACGCAAAGGGATCAAAGATCACCACCTCCTCTGGCGCACCTTCGAGCGGAATGACCGGGTTTTCTTTAATGGGCTGCCATTCGATCAACTCGGGATCATCGGCATTCATCGGCTTCGCGATGGCAGTGCCTTGGCCGGGAATGTGGTAGATCAGCGTCGGAACATCCGCGCCGTCGATCATGTCGCCGCTGTAGAGCCCTTTTGGCTGCGAGCCATCGAACACCGGTCGCAACGATGTGCCGTGATACACCCAGTGAACGAGGTCCGCGCTGGAGGCATGCGTCCACTCCTTGCGGTTCGTTGCGACATCGCCGCCGCTCAAAACCGTGGCCGCGTCCGGCGCGATGAGGCTCTGGAAGAACACATGGTAGCGCCCTTTCCAATACACCGTGCCGTTGATGTCATTCCACACACCATCCGGCGTGCCGAGATGCCAGCGCGGACGCAGCGGATCGCTCTGAATCTGCTCTCGCAGCTCACGAGCCGCGCGGAGTTTGTCCACGAGCTTCAAATCATCGCGTCCGGTGACCTTTTCGATCTCGCGCAGTCGTCCCACGTTCCTTTCCGCAATCGCCTTCGCGCCACCGCTCAGCGCCACCACCTCCGCATCGCTCAAGGTCCGCGTCCACACCGCGGCGTGATCCATCTGGCCGCGCATCGCCTTCCCGAGCGTGAAAGGCAGCTTGTTCTCCGCCCGCAAATGCCCCGCGACCTTCACCGAGCCTGCCGCCACGCCATCGACGAAGAGCATCAGCTTCGCGCCATCGTATCGCGCGATCACATCATGCCATCCGTCCTTCGTGATGCTCTCCAGCGGCACCGCCAGCCGACCCGCGAGCCCCTTTTTCTCCTGCACGCCCAGCTCAAAGCCCAACTCGCCCTTGTTCACATGCAGATTGAACAACGTCACCTCATGCCCGCCATGGCGCGCCAATACCTCGCCACTCTTCCAAGCCTCACCACCACCCCGCACCCGCAGCAAAACCGTCATCGCCTCTCCCGCGATGCTCAGCGGGCCCTTCTCACCGATCACCTCCGTCAACACGCCACCCTCAAACACCGCCACCTTCCCATCGCCACCACGAGCCAGCGATTCGTCTCGCTCTTTCCCTTTCAACTCGACACCGACCTTCACCGCGCCATCGGCTTTCATCGTGATGCCATTCGATGCCGCCAAGCCTTCCAAATGCCAAACAGCAGCCGCATCTTTGAAGATGTCCTTCGGCTCGATGGCGTGAGCGGTGAGCGAAAACGCGATAGCGAAGCTGAAGAGACGCGTGAGCATAAAAGGGGGTGAGAGCGGTTTTCAGTTCTTCTTCGAAATCGGCCATACCGACTTCAACTCGTGCACATCGAGTGACACGATCTTCGCCTCACCGCCGGAAGCCGTGAGCTTCGGCGCGATGCGGGCGTCAGCATTCGGCATGTGCTGGAAGGCACCGAACTTGAAGCCCTTGTCGGTGAAGATTTCGATGAGGCTGTGGTCGCTGAGGAGGCGGAGGTCGAGGCAGCCTTCGCGGATGGGCATGGGCATGCTGGCCTTGCCGCTGGTGAGTTTTTGCTTCTTCACGTCGATGACGAAGGACGTGCCGCGCAGGTCGAGCGTGATCTCGGTGGCGGTGCCGACGTCGATGACGGCGTGGAGATCGAAGAAAGGCGTCTGCACGTCGCGCAGAGGATCGCTTTTCGCATTCCGCACGCTCGCAGGAATGGCGTGATGTTTGGTGCGGAGCGTTTCAATCTCGCGCACGGGCTGCCAGACGAGGCGCGGGCCGCGACCGGTGTTTCGCAGCGCGATCTCGCAGGGGATGTTCATCATCTGCGCGAAGGGCATGCCGGGGAAAAAGTTGTCGCCCATCTTGGCCCAGCCTTGCTGCACGACGCGGCCATCGCGCATGTCGCTGTAGTTTTGACCGGCGTAGTAGGCGCTGCAATACGGCCCGTGCAGCAGATCGCTGGTGCGTGTGAAGTTCCGCCCGTCGAAGTCGCCCACAAAATACTCGCCGAGACCGCCATGGACGATCCACTTCGTCTTCTCGGTGCCTTCGATCTTCATCGGGAAAAGATCCGGGCACTCCGCGAAACCGATGACGCTGCCCTCGCGTTTCCACTGCTTCAAATCGGGCGACGTGAAGAAGACGAACTCGCCTGATTTGCGCGTCGGGTCCTCCGGATCGATCGGCGGGAGCTTTTTGCCGTTCTCGGTGCAATGCAGGATCATGACCCAGCATTGCGTGGGCTCGTGCCAGAAAACTTTGGGGTCGCGATTGTTGTGCGCTACCTCCGGCAGCACCGGATTGCCCGCATACTTCGTCCATGTGCGGCCGCGATCATTGCTGAAGGCGAGCCGTTGATCGCGCGGCGGTCCCGTGGCGGTGTAGATGAGCACGAGCGGCGGTTCTGTGCCCGTCTGAAAGCCCGACGTGTTTTTCCAATCCACCACGCCCGAGCCGGAGAACATCATGCCCTCGTCCTCCGCATGAATCGCGATGGGCAGCTCCTCCCAGTGCAGGAAATCGCGGCTCACCGCATGCCCCCAACTCTTGCTGCCACTTTTCACGCCGTAGGGATGCAGTTGGTAAAACAGGTGATGCTCGCCGTCGTAGTGCAGCAGGCCGTTCGGATCGTTCAACCGCCCGCGCATCGACGTGAAATGAAACTGCGGCCGCCACTGCTCCGCATACACCGGCACGCTCGTCTTGATCTCATCACCACTCTCGATGGCCGCGATCACCGCCGACGGTCCACGCAGAATCGCAGCCTGGTCCTTCCACGCCGTGACATCGAGAAAGACATAAAAGTCCGGCTTCGTCTCGCTGGTGAACTCAATCTCAAACTCGCGCACCTTCTTCCCGCCGACTTCCAGCTCCACGAGCTGCTTCGGCGCGTCTTTGCACACCGGCAGATTCAGCAGTCGGTGATCGAGAGTGAGTGAGCGGATGGATTCGTCCTGGGCTTGCGCGTGCGTGAAACAGACGACGGCCGCGAGGAGAGCGGGGAGTTTCATGGCATGCGGAATAATAGGTCTCGGATGAGGGGAGAAAGCTCCTCGAGCACCGCGCGGACGCGCGTGCGCTCGGGTTCGCGGAGGCGCAGGAAAGGCTCGGCCATGAAGTCGTCGCACACGCCGGAGAGCGTAAGCGCGCCCTTGATGCCCTTGATGATCGCGGAGCTGTGTTTGCCGATGCGGTAGAGGTTTTCGCTCACGCGCATGACGAGCGCGTGCAGCTCGCGGGCGTGCGCGACGTCGCCGGAGCGTGCTGCTTCAAAGAGCCGCACGTAGAGCCGCGGGAAGAGATTCGCGCCGCCATTCACGCCGCCGTGCGCGCCGGCGAAGACGGCGTCGGAGAGCATTTCTTCGGGGCCGACGAGCACGGGCCAATCGGGCCGGTGCGGCAGCAGTGCGAGGATGCGGTGCAGGTAGATCATGCTGCACGAGCTGTCCTTGATCCCGATGATGCGCGGCTCGTCCATCGCGCGGCGCACCGTCTCGGGTTCCATCGCGACCTTCGTGAGCGCGGGCATGTTGTAGAGAAAGAGCGGCAGCGGCAGCGCGGGCACGAGGTGATCGAGATACTCCTGCAGCTCGGGCTGGCCCTCGGGCAGGTAATACGGCGGCGCGACCACCACCGCATCCGCGCCCGCGTCGGCGGAACAGCGCGCGACATTCACCGACTCCGCGAACGCCGTGTCGGTGATGCCCACGAGCACAGGCACGCGTCCTTTCACCTGCCGACAGGTGCGCTCGATCAGCTCGCGACGCAGGCGGTAGCTAAGGCTCGGGCCTTCGCCCGTGGTGCCGAGGATGAAGAGCCCATGCACGCCACCGGCGAGGATGTGTTCGATGAGGCGCTCGAGGCCGGCGACGTCGAGTTCGTCGCGGTCGCGCAGTGGCGTGACCATGGGCGGGATGATGCCGTGGTATTTCGGGAGCGTCATTTGGCAGCGGTGAAGTCGCGCGGCTGGACGAGCAGCACGAGGAAGATGGAAAGCAGCGACACGCCGGCGAAGGCGCCGAAGCTGACGTTCAGCGGGATGTGGTGATCGTTCATGATCCCGAAGACCCAGTCGGCCACGCCGCCAGAGGTCATGCTGACGAAGTTCATGATGCCGTAGCCGGTGGCGCGCAGTTCGGGCCGCGCGACCTGGCAGAGGATCGGCATGTTGTTGCAATCGAAGAAGCCCCAGCCGAAGCCGAAGAGCACGAGCCCGCACACGGCGAGCGGGAACGATTGGAAGTTCGGCGCATTGCCCACGCTGAAGAGCGCGGGGATGATCAGCCCGACGCCGATGGCGCTGGCGTAGATGCGTCCGCGTGGCGTGCGGCGCATCCAGCGATCGGCGAGCCAGCCGCCGAAGATCGCGGCGAGCAGCGCGGCGGCTTGCCAATAGAGCGCGGCGGAGACGCCGGCCTTGCCCTGGCTGATGTTGAAGGCCTTCTGCAGGATCGCGGGCATCCAGTCGCGCACGATCCACGCGGCGATCGCGGGCAGGGTGAAATAGACGACGAGCAGGAGAAACGAGCGGCTGGAGAAAAGTTCGCGCGCTGCGACGCCGACGCTCGGCTTCTCGATCAGCGCATCCTCCGCGCGCTGCGCCGGGTTTTTCAAAAAGAGCAAAAGCGGCAGCGCGTAGAGCACGCCGACGAGTCCGGTGTAGTGAAACGCGGAGCGCCAGCCGAGGTCGGGCGCATCGGCGATGTAGCCCGCGAAGCCGCCGATCATCACGCCGCAGTAGATGCCCATCTGGTGCACGCCGACCGCGCGCGAACGCGTCTCGCCGACGTGGTAGTCCGCGATGAGCGCGAGCGCGGCCGGGATGTAAAACGCTTCGCTGATGCCCATGAGCGTGCGCGCCCAGAGCAGCCCGGCGTACGAGTCCACGTGCCCCGTCCACCACGTGATCGCCGACCAGACGAACAGGCTCGCGCAGATGGTGAGCTTGCGGCTGAAGCGGTCGGCGATGTAGCCGCCGATCGGGCTGCAGAGGGCGTAGACGAATTTGAATTTGCCGAGCATCAGCCCCCAGTTCGCTTCCGTGCCGATGTCCGCGATGTCGCGCATCACCGAGACCTTCATCGCGGCGATCATCTGGCGATCGAGATAGTTCAGCAGCGCGATGGGAAAGAGCAGCGCGACGATGAACCACGCGTAGCGCAGCGAAGGAGAGGAAGTGGAGCTGCTCATCTTTTGGGGCGCGGATTCCGCAGGTAGTAGAAGCGGCCGTCCTCCGCACCGAGCAGCAGATCGGGCACGCCGTCGTTGTTCCAATCGACCGTCGTCGGGCTCGTGTCGTGACCCGCGAGCACGCGGGTGTCGAGCGCGCCGGTGTTAGTGAAAGTCCACGTGCCATCGGCATGCGCGGTTTGCCGCCAAAGCTCCGCGTTCTCGCCATTGAGGAGAAGGTCGAGCGCACCGTCGCCGTCCCAGTCGACGATCGTCAGCTTGCGCCGACCGCTCCTGCCGCCGGTGCCGGTGGTGAGGCGCAGCGGCTTCCCGTTGCTGCCGCGGAAGACACGCTGTGGCGCAAGGAGGACGCGCCTTCCGCCCTGCTCGGCACGGAGGAAAAGGGCGAGATAGCCCTCGTGGTCGAGCATCACGAGATCGGGCAACCCGTCGTAATTCCAATCGATCACCACGGGCGTCGTCCGCCACTGCGTGAGCAGTGCCTTGCCCTCCGGCTTCATCCAACCCCACGCGAGCGCGGGCTGCGCGCCATTCCACTCCACCTCGATCGGCTGCGCGGCCGCGAGCTTTGGGGCGGTGCGCGTGCCGACGTTTTTGAACCATACGACTTTGCCGAGGATTGAGTTTACGACGAGATCCGGCAGCCCATCACCGTCCCAATCCGCCACGCTGAGCGTCGTATAGCCCCACTTCGCTTCCGCCGGCCCTTGGATGCTGCCATTCGCGCCCGCCTGGATGCGGATCACCTGGGCATCCGCTTCGAGCTTTTGCGGTGTGGCCCACTTGGGCGCATCCACGCCGGGCGCGCTGAGGTTTTTGAAAAACTCGATGAAGCCCGCGGAGTTGCCGCTCACGATATCGATCGCGCCATCGCCATCCCAATCCACGCCGACCGGCGTGGAGAGCGACCCGCACTTTACGTTGTAGGCCTGCTGCTGAAAGTAGCGCGGTGCGGCGAAGATCGGCGTGCCGCGGTCGTCCACGCGCCCAGTGTTTTCGATGAAGGCCACGCGCCCGTCTTCTTCGGCGCAGATCAGGTCCGGGCGGCCGTCTTTGTTCCAGTCGAACGGCGTGGGCGTGATCATCTCGAGGTCCATCTTCAGCGGTGAACCGTCGGGCATTCTCACCGCGCGCCCCGGCGCATACTTCGGCGCAGTCGCGGTGCCGACGTTCTCGAAGAAGGTGAAGCTGTCGAGGAACTCGCCGCAGATCAGGTCGAACTTCTTTGTGCCGCGAAAATCCGCGAAGCACGGCGACGGCCAGCCGTAGGTCTCGAGCGGCTTGTCGCCGGCCAGCAGTTGCAGCGGCTTGTCCCACCGTGGCGCCGCGTTGCTGCCGCTATTGCGGATCATGTAGACGAAGCCGCGCAGCGGTCCCTTCGTCCAATGGCCCTGGGCATCGTAGGCGTTGTCCCAGCCGTATTCGGTCCAGTCGTCCGCGCCGATCACGAGGTCGGATTTCCCGTCCGCGTCGAAGTCCACGTAGCGCCAGAAATTGCCGCGCACTTTGTGCGCGTGGACGTTTGTCGGCACCGCGTGGGGCACGCCATTCTCCAGCCCGGTGGTGAGGAAGTCCGGATACTCTTTGCCCGCGCTGAGCACGCGCGGTTGGCCGTCGACGAGCGACACGCTCACATACGCCAGGCCCTTGCTGATGCGTCGCCCGGCTTTGAAAGCCGGCATCGCATCGTGCGCCGTGTCCTTGCCGGGATTCTCGAAGACGTATGTGCCGTTGTAGGGCTTGTTCGGACACGACACGACCATGTCGAGCTTGCCGTCGCCGTTGAAATCCATCGGCAGCGCCCACAGCCCCACACCGAGGTCCACAGTGAGCCCGGGATTGTTGTATTTCAGGCGCTCGAGCCCGGCCGCGCGCGTCCCAGGCGGGAGACAACATGCGAGCACCGCGACGGACGCGACGGACGTGAGGACTGTCTTTTTCATCAGCAGAAATCGCAGGCGCAAATGCTCAGTAGCGACGCAGCGTGCCGCAGACATTCACGCGCAGACCGAGCGCGCGGGCGAAGCTGGCCTTCGCGAAGAGGCACTCGTCGGCGGATTTGGCGTCGTTGGCGTAGGCGACCTGGATGTGATTTGCCTGATGCTTTGCCATCAGCTGATCGCGCGACACTCCGTAGGTCACCGCGTGCATGATCGGCCACTGCGGTGTGGTGAGCTGCCAGCGGCGCTCCGTTTCTTCGCGGGGCAAAGCGACGACGCCCCCGCGGCCGATGTCCATGTGCAGTGCCTCGTCCTGCACGTAGATACGCGACCAAACGATCTCGCCCGGCTTGCTGATGCCGCGGAGCGTCGAGCCGCCATTGGGGAAATACATCGCCGGCTGGCGGAAGCCCTCCGCGCCTTTCCAGCCGCCGATGAAGTGCGCGGGCGGTGCGGCACCGCTGATGAGGAAAACCCAGACGTATTCGCCGCCGAACTCCGCGCCCCAGCGCACGTCGTGCAGCGTGTTCTCCACCGGTTGGCCGAGCGCGGCGTGGACGCGCTGGGTGAGCAGGCCGTCGAGGCCGGCGCATTCGTCCACTTCGTTGAAGTGCGTGACCGGGCGGCCGGCGAAGAGCACGCGCTTGCCGTCGCGCGAACGCACGGGCGGACGGTCGGCGTTGTTCAGCGTGCCTTCGACGAGATCGCTCGCGGGCAGCAGATCCTTGAGGCCTTGCTGATACTGGATGCCGATCGCATCGCAGCCGAAGTCATCGGCGATGCGCACGGCGGCGACATACATTTTGCACTGCAGCCGGATCTGCGCGTCGGTGAGGTCGCGCTCGTGCGCGGGGCCGGTGTGAAACTTCATTCCCTTCTTCGCGAGCCAGGCGCGCACCGCATCGGCTTCCGCATCCGGCACGCGCGTCGTCTCGGCGTAGAGCGCGGACTGGCTCAACCGCTCCTTGAAGACGCCGCACGCGTGCAGCGCGTGATCGGGAATGATCGCGTTGAACATGCCCATGCAGCCTTCATCGAAGATGCCGAGGATCGCCTTCTCCGTGCGGAGTTGGGCCGCGAGCTTTTCGCCGAGCTTCGCCGCGCGCGTCGGGACTTTCACATTCTCCAGCGGCCGGGCGTATGAGGTGTCATGCACGATGCGCCCCGTCTTCAGCCATTGGCGCAGCTTCGTGCGGAAGAAGGTGTCGGTGAAATCCTCGCTCCACAGCGTGGAGTAGCGCACGCCGGCTTTGGTCAGTGAACCGTTCAGGTTCAGCATCCCGACGAGGCCCGGCCACTGCCCTCTCCAGTTTGCCACCGTGAGGATCGGTCCGCGATGCGTAGTCAGCCCCGCGAGCACGTGGTGCGAATACTGCCACACTGCTTCCGCGACGATCAGCGGCGCATCGGGATCGATGCCGCGAAACACCTCGAGCCCCATCTTCTGCGAATCGATGAAGCCATGCCTCGCCTTCGCATCGAACGGATGCGCGCGCTGCACCGCGTAGCCTTCCGCCGCCAGCGCCACGCCGAGCGCCTTCTCCATCGCGGCCTGCGCGGGCCAGCAGACTTGATTGGCGGAAAGTCGGAGATCTCCGCTGGCGACGAGTTGCACGATGTTTTTTGGGGAGCGTTTGGAGGGCATGTCAGGAATTGGGTTTGGTAGAGAGGAACGCGCCGAGCCGGCGATACTCGCGATAGAGGGCGTCGTAGGCGCGATGGTGCGCGCGGTTCGGTTTGAAAACGGCCGCGCCCTTCCGCACGGCCATGGCGCGGATCGCATCGCCGGGAGACTTGAAGGCGCCGGCCGCAAGCGCGCCGAGGATCGCGGCGCCGAGCGCGGGACCTTGCTTGCTCGGATGGACGGTGATGCTTTCGCCGAGCACGTCGGCATAAACCTGCACGACGAGCGGGTTGTGGTGCGGCAGCCCGCCAGTTGCGACGAACTTCTTCACCGGCACCCCGCCTTCGCGGAGGACCTCGACGATCCACCGCACACCGAAGGCCGACGCCTCGAGCAGCGCGCGATAGAGATGGGCCGGCCGGTGATGCAGCGCGAGTCCGGCGAAGGCGCCGTGGAGCGTGCCATCCATCAGCGGCGTGCGGCAGCCGTTGAACCAATCGACGCAACTCACGCCCTCGGCTCCCGGCGGCAGCGCCGCGGCTTCGCGACCGAGCATGGCGAAATCACGCTGACCAGTGAGCTTGCGCAGCCAATCGAACGCGTCGCCCACCGCGGCCTGTCCGGTCTCGTAGCCGAAGAAGCCGGGGAGAATCCCGTCCTTCACCACGCCCGCGACACCGGGGACGCTGCATTCCACTTCGCTGTTCAGCATGTGACACGAGCTCGTGCCCATGACCATCACCAGCGTGCCGGGTTCCGCCGCGCCCGCGCCGGGGACACCCGCGTGCGCATCGATGATCGCCGCGCTGACCGGCGTTCCTTCGCGCAGTCCGAGCTTCTTCGCCATCGCTGCCGTGAGCCCGCCCGCCGACACGCCGGGCGCGAGCAGACGCCCCGGCATCTTGTCCTTCACCACGCGGGCGAATTTCGGATTCACCGCGCGGAGAAAATTTTCCGACGGATAGCCGTCCGTCGCGCTCCACATCCCCTTGTAGCCTGCCTGGCACGTCGAGCGCGGCAGCGACTCGGCGGGGCCACCAACAAGTTGCCAAGCAAACCAATCGCCGGCTTCGAGCCAGACCTCCGCCGCGTCGTAAGCGCGCGGGGCAAGTTCGAGGGTCTCGAGCATTTTCGGAAAGAACCACTCGAGCCCGATGATGCCGCCGTAGCGTTGGAGGAATGCCTCGCCGCGCTCACGTGCCAACGCATTGATGCGATCGGTCTGCCGCTGGGCTCCGTGGTGTTTCCACAGTTTCGGCCATGCAAGCGGCTCGGCGGCAAAGGACTTCAGCAAACACAGCGGTGTGCCGTCGCGATTGGTCGGCAGCATCGTGCAGCTCGTGAAATCCACGCCGATCCCGACCACGTCGCCCGCGCTCATTTTCGCCAGCCGGACTACGGAGCGGGTGGCCTTCGCGGCGGACGTGATCCAGTCGAGCGGATGCTGGAGCGCGTAATGTGGCGGGAGCTCCTCCTTTGAGCCCGGCAGCGAGTCAATGATTTGCCCGTGCGGGTATTTGGCGACCGCGGTAGCGAGTTCGCGGCCACGCAAATCTACGAGCACAGCGCGCACACTCTCCGTGCCAAAATCGAGACCGAGAGATGCCTTCATTTCGTCCGAGGATTGCGGAGGTAATAGAAGCGACCGTCTTCCGCGCCGCCGACGAAGTCGGGAATGCCGTCGCCGTTGAAATCCACCACGGTCGGGCTGACATCGTGGCCCTCGATACTGATGTCGGCGATCAAGCCGCGATCTTGGAAATACCAGCGCCCCTCGGCGGTGGACGACTGGCGCAGAAAGTTGGCGTTCGCCGAGTTCAGCAGCAGATCAAGCGCGCCGTCGCCATCCCAATCCACCGCGCAAAGCTTCCGGCGACCGCTTTTTCCGGCGAGCCCCGTATTGAGCTGCAGCGGATCGCCGGGAGTCATCTTCACCGGGGTTTTGACCGGCAGCGTCGGCGGGACCGCGGCCGCCTGTGGATCGGCGCAGAGCACCCGACGAGGCGGGAGCAGCGCGAGTTTTCCATCCCGCTTCGTCCGCTCGAAAAAGGCGAGATACCCCTCGTGGTCGAGCATCACGAGATCGGTGAGGCCATCCCGATTCCAATCCACGGCGACCGGCGTCGTGCGCCACTGGGTGAGCAGCCCCTTGCCCTCAGGTCGCAGCCAGCCATACGCGAGCGCCGGCTGCGCGCCTGCCCATTCCACCTCGATTGGTTGGGCGGCCGCGAGTTTCGGAGCCGTGCGGCTCCCGACGTTCTTGAACCACATCACCTTGCCCCAGATGGAATTCATCACGATGTCGGCCAGTCCGTCGCAGTCCCAATCGGCGACGCTCAGCGTCGTGTATCCCCACTTTGCCTCGGCTGGGCCTTGGATGCTGCCATTCGGTCCGGCCAGCACGCGGATCGTCTTGCCGTCCGCCTCGAGTCGGCGCGGCGCCGCCCACTTCGGTCGCTCGACCTGCGGGCCGCTGAGATTCTCGAAGAACTCGATGTAGCCCGCGCTGTTTCCCGAGACCAGATCGATGTCACCATCGCCGTCCCAGTCCACGCCGACTGGCGTGGCGAGCGCGCCGGATTTCAGATCCTCGGCCTCCTGTTGAAAGTAGCGCGGGGCGAGAAACTGCGGCGTGTGGCTGGCGTCGAGCTTGCCGGTGTTTTCGATGAAGGCGACGCGCCCATCTTCATCGCCCACGATGAGATCGACGCGGCCGTCCTTGTTCCAGTCGATCACCGTCGGCGTGATCATCTCCAGGTCCATCGCGATCGGCGTGCCGTCCGGTGCCGAAAGTGGGCGCCCAGGCGAGTAGCGTGGCGCAGCGCGAGTGCCGACATTTTCAAAATAGGTGAAGCGATCGCGAAACTCGCCGCAGAGCAGGTCGAGATCACCGTCACCGTCGAAGTCCGCGAAGCTCGGACTCGGCCAGCCGAAGGTTTCGACGGGCTGATCGCCAGCGAGGACCTTCACCGGCTTTTCATAAGCGGGCTTCTCCGCGGTTCCACTGTTGCGCAGAAGATAGACGAAGCCGCGGAGAGGACCATTCGTCCATCGGCCTTGGGCATCGAAGGCGTTGTCCCAGCCGTAGTCGGTCCAGTCGTCCGCGCCTACAACGATGTCGACCTTTCCGTCGCCATCGAAATCGACATAGCGCCAGAAGTTTCCCCGCACCTTGTTCGGATGCACGTTGGTCGGGAGCGGCAGTTTCCGGGGCTGCTCGAGACCGGATTTCAGAAAATCGGGATACTCCGCCGCCGGTGTCAGGACGTGTGGTCGGCCATCGACGAAACTCACCTGCGCAAACTGCGCGCCCTTGCTGATCCGGCGAGCGGGCGCAAAGACTGGCAGCGGATTCTTGGCCGTGTCGCCCGTCTTGTTCTCGAAAAAATAAGTCCCGTTGTATGGCATGTCCGGGCAGTCCACGACTAGGTCGAGATCGCTGTCTCCGTCGAAATCCATCGGCAAGGGAAACGCCCAAAGCCCAACTCCGAGAACCACCACCAAGCCGGGATGATTGTATTGGAGACGCTCCAGCGCTAGTGCGGGGAATGCCGTGGCACCGATGAGAAGTAGCGTGAGGGAAAGTTTCATGGGGGAGCAGTAGCTTTTTGATGTCGGCGTGGAATGACGAACGAGAAGGATTGCCTGACCTTGCCTTCTGCTTGACGATCTTTGACCTCAACATGCCGCAGGTCCGCGAACACGCCTCCTACTTCTCCCCGCAGGTTTCCCGCACCCGCCGCTTCTATTTCACTGGCTGGCGCCGGCAGGCGTCCCGCGATACGCACCTGGATGTCGTCGGGGGCGGCTGCGAATGGTGCTCGCCGGATTTCCTGATTGAGCGCGAAACCTTTCCCCACCTCGCGTTCGAGTTTGTGTGCTCCGGGAAAGGTCGCCTGCGCTTTGGGCGTGATTGGCACGACCTGTCCCCCGGGTTGGCGTTCTTCTTCGACCCGACGATTCCGCATGTCATCCAGAGCGACGCCACCGACCCACTAGTGAAATACTTCTTCAATTTAGCCGGTCCCCGGGCCACTGCCTTGCTTGCTGAACTGAAGCTCCGCGCCGGAACCATCTTTCGTGTCGCCGAGCCGGCCCGCGTGACCGACCTGCTCGAGGAGGCGATCGACCACGCACTAAAGAACAGCCCGCTCGGTCTTCGTGCCGCCAGCGCGGTAATCGAGCACGCACTCGTCCTTTGCGCTGAAGGCCGTCGCCCCGCGCAGGCTGGCGCAGATCCCGCACATGCGACCTATCTTCGCTGTCGCAATTTCTTTCTCCGTCAATATCCCGGCCTCGTCTCGATCACCCAGGCCGCTCGCGCCTGCGGCGTCTCTGCGCCCTACCTCGCTCGTCTTTTCCAGCGCTTCGACCGTGAGACGCCATATGAATTCCTGCGCCGGCTCAAACTCAACGAAGCGCTCTACAAACTCCGCCAACCCAATTCCCAAGCCAAAGCTGTCGCCGCCGAACTCGGCTTCAAATCCGCCGCGCACTTCTCGCGTGCCTTCAGACAGTTCCACGGGTTCTCTCCGAGCGAGTCTCATCTGTAGAACGACGAGGGTAGGGAAAAAGTGTCGGTCGGTCACGCAGGCTCAAACGACATTTGGCGCACGCCAGTAACCGCGTGTGTGTCTTGGGTCATACAATGATGTTTGCGAGGACGTATTCCGGGGGTGCGGCTCTGTTCAAAAAGGGGCGCGCTGAAAATGGGAGTAATCTCCCGTCACTGTCTTTTTCGCAGCGCTTTCTGGCCATAATACTATGGGGGGAGCGCTTAGCTCCCGGCGGAGTGCCTACGCATTCTTGCGGAATCTTCCGGCTGCGCGCCGGGCTGATCTCTGCTGAGACGTGCGCGGCGCACTGCTCTGCGAAGGATGCCGGCAGCTGATCCGTTCCGGCGGGCGTGAACCTTGGATCGATCCAACGACGTCGAGAGCCCGGTGGCCATGAGCAGCCGGGCTCTTTGGCGTTTCAACCCTCAACCGAAAGGAGAACCACCATGGCTATCGTCCTCGAAGCCAACTACGCGAAGAAGCTCGGGCTGCCGAACTACTCTTCGCACCAATACTACGTCACCATTCGCACGGAGTTGACCGACCTCTCGCAGGTCGAAGCAGAAAGCGCCCGGCTTTACCGGACGCTGCAGGATGCCGTGGATCGCGAGATCCAGGCGGTCGGCTTCATGCCGGACGCCAGCACCTACGGGATGCACGCGCCGCAGAGTAACGGCCATCGGCCGGAAGAACCGCGCAATGGCGTGCATCAGAACAGCAACGGTGCCTGGCGCTGCTCGGACAAGCAGCGCGATCTGATCGAGAAGATCGTGCGCGAGAATCACCTCGATAAGCGCGACGTGGAGAACCTCGCTACCGAGTTGTTCGGCGCGGGGGTAAAGCAGCTCGATCGGCTGCAGGCCTCGGGTCTGATCGACGAGTTGCTCGATCGTTATGGCGATGGGCGCCGCAACCGGCGTCCGCCGTATCGGCGGCAGCGCAGCCATGCACACCAGCGAGGGGAGGGCGAATGATCGCGCCCGCGCAACCCCATCGTCGCCGGGGCGGACGAAAGAGGAGCTTCTCAAGACAGTCTCCGCTTCCCGGCTGGGCACCTGGCTGGGGTGCCGGCTGAAGTTCTACTTCCGCTATGTGGCGGGGATCGTGAAGCCCACGACGCCAGCCCGGCATGTCGGGAGCGTCGTTCATCTGGTGCTGCAGCAGTGGAATCTTGCGCGTTGGCGTCGCGCTCCGCTGGCAGGCGAGATGGTCGAAGCGGTCTTCGACTCAGCGTGGAGTTCGGCGCAGGAGGACCAGGCGATTCCGTGGGACGCCGAGGAGCCGGAAGAACCCGTGAAAGCCGGTGCGCTCGGTCTCGTGCAGATGTATTTGCGCGAGAGCCCGATCCCACCGGACGAGCGACCGGAAGCAGTCGAGGTGACAGTGGAGAAGGATCTTGCCGCGCAAGGTCTGCCGACGCTGGTCGGCGTGCTCGATCTGGTCCGCGCGGGCGGCCGGATTGTGGACTTCAAGACCACCGGCAAAACGCCGGACCCGGAGATGGCCTTGCACCTCAACGAAGTGCAACTCACCGCCTACGCGCTGCTCTACCGGGAAGCGACGGATCGTCGCGAGTCCGGCTTGGAGCTGCATCACCTGATCAAGACGAAGACACCGAAGCTGGTCGTTACCGAAGCCCCACCGGCAACCTGCTCGCGCTCCTCATCAGCGTGCTGCTGATCGCGGTAGTGCTGGCCTTTTTGTCCGGCATCCTGCGCGTCCTGCAACGCCGCTGATCTCCCACGGCTTCCGGCGTGTCCCCGCGGGACACGAGTTTCCGGAGCCTCCCAACTCAACTCACGAAAGGAGATCCCATGAATCCCATCACTCTGCCGATGGCGGAGCTGAAGCCGGCGCTCGCCGGCCTCGGCAAGATCATCGGCAAACGCAGCACGCTTCCCGTGCTCAGCCATGTCCGCCTCGAGCGGACGAAAACCGGTCGCATCGAACTCGCGGCCACCGACCTCGATTGCTGCGGCGTCGTGCAACTCGACGCAGCGGGGCAAGGCGAACCGACAGCGTTCCTCGTTCCCTATGACGAGCTGAACAACGTCGCCAAATCCTGCGGGCGCGATGACGCGCTCCTCGTCACGATCGGGGAAGATCAACGCGTGGCGCTGCGCTTCCCCGTCGGCGGAATGCCGCTGCGTTTTCTTCGTCACGCCGAGGCGCGCGATGAACTGCTGCACTTCGCCCGCAGTGACTTCGTCGAGGAAGACTCCTTTGAAGGAGTGGTCCTTGGCGGAGCCGAGTTTTGGCCGGTGCTCGCCGAACCTCTGCTTGGATCGCGAGGGACCCACAATGGCCTCGGCGCGCTTCGGGCCGAGAAACCGGCGCAGCATGGAGACCTTGTTCGCGCGCGTCTCCGGGGAATTCTGCGAGGTGATGTAGTCGAGGTAGCAGCGGGCGGCCTCCTCGATCCTGACTCGCTTTTTGGGCGCGCTCAAAGGAGCCGAAGGCGGGGCCGGAGCCGGTGCGGCGTCGTTGAGTTCACCGTTCGCCTGGGATGGACGAAGGCGGGTTCGGACGCGGTCGGGCAGTGGGATTTCCTGAAACCGAGGCGCGAGAAGCCGCACTTCCAAATCGACCCGCTGGCGCAGGAGTTCCGCGCGGCTTTCGCCCGCCGTTTCGAGGCTTTCGCGGACGATCTCCTTGGTGACGGGGTGCTGGAATTTGATCCACCATTGGTGACGGCGGAGGTAGGTCGAGGCCATTGCGTGAGGCAAGTGGCGGCGGGAAATTCGGGAAAAATTTACTCCGCCGCGGGTGGTTTTGGGCACACGCCGTTTTTCGGCGCGGACCAATGCTTGGGCGCGAATCGGCGGAAGTTGCTGATTTGCAGGCACTTCCAAGAGTTTGGAAGTGGTTGCGGGGGCAGGATTTGAACCTGCGACCTTCAGGTTATGAGCCTGACGAGCTACCGGGCTGCTCCACCCCGCGATTTGTGAGGAAGTCAACTTAATCGTCAGCGTGAGGACGGCAAGAGGTTTCTCTCCGTTCTCGACGATTTTCCCCGGAACTAGCTGCGGCCCGACCGCGGGGGCGTCCGCCGCGGAGGTATGCGGAGCCTTGCGACCGCGGCCGGGTTCCGCTTTGCTGATCGTTTCACACAAAAATGAGCGACGCATTCAAGACCAAGCAGTCATTCGATCTGGGTTCAGGGAAACAGGGCAGCCTCTTCAGCCTGCCCGCTCTGGAGAAACAGGGAGTCGGACCGATCTCGCGCCTTCCGATCAGCATCCGCATCGTCCTCGAGTCGGTGCTGCGGAATTGTGACGGCAAGAAGGTGACCGAGAACGACGTGAAGACGCTCGCGAACTGGAACGCGAAGGCGCCGGCGCCGGTGGAGATTCCGTTCGTCGTCGCGCGCGTGGTGTTGCAGGACTTCACCGGCGTGCCGCTGCTCGTGGACCTCGCGGCGATGCGCTCGACGGTTTCGCGCATGGGCAAGAATCCGAAGATGATCGAGCCGCTCGTGCCGGTGGACCTTGTGGTCGATCACTCGGTGCAGGTGGATTTCTTCGGCTCGGCGCAGGCGCTGCAGCTCAATCTCGACCTCGAGTTCAAGCGCAACCGCGAGCGTTACATGCTGCTGAAGTGGGGCCAGCAGGCATTCAAGACTTTCGGCGTGGTGCCCCCGGGCATCGGCATCGTCCACCAGGTGAATCTCGAATACCTCGCCAAGGGCGTGCTCGAGAAGGACGGCGTCTATTACCCGGACTCGCTCGTCGGCACGGACTCGCACACGACGATGATCAACGGCCTCGGCGTGGTCGGCTGGGGCGTCGGCGGCATCGAAGCGGAAGCAGGTATGCTCGGGCAGCCGGTCTATTTCCTCACGCCGGAGGTCGTCGGCGTGCATCTCACCGGCGCGGTGAAGGAAGGCGTGACCGCGACGGACGTGGTGCTGCACATCACGCAGATGCTGCGCAAGGCGAAGGTGGTCGGGAAGTTCGTGGAATTCTACGGCCCGGGCGCGAAGTCGCTGCCGGTGGTGGATCGCGCGACGATCGCCAACATGGCGCCGGAGTATGGCGCGACGATGGGCTTCTTCGGCGTGGACGAGGAAACGACGACCTACCTGCGCGGCACGGGGCGCCCCGAGGAGTTGGTCGTCGCCCACGAAAACTACTACAAGGCGCAGGGTCTCTGGGGCATCCCGGAGAAGGGCCAGATCGACTACTCGGTGGATCTCTCGCTCGATCTCTCGACGGTGGTCCCGGGCGTCGCGGGTCCGAAGCGGCCGCAGGATCACATCAATCTGCCCGACCTGAAGAACACCTTCACGTCGCTCTTCACCAAGGCGCTGCCGGACGGCGGCTATGGCAAGACGGCAGAGGATCTCGCGAAGAAGATCGACGTCCACATCAATGGCACCAAGGCCGCGCACGCGCCCGAGCCGTTTTCCACGGATGCGTCGTCGGCTTCGCAGCACATGCAGGAAGGCACGCCCGCGCACGTGGCGGAGATGGTCACGAACCGGCCGACGCCACACGACGCGGAGGAAGGTCCCGCTTCTCCCTACAAGCCCGCGGACACCGCGATCGGCCACGGCAGCGTGCTCATCGCCGCGATCACGAGTTGCACGAACACCAGCAACCCGAGCGTGATGCTCGGCGCCGGCTTGCTCGCGAAGAAGGCCGTGGAAAAAGGCCTGAAGGTGAATCCGGCCGTGAAGACGTCGCTCGGGCCGGGGTCGCGCGTCGTCACCGATTACCTCAACAAGACGGGCCTCCAGCCTTACCTCGATCGTCTCGGCTTCCAGACTGTGGGCTACGGCTGCACGACCTGCATCGGCAATAGCGGCCCGCTGCATCCCGCGCTCGAGGACGCGATCACGAAGAACGACCTCATCACCGCGAGCGTGCTTTCGGGCAATCGCAACTTCGAGGCGCGCGTGCATCAGAACATCAAGGCGAACTTCCTCATGTCGCCGCCGCTCGTCGTCGCGTTTGCGCTCGCGGGCCGCGTCGATCTCGATCTCAGCAAGGACCCGATCGGGCAGGGGAGCGATGGCGCCGATGTCTTCCTCAAGGACATCTGGCCGAGCCTCGCGGAAATCCGCGACGCCATGTCGAGCGCGCTGAAGCCGGAAGTCTTCCGCAAGCTCTACACCGACTTTGCGACGCAGAATCCGAAGTGGAACGAAATCCCCGGCACCGTCGGCGACGTCTACGCCTGGGACGAAAGCTCGACCTACATCCAGGAGCCGCCCTTCTTCCAAAACTTCGGGATGGAAGCCGGCTCGATCAGCGAGATCAAAGCCGCGCGTCCGCTCGGCATTTTCGGCGACAGCGTCACGACCGACCACATCTCGCCCGCCGGTGCGATCAAGAAGACCTCGCCCGCCGGGCAGTATCTCGTCGAGCACGGCGTCGCGTTTGAGGACTTCAACAGCTACGGCTCCCGGCGCGGCAACGATCGCATCATGACCCGCGGCACCTTCGCCAATGTCCGCATCAAGAACCTCATGGTGCCGGGCGTGGAAGGCGGCGTGACCAAGCATCAGCCCGACGGCGCGGTGATGCCGATCTACGACGCGGCGATCAAGTATCAGTCCAGCGGCGTGCCGCTCGTGATCTTCGCCGGTCAGGAATACGGCACCGGCAGCTCGCGCGACTGGGCGGCCAAAGGCACGCGCCTGCTCGGCGTGAAAGCCGTGGTCGCGCAGAGCTTCGAGCGCATTCACCGCAGCAACCTCTGCGGCATGGGCGTCATCCCGTTCCAATTCCCCGAAGGCGTCAGCGCGCAGACGCTGAAGCTCGACGGCACGGAGACTTTCGACTTCGTGGGCCTCAGCGACGACATCAAGCCGATGAGCGACGTTGTGATGGTCATCCACCGTGCCGATGGCTCGGAGGAAAAGGTCACGCTGCGGTGCCGCATCGATACCGCCATCGAGGTCGACTACGTGAAGCACGGCGGCATCCTGCCGTTCGTGCTGCGCCAGCTCCTCAGCGCGTAAAGGCGAGCCTGTTTGGCAAACCCATCTGCAAGGGCGGAGCGGCCATCGGTCGCTCCGCCTTTCGCGTTTTTCATGGATCGACTGTTTGACACGCAGCGCGAAATCTCTGCCGCGGGGCGACTCTTTCTCTCTGCGGCACCATGCACTCGCTGGAGTGCCTGAGCGTCGTTGCAGCGAGGGACGGAGCGCTCAACCTGTCCGCCTCGGCGGCGCGCGATTTCGACTGGACGCAGTGTGCTGGCCGCTCAGGCTCATGGTCATTCTTCTGCTACATAGCCGAGCATCTCTTCAATGAGTTCGTCCGAGTGCGAGAGGAGCACCTCGAGCAGTTCCTTGAGCTCTCACGAATTGCGCGGTGGTCGTTGCGCAGGCGAACCTTTGTCAGGGCTCGGCAAGTCTGGATCGGGTGCGGATCAATCTGCATGTCCCGCAGGCTCACGAGATCATCGCGATCGCCGGAGCGTCAGCCTGGTGAGAGGCACGAAGAGGTGCTGACCGCCTTTGCGAAGGCGCACCGCCTGACTGCAGCGCTCGCCATCGGCGCGCGAGGAAGCGATCAACGGGTAGTGAGAGAAAGAGCCGCGAGCGCCGTCGCGTAAAGCCGTCCGCCGGCTCGTGACCACTGATCCGCGGGCGGCCAGCTGCCCTGCTGTTCACCGTCTACAGTCTGCTGGCGAAGAATGTCCCGCTGCAGTCTGGCGAGCCGGTCACCTGCGTCGGCGTCACGGGCGGAACGCAGCGCGGCGATCTGGAAAAAAGCATCGTAGAGATCGAGCGCTCCTTTTCCGCGCGGGGTCGGAGCCGTAACCCGGGCGAGCACCGCGCTGGTGGAGTCTTCCGGCTCGGCGGAATCGGCAGGAGAGGTGGCCTGCTGGGCGAGCCAGAGGAGTCCGCGTTGCGCTGGTTCGTGCGCGACTTGCCAGCCGAGCGAAGCCGCGAGGTCCAGCGCGAGGACGTGCCACTGCGTGATGGAGCGATCTCCCGTCGGGCTTTCGTGATACCCCCAGCTTCCATTCGGGAGCTGTCGCGTGACTAGAGCAGAGATGGCCCTCTCGAGAGACCCGGGCGGA
The DNA here is from genome assembly GCA_037367405.1 of Ottelia alismoides. Lineage (NCBI taxonomy): Eukaryota > Viridiplantae > Streptophyta > Magnoliopsida > Alismatales > Hydrocharitaceae > Ottelia > Ottelia alismoides. The sequence goes on from JAZKJV010009199.1 coordinate 88,959, forward strand.
ATCAAAGCGGGGCGCTTTTGCCGGACCCGGAGAAGCGCAAGCGTCGCGATGCTGTGATTGTAAGGCGCGCCGCGAAACTCCGGCCCGAATGTTCCATCGGCCTGTTGGGCGGCAAGAAGATGCCTGGCCCCGCGCTCGCTCGCCTCCTGCAACTGCGGGAGAGCGCCTTCGTTGCTGACCACAGCCATAAGTGGCAAGGCGCTGAGCGCCGGGCTGTAGACACGTTGCCCGCCCCAGCGCTCCGCGCTCCACGATCCGTCAGATTCCTGCACGCGCGCCAGCCACTCGAGGCCCCTGACGGCACCCGTTTGGATCTCGGAGAGTGGCCTCTGGGCAGGTGGATTGATTTCCGGGCGGAAGAACATCCACGCGCCACCGAAGCACAAGGCGATGCTGGCGGCGAGGGCGGTGAACTGCGGCCAGGAGGGGGTTCGGCGGGCCTCCAGTTGCACGCGATTGAGGATGCTCGTGGTGAGCTCGGGAGAAGGTTCGGCCTCCGCTATGGAAAGAAGTCGGCCGCGCAGGGTGCGCAACTCCAGGAGTTCCTGCTGGCAGCAGGCGCAGTTCGCCACATGCTCCTCGAGCGCACGCGCGCCTGCCGGACTCAGCTCATCCGCCAGAAAGTCATGCAGTTGCATCGCGTGCGGGCAGCTAGGTTTCATGCATGAACTCCCGCAGGGCCGTGAGGGCGAGATTGATCCGCGATTTCACTGTGCCGAGCGGAATGCCCAGCACATCGGCGACTTCCTGATACCGAAGGCCTTGGTAGATATTCAGCACGATGACCTCCCGAAGCTTTGGCGAGAGGCGGTCCAGAGCGGCCTCGACGTCCACCGCTTCGCTGGGACGCTCAGGTGAGGGCTGACTGGCGATTTCCACCTGCCTCTGAAAAGCCGCAGTGAACCGCTCAAAGCGCAGGACTCTCCGGCCGCGATCGGCCCACGCATTGCGTGCGAGGTGATAGAGGAATGTGGTGAACCGTGCGGTGGGGCGATAGTGATGCCGATAGCGGTAGAGGCGGACGAATGTTTCCTGGACGAGATCTTCACCATCTGTGGAAGCGCCCATGCGGGCAAAAAAGTTCACCAGCGCTCGCTGATGTCGCCGCACGAGTTGAGCAAAAGCAGCCTCGTCACCACCGGCAACTTCCACCATGAGCGCGGCGTCTGGATCGAGCGCCACCGGTGGGGGGGCACCTGCTCCGGCGAGCTCGGTCGGCAGGGTCTCCGAGGTGAGGTGGGACGGCAGCGGCATCTGGGGAAAGCCCCTCAGAGTGACCCACGGCATCCGGCGCTCAAGACAATACCGCCGGGCGGACGGCCGTGGCCGATGATTTTCGGAGAATGTCAGTGAACCTTTTCGGTGGGGCCGGCGCTTCTGTCTCGATACTCGCATGTCGCGCCAACTTTCCGCCCCAGATCATCTTCGTTGCGAAGGTCAGCGAGCCTTCACATTGCTGGAATTGGTGGTGGTCATCACGATCATCGCTGCGCTGGCCGGCTTGATCATCAGTAACGTAAACAGCAGCGATGGGCCTGTGTCTCGTGGCGAGCATGTCGCGCTCCAAGTTACGATGGAAACGCTCCGCGACGCTCTGCTTGGGGGCCCGCAGGCGCCGGGTTACGTCGCCGATATGAAAGGCATCCCAGGCTTCGATGTCGCGAGTATCCGGATCGGCGACTTGCTCGCTGAGGGTGGACAGCCGGCGTTTGCGGTGAGCACCGAGCGCGGATGGCGCGGGCCATACCTTGGGCGCTACCGTTCCGTGAGCACCATGGACCCCGCGCATTTCGGGCGCTTTCCGGCGAGCTCCGACCGGCGCTTTCCGGGCGACCGCACCTTTCTGGAACGCGGTTTTTTTCACGCCCCGGACGCCAGCTTCTACGGGACGACGGCGGATCTCGCGGTGGGCGATCCGTGGGGAAACCCCATCGTGCTGCAGATTCCGCCGCCGGAAGCCTTTGTGTCCCCGGCAGCGGCGCAACGCTGGCGCTTCGCTCGACTAGTGAGTGCAGGCCCGGACGGCATACTCTCTACGCCGCGGTTCGACGCTTTGGAGAATGATCCAGAGACTCAGCGGGCGGACGCGCGCCTCGCCGGACGCCGTGCGAATGGAAGCACCGCCGCCCGCGGCGATGACCTCGTGCTCTTTCTCAATCGGCCCGACATCTATGAGCCGTAAACGCCCGGCGACGCCCGGCTTTACCCTGCTGGAACTCGTGGTCGTCCTCGCCATCCTCGCGGTCGTGACGACGCTGGCGGTCCGTTCGCTCGATGGCGTGGAGGATCAGCGGCGTTTTGAAGCGGCGCAGCGCAGCTTGCAGGAGATCGCCGACGCCGTGCTCGGCTCGCCCAATGACCGCGCGCCTGACGGCACGTTGATCGCGAGCGGCTTCCTCGCCGACATGGGGCGGCTGCCGAGGACCAGCGGCCTCCCTGAGCTTTCGCTGCGGGAGCTTTGGGAAAATCCCGGCGTCCCCTTCGACATCCGCCAAGCGACCGCGGCCCGCGGCGTCCCGGCCGAACACGCAGACGATCAGGTGCTCGTGCCCGGCGGCTGGCGTGGGCCTTATCTGCGCCTGCCGATCGGCGCCACGACGCTGCTCGACGCATGGGGAAATGCGATCACTTCGCCACTCGCTCTCACGCCGCCGAATCCGGACACCACTGGCTACGCCCGCCTGCGCGACGCCGCTGACGCGCCGCTCACCGCGCCGAACCAGGACATCCGCATCATCCGTATGCTCGGCGCAAACGGTCGTCGCGACGCCGCCGACAGCGCCTACGACCGCGATCTCGCGATTGCTTTCGTGGACGACCAAATCCGCGCGAGTGTCGCCGGCCAGGTGGAAGTGCGCGAAGGCGAAATGCCCGCCACTCCGCAGCCGGGCCAGCAGATCACCGTGCGCGTGTTCGGCCCCAGCCCAGCCAATCCAGCGCAGGTCGCGGTCACTTCGCTTTCGGTGAGCTTCGCGCAGAATCCCGTCACGTTCACCATCCCGCCCGCCAGCGCGATCACCCCGGGGCCGCGCGTGATTCGCGCCTATCTCCAGGCGGACGCTGCACCTGCGGCAGCGGCAGCGCTCAAGCGCAGCACCGTCCGTCAGGTCGCTCTGCGACCGGGCGCGAACTTCATCGACCTCACCATCGACCGATGAAACGGCCGGCCGACCTTTGCCTTATCCTCGTCACCGCGCGCCGGGTGGCTCGCGCGGATTTTGTGCGCGGGGAAGTGCGCACGCGCAGCGCGGAGCGGCCGGAGGATGCGTCGTCCGTGGAATCCGTCCGCGCGGCACTGGCGCTTGGCGGGAAGGCCGGACCGACGTGGGTGCTTTCGCAGGATGTGTTCACGCAACCCGTGGAGCTGAACCCGGCCCAGGTCGCTGGTCTCACGCCGGAGCAACTCGGGCGCGCGCTTTCCTTCGAGGTCGAGCCGTTCTCCGGCATTTCCGTCAGCGAGAGCGTCATCGGGTTTCGCGGCGGACAGGGAAACTTCACCATCGTGGAAATCTCCCGCTCCCATTGCGACGGCATCCAGCAGGTCGTCGCCGCGGCGGGCGGAAAGCTGCTCGGCATCACGCACCCGGGCGTGGCGCCGCTCGATGACGAAGCGCTGCAAGCCTGGTGGCCGGCGTGGCCGGAAAAGCTGCAGGCACGCACCGTGGCGGTCATCACCCCACCGGCGCCCGCGCCTTCACCCCGCCGCTTCTTCGTCGCCGGTGTCGCGCTGGAAATCGCCGCACTTTTCCTCGTCTGTGCGCTCGGAGCCTGGAGCTATTGGCAGCGTGCGCACTGGCGCGAACGCGATACGCAACTGTCCGAACTCAATCGCCGCTTCGCCGAGACACAGTCGCAGATGACCCGCCTGCGCGCCGAGCAGAGCACGCTGGAAAAGGAACAGGAGCAGCGCGAACGCGTCCTCGCCCGGCGTGGTGCGCTGCCCGCGCTGCTCAATAGCCTCGCCACTTCCCGACCGGAGGAAATCGTTGTGCGCGGGATCGAAGCCGACGGTCCGTCGAGTCTCGTGGTCAGCGGAATCTCGCTCGATGCGAGCGCGATCGACCGCCTCAGCATCATGCTCACGCAAGACCTCACGCGCTCGGGTTGGACAGCGCGCCCGCGCCAGAAGACCGGCAAGCGCAACCTGCCGAGCGGCGGGCCGTGGGAGTTTTCCCTCACCGTCACGCACGAGGAAGCGGCTCGCGCGGGCTCGGTGCAACTCAGCCAGCAGCGCAGCGAATGAACACGATGTCCGATCGCGACAAACGAGTCGCCGCTGTGCTCCCCGCCCTCGTCACGCTGCTGCTCGCCTGGCTGCTCCTGCTGCGGCCGCTCGGCCGCGAAGTCACGCTGCTCCGCCAACGCGTGATCAATCAGGGCTCCGTGGACACCAAGCAGACGCAGCTTTCGCTCGCGGAAAGCGCGCACGCGGAACTCGCCGCCAACGTCGAACGCATGCGCCGCGCTCCCGGGGAATCGCCCGCACACTTCGATCGCAATCTCGCGATGCAGATCGTCTCCCAGCTCTGCAGCGCGCACGGGCTCAGTCTCATCGCCACGAAGCTGGAGCCTTCGACCGCTCTCCCCGCCGTGCTGCAGGAGTCGCTGCCGGCGCTCACTCGCGGTGCCGCGCAACCCGCTCCGCAGGTCTGGCGCATCGAAGTCTCCGGCTCCTACCCCGCCGTGGTGAAGCTGCTCACCGGCCTGCAAAAGGCGCAGCCGCTCATCGTCCCGCTCAATCTTTCCATGACCGCCGACAAAAACGAACGCCGCCCCGCGACCTGGGCACTCACGCTTTGGCTATGAACGAAGCTGCCAACCGCGTCGACTGGCTGCTCGCGTTGTGCACAGCGCGCGACGCATCTGATGTCCATCTGTGCCCCGGGCTCCCGCCGCATCTGCGCATCCATGGCGAGCTCGCACCGATCGAGGCCGAGCCTGCCGATTCGGGTGAAGGTATCACCGCAGTCGCGGAGGAGCTCGTGCGTCGCATGGGCCGCCATGATGATCTGGGGAATCTCCCGCACGGCTCGCTCGATGGCGCGGTGACTTCGCCCGGTGGCGTCCGCTTTCGCTTCAATATCTTCCGTCGGCAGGGCGCGCTCTCGCTGGCGCTGCGCCGACTCGAGGATCGCTTCCGCACGCTGTCTGAACTCGGCCTGCCGGAGTCGCTCCGCCAGCTTTGCGAACTGCGCGACGGTCTCATCGTCGTGTCGGGGCCGACGGGCGCGGGAAAGAGCACCACGCTCGCGACGCTCCTCGATCACGTGAACCGCACGCGCCGCGGGCACATCATCACCATCGAGGATCCGATCGAATACCTCCACACGCCGGTGCAGTGCGTGGTGAATCAGCGGCAGGTCGGCCTCGACGCACCGAGCTTCAATGACGCGCTGGTCGCTTCGCTGCGGCAGGACCCCGATGTCGTGCTCGTCGGGGAGATTCGCGATCTCGAGACGATTCGCACTGCGGTCACCGCGGCGGAAACGGGGCACCTCGTTTTCACCACGCTGCACGCTGGCGATTGCGTAGGCAGTATCGAGCGACTCGTCTCGGTCTTCCCGGCGGACGAACAGGACGGCATTCGCCGGCAGCTCTCGCTCGTGCTTCGCGGCATCATCGCGCAACGCCTGCTTCCGGCGTTGCACGGCGGTCGCGCTGCCGGCCGCGTGGCCTGCAGCGAGGTGCTGATCAATACGCCCGCCGTCGCGAACCTCATTGCGACCGGTAAAAGCACGCAGGTCTATTCCGCGATGGAGACTGGCACGGGCGCGGGCATGCAGACGTTTGAGCAGGATCTCGCGCGGCTGTGGGTGGGGCGCCGAATCACCGAGTCGGTCGCGCTCGCGATGGCGCGCAATCCGCAGATCCTCCGCGACCGCGCCACCGGACTGCGGGCCAACCTCTCGCCGCTCGGAAAATGACTGCCGGGGCCGCTTCGCTCAGCGTCGATCTTGACGAAGTCCGCATCGATCCCGCGTGGGCGCTGCGGATTCCCGTGAGCCTCGCGCTGCGCCGGCGCGTGCTCCCGTTTGCCCTGCTCAAGGGGCAGCTTTATGTGGCCTGCGCCGATCCGGGCGACGCCGCTTCACTTGAGGCCGTCGCGCGCTTCACCGGGCAGAAAGTCGCGCCCGTGCCCGCCGATGCCGAGGCGCTCAGCCGCGCGCTGTCGCGGGTTTACGGCGACGCGCGCGGCCGGGCCGCAACGACACGCGAGACGGCGGAAGGCGACGAGACGATTGCGCTCGCGGACGAACTGCTGCGCGCCGCGCTGATGCGCCAGGCGTCCGACATTCACATCGACCCGATGCGCGAGGAGATTCGCGTGCGCTTCCGGGTCGATGGCGCGCTGGAGGAATACCGGCGACTGCCGCTCGCGGCGCACGCGGCGCTATGCAGCCGGATCAAGGTGCTCGCCTCGATGGACATCGCCGAGCGCCGCTCGCCGCAGGACGGCGCTTTCACCTATCGCTCCGGCCTTCTCGACGGCTCACATGCCGTGGACGTGCGCGTGGCTTCGCTCCCCACCCGTCACGGCGAACGCATGACGCTTCGCCTGCTCGCACCGCAGGAAAATCGGCTCAGCCTGGAGCGTCTCGGCATGTCGGCGGAAGACCTCGCGACCTTTCAGGCTACGCTGGAACAGCCGCACGGGCTCGTCCTGCTCACCGGGCCGACCGGCGGGGGAAAAACGACAACGCTCTACGCCGCGATGCGCCGGCTGCTCGAAGGTCCCGCGCTCAACATCATCTCGGTCGAGGACCCGGTGGAGTACGAGATCCCCGGCGTTGCGCAGGTCGAGGTCGATTCGGCGGACAAGATCTCATTTGGCAAAGCGCTGCGCGCGCTCCTCCGGCACGATCCCGACGTGCTGGTCATCGGGGAAATCCGCGACCTCGACTCGCTCGACATCGCAGTGAAGGCGTCGCTCACCGGGCACCTCGTCTTTTCCACCCTGCACACCAACAACGCCGTCAGCGTCGTCACCCGGCTCATCGACATGGGCATGGCGCCGCACCTTCTCGCCGCGACGCTGCGGCTCGCGGTGGCGCAGCGGCTGGTGCGGAAGCTTTGCCAGCGCTGTCGCCGGCCGGTGAAACTGACTGCGGCGCAAGCTCGCGCGCTCGGGCAGCCGGCCGCGGAAGGCGAGACGGCCTACGAAGCGGAGGGCTGCCTTTACTGCGCCGGGCGCGGCTTCACCGGACGGATGGGATTGTTCGAATGCGCGAGCGTGGACACGGAGCTCGCCGCCTTGATCGCCCGCGGCGCGCCGGAGCTCGAACTCGCGGCGTCGCTGCGGCGTCACCAGTTCAAGACGCTGCTCGCCGACGGCGCGGCCAAGGTGCGCGCCGGTCTTACCACCGTGCGCGAGGTGCTCGATGCCGCGACGGAATCCTGACCATGCCGACCTTTCGCTATCTCAGCCGCGATCCCTCCGGCAGCACGCAAAGCGGCACGCTCACCGCCGCGAGCATGGATTTGCTGACCTCCGAACTGCGCGGGCGCGGTCTGCTGGTCGTGGACGTGGAGCCGGTCGAGGAAAAGGCGGCTGGAACTAGCTTCAGCCTCGATCCGGCGATGTGGCTGCGAATGACGAGCTTCGACGTGGAACTCGGCTTTCAGCAGCTCGCGGCGATGCTGCACAGCGGCCTCAGTCTCCTCTCCGCGTTGCGCACCGTCGCGGAGCAGGCGCGGCGCCGGCGGGCGACGGTGATCTGGGAAAATGTGGCCGATCGCATCGAGCAGGGTGCGACCTTCGCCGATGCGCTCGCGGCGCACGGCACCGTCTTTTCCGACCACGTCGTGCAACTCACGCGCGTGGGCGAAACGACCGGCAATCTCGACACCGCCCTGCGCAGCGCAGCCGATCATCTCGAGCGCACGCGCCAGCTTCGCCTCACCGTGCTGAACGCGCTGGCTTACCCCGCGGTGGTCGTGCTGCTCGCGGTCGGCGTCGCGTCGTTCCTCGTGCTCAGCGTCATCCCGAAGATTCAGAAATATCTCGGCGGACGCGGCCGGAGTCTGCCGGCGATCACCCAGGCCCTGCTCGATGTCTCCGCGTGGGTCACCGCGTATCTGCCGACCATCGGCGTGCTGCTGCTAGCCGCGCTGCTCGCGCTCTTCTTCATCCATCGCTGGCCTCCCGGACGGCTCGCGCTCGATCGCTTCGTTTTGCGGCTGCCGATCGTGGGCAATGTGCTGCGGCTTTCCGGCACCGCGATCTTTGCCCGCGGCCTCGGCACGCTGCTGGAGAGCGGCGTGACGCTGCTCGACGCGCTGCGCACGGTGGAAAATCTCGTGGGCAATCGCGCGCTCGGTTCCCGCGTCGCGGCGGCGCGCGAGACCGTCATCCGCGGCGGCACGCTGGCGGCCGGTCTGACTGCGCGCCGCACCTTTCTCCCGATGCTCGCGCGCATGGTGGCGGTCGGCGAAAGCGCGGGCACGCTTTCCAACGTGCTCACGGAGGTCGCTGAGTTTCACGAAAGCCAGCTCGTGGTCGTGATCCGGCGCATGAGCGTGCTCATCGAGCCCGTCGTCATCCTCGTCGTCGGAGGGATCGTCGGCTTCGTCTACATCGCCTTCTTCGTCGCTCTCTTTTCCCTCGCCGGAGGCATCCGGTGAAAGCCCCGCTCGTCATGAAACTCCTCCCTCCTCTGCTCCTCGCCATCCTCGCCGTTCCTGCGCTCGCGCAGGATCAGGAGCCGCCCGATCCCACTCGCTCGAGCCCGCGGATGAAGGCCGCGCTGATGGCCGGCGGCTCCGCCGTGCCGCCGATGACGGTGCGCGGTGTCGTGCTCAGCGCGGCGCGGGAGAGCGGTGCGGTGATGTTCGAGGAGCTGGAAGGAGGACGCGTGCTTGCGCGACCCGGCGTCGCTTTCACCGCGATGGCCGATGGCGAGCCGCGCAAGCTGCTGATCAAGCGCATCGGGAGCGAGGGCATCGAGATCGAGGCCGTCGCGCAGAAGGAGACGGTGATCATCCCCGGCTTCGGCCCGAGCGACCGGCAGCGCGGCGGCTCGGCGGACGAGGTCGACTACGTGGAGTTTCGCGATCTGCCGCTCCTCGATGCACTGCAAATGCTGAGCGACCAGACGGGCCTCAACTTCTCCGCCTCCGCCGAGGCGAACAAAATCGCGGTCAACGCCATGCTGCGGAATGTGCCCGCGGCCAGCGTGGTCGAGGAGCTGTGCAAGAGCCACGGGCTGTGGTTCAAGCGCGACGAGCGCAGCCGGATCACGCGCATCATGACGGTCGCGGAGTTTGAAAAGGACCTCGTCGGCTATCGCGAGGAGCAGACGGAAGTCTTTACGCTCAAGTATCCGAATGTCACCGACGTGGCGCACGCCATCGCCGACCTCTACGGCGACCGCGTGCAGTTTTCCATCGGCGCCGAAGAGACGGACGAGGACCTGCGCCGCGATCTCGAGGGGCGCTTCGATCGCTTCGATGTGCTCACGCAGCGTACCCAGCAGGCGAACCTCGCCAGCGGCAGCAATGTCGTGGGCGGGAATGTGAGCGGCTTCGTAAACAACGGCGGCGCGGTGCAGGGCTTCGGCGGCTTCAATGGCGGCTGGGATCGCATCGGGCAGAATGGCGGCAACGGCATGAACCGCATGGAGCGCCGCCGCACGCCGACCGACACGCCGCAGACGAGCGAAGACGAGCAGCGCTTTCGCTCGCTCACACCGGACCAGGCGCAGCGTGTCGAGCGCGCGGTGCGCAGCGGCGGCGATGTCGAGGCGCTGCGCAAGCGGCCGGCGTCGATCTTCGTGACCGCGAGCCGGCGCAACAATCAGGTCATGGTACGCACCGCCGATGCGAATGCGCTGGAGGAAATCCGCAGGCTGGTGACCCGCCTCGATGTGCAGACGCCGCTCGTGCTGATGGAGGTGAAGGTGCTCTCCATCGAGCTCGGGAATACGTTCGAGTCAGCGGTGGATTACCAGTTCGCCGACGGTCGGGTCGGTGGATCGTTCAGCACCGGCGCGATCCGGCCGAGCGTCGCGACGGATCCGATCACCGGCCTGCCCACGAGCGTCATTGCGCTTCCCGGCGCTGGCAGCACCGGGCTCCGCGAAGGTCAGTTCATTTTCCAATACCTCGGCAACTCCGTGCGCGCGCGCATCCAGATGTTTGAGCAAAAGAACAAGGTGAAGACCATTGCGTCGCCGACCCTGCTCACGGCGAACAACGAAGTCTCACGCCTCTTCCTCGGCGAAGAGCGCCCGCTCGTCCGCGGGATCAACAGCCAGACGATCATCACCGACAACAACGTCGCCACCACGCCGACGACGCAGACCGAGTTTCGCAACATCGGCAACACGCTGCTCATCACCCCAAACATCAACTCCGACCGCACCGTGACGCTGCGCCTGGTGCAGGAGAACTCCTTCATCAATCCGGCCGCCGCGCGCATCCCGGTCGTCACGGCAAACGGGCAAAACGCCAACAACTCGGTGCAGCAGGTGGAGATCGACACCGTCGGGTCGCGGACGATCAGCGGGACCTTCGTCGCCAAGGATGGGACGACCGTCGCGGCTGGCGGCTTGATCGAGGATATCGATCGCAAGCGGCGCGGACAGGTCCCGATCCTGGGCGACATCCCGGGACTCGGTTTCTTTTTCCAAAGGAATGACGACGCGAAAATCCGACGCGAACTCGTGGTACTGATTCGGCCCTACATTCTCTCCACGCCCGCCGACGGCGAGCGCATCACGCGCGACCTGCTCGACCGCCTCGCGCCCAACTCGGTGGAAAAGCTGAAGGACGAGGGCTTCCTCGCGGAGCTGCCGGCAGTGTTGCCCAAGCCGCCAGGCCCGCGCCCGCCGGCCTCGGCGGCGGCCACGCGGAAGATCGAGGCCACACCGCCGCCGAAAGTGGTGCCGCCGGCGAAGAAAACGCGTCCGGCCACCGAACTTAGTGGCCGGATCGGACGCTAATACGGGTCCAAAGCTCCACCTCCATCATGAAAACACCCATCACTCAGCTTCGCCGCAGCCGCCGCTTTCGTGCGTTCACGCTGCTCGAGTTGCTTGTCGTCATCACCATCCTCGCCGCGCTCGCCGCGCTGATCGTGCCAAACATCGGCAGCTTCGGCCGGTCCACGGACATGGCGGTCAGCGCCAAGACGCAGTCCGACATCGCGAACCAGCTCAACCAGTTCTTCGTGCTGCAGAAGCGCTTCCCGCAGGGTCTCGACTCGCTGCTGGATACCACGGGCGCGGTCTATGCCTCCGACACCACCAACGGCGACACGCAAACCCGCGGCTTGCCGTTCTCCGGCACCCAAGGGACCCGGCTGCAGGCGCAACTCACCCCGACAACGCTCACCAACGCTCCCAACGCCGAATACCTGCGCTCCTTCACCCGCGCAGGCTTTGACTGGGTCTATGATCACGACATCACCGTGATCAACTCGAACCTCTCCAACACTGCTTTCCGCGGCCTGATCGCCGATGCCAACGGCACCGGCAACGCGGCGCCCGCGACCGTCACCGTTGCGGAGGTCACCGGCGCCTTCATGATCAACCAGCTCGTTCCCCGCGGCCTCCGAAATGGGCAGCGCCTCGTGGCCCTCGGCTTCGGCCAGCGCAACACCGCCATCGGTGTCACCACCACCACCACCCCGCTCTATCCCGGCGCCGACAAGACCTACTATGGCCGCTACGTCGCTTACTTTATGATCTACCCGTCAGGCGAGCGCGCGACCCTGGTCGGCGTCAGCGACAGCTACGGCCGCACGCCCGATTTCACCGGCCAGCAGTTCAACGAATCGCTGCCCGATGGCTCTCGCCAAGGCTGATTCGCAGGCCTTCCACAAACTCAGAAATCGCTCGGGGGTGCTTCGGCGCCCCCGAGTTTTTTTGGCCGGCGCGGTTGCCTCGGGAGTCGAAGAAGACCGCGCGAATTACCTCGCCGGCACGTTCTCCGCGTTTCCTTCATCGAGGTAGGTCCATTCACCCAGTCGCGTGATTTTGCGATACTGCCGCCACTTCGCAGTCTTTGCCTCGATGGTGCTCGTCTTCGGTTTTGGGAGAGTGACCTTTGAAGCGGCGAGGGCTTCGTGCAAGACCCGGCCGTCGCGTGGCTCCTGCGGGGTGATGCCCAGCAGATGGAAAATCGTGGGTGCGACGTCGACATTTGCCGTTGGGAGCTTATTCACAAAACCAGCTCGGATATCCGGGCCTGCCGCGACGAGCGTGTTGTGGATGTCGAAACGGCTCATCGAGGCATGAGTGCCAAAGGGCAGCCGGCGCGCTTCCGCGACGAAGCTGCCGGGCACGCCGTACTGGTTCTTTTCGGCGTGCCAGCGGAAAGAAAAGACGATGTCGGCAGAGTCCGGCGAATCGAGCCGCAGCTCGCTGAGTGCGAATGTCCCCGGGAGCGCCTCCCGGGTCATGATCGGGCCAGCGAAGTCACTGCCCTGAAGCAACTCCACCAGGCGGCGGATCAGCACCGGGTCGTGACCGGGAACGTAGAGCTGGCACGAACCGCCGAGGCTGATCAGCAGGACTTCGCCGGGCTTTGGCGCCGCCTTGTATTCGCGGACGACCGTGACTCCCGCGCTGGCAAAAAACTCAGGAACCTTGACCGCTCGATCGACCGACGAGAAGGCGTGATCTGAGACGACGAAGAGATTGGTCTTGTCGCGCAGCCCGCGGGCGCCGAGAGCGGCGAGGAGCGTTGCAAGATTGTCATCGGAGTTGCGGATGGCAGCGAGCGCCGTGGGCGAGCCAGGGATGGTGAGGTGCTGGCTGAAGTCGGGATCGCCCAGCCAGAGAGTGCTGAATTTCGGCACGCCATCTCTCCATAGCTCCTCGACCAGCGCACGGGTGGTCCACGCGTTCTGGGCGGTGTTTGGCTCCACAGCGCCGATCTCGGGGTAGGGGGGAAAAGCGCCCAGCGCTTCGAGCAGACGCGACTGGTAGTCTTCCGGGAGCGTTTTGCCGCCGAAGACATTTACAGATCCATGCGCCTTGCTGGGCGACCGATCGTGCAGGATGGCGACGGGCTTCGTCCCGGCGATTGCGGTGCGATAACCCGCCGCCTGCACGAGCTCGGCGATCGTCTTGACGCGGATGTATCTCCCGCCAGTGATCGCGTCGCCAGCTGCCACCGCCTCTTCATCTTCCGTCGCAAACGATTTCAACGGATCGATCGCTGGCCGATATTCGCGATTCGCCAGGATGCCATTGTGCGTCGGATAGCAACCGGTGGCGATGGCCGTGCCGTTGACCTCGGTCGAAGTGATGTAGACCGAATGGTTGTTGGCGAAAAACGTTCCTCTCTGCGCGAGGGCATGCAGCGTAGGAGCGGTGTCTGGCCTGATGAAATCAGGACGCATCCCATCCCAGACCACGAGCACGATGTGCTCCCCCTTGAAAGCCGGGGGAGCGGCGAAAAGGGTGGCGCAGGAAAGGAGGCTGACGAAGAGAAAGGCAGCGAGGACGCGAGACATGGCGTGTGGGGAGGACTGTGGCTTTGGCAACAATGCGCGGCGAGCGTGGAGTTTAGGATAGACGACCGGCGAGGTGAAAAAACGAGCGCGCCGCCCGTCGCTCTGGTTCTTGCCAAGGCCGGGTGCTTTCGCCAGAAGACCCTCAATGACCCGCCCCCAGGCCTCGCTGATCCTGCTTCTTCTGTGGGCCGCGATCTATCTGCCCGGCTTGGGCGGGCCTGAGCTGAAGGGTGAAGAGGGCCGCCGGATTTTGCCGGCGGTGACGATGCTCGAGACGGGTAACTGGCTGGTGCCCTATGTCGGCGGCAAGCCGTTTTTGCGGAAGCCGCCGCTCGTTAACTGGGCGATCGCGGGCGCCTTCAAGGTTTCCGGAATACGCAACGAATGGACTGCGCGCCTACCGGCGGCCTTGTGTGTCCTCGGGCTCGGTCTCACGATCGTGGCGACCAGCGGGCCAGGGTGGCTTCGGGTCGAGACTGCCTTCGTGGCAGCGGTCTTTGCAATGACGCAGGCAGGTTTGCTGGCCAAAGCGCGATTTGCCGGCGCTGAGATCGAGGGGATCTACGTGCCGCTCTCGGCGATTGCTACCGTGCTGTGGCTCGCTGGCTGGGCCCGGAAGATGTCGCGGCGATGGATTTGGATTGGCCCCGGCCTGTTCCTTGGCCTCGCCTCTCTCGCCAAAGGACCTTCGCTGCATCTGGTGTTTTTTTATGCGGTGGTCATCGCAGTCCTGGCGAGCAGCGCCCGGCGCACGAGTGCTCCCGTGGCCACCTTCCTCCGCGATTTTTTGCCGACTCTTGCCGCGCTCTTCCTCTCTCTGGGCATCTTCGCCCTCTGGGCGGTCCCTTACTTCAAGACTCCAGAGGCGCGCGAAGCGGCTCAGGTGTGGAAACGACAGGGAATCGACCGCTTCACCGAGGCTGAGGTGAGTGCGGGTGGCTACGCTCTAAACATCCCGAGAGCGCTGGCCGATCAATTACCCTGGCTGCTGCTCGCCCCGGCACTCGTCCTCCGCCTACGCCAGCGCAAGCATGAGCAAGCCGGCGAAGGCGACGATTTCCCATGGCGGTCGCTGACTACCACTGCCGCAGCCGTAGCGCTGCTTGTTTTGCTCATCCCGGGTGCCTTGCCCCGGTATGTCCTGCCGGCGGGCGTTGTCTTCGCCATGGCCTTGGCATGGTCGCTCGAGCGTGCGACGCCGATCAACCATCGGTGGTGGCTTGCCGTTCGGTTTGCGGCCGGGTTGGTCTTTCTGGTGGCACTCGCCGCGCCGATGCTCGCGGCTTTCCCGCTGCAGGGAGGAGATGGATTTGATCTCTCCGCGGCAGCCCATGCGGCACTTGCATCCACGGCAGCTCTGGCCCTCAGCGCACTGGTTTTTGCCCGCCGGCGGGAAGGGGCGCATCCGCCATGGCTCGCCGGCGCGAGCGGGGCACTCCTTGGCGCGACCATGTTGCTCTACGCAGGGGCAGCTTTACGCTGGATCGTTCGCGAAGATGACCTGCGGCCACTGGCTGCGAAGATCGATGCAGCGATTCCGGTAGGAAAACGTCTTGTGTTATTTGATCCGGGGTATCAGCCTTGGATTTTTTATCTCGGAACCCCCTATGAATACGCTCGAGCGTTCGAGGAAATACCCCTCCGTCCCGCAGCGGTGCTGGCTCGGGGGGGCGATAAAGGGCGGCGCAAACTTTCTGAAAAGCGGCCTGATCTCGTCATCACCGCAACGTTCAAAGGAAAAGGAGGCGCAGAGTTGTTGCTGTTGCAGCCGCGTTAAAACGAGCGGTTCAAGCTTCCTGAGGGTGGCGACCTCGCTGTTGAGAAGATTGCGTTCGCCACAAAAAGCGACTTGCCACGGCGCGCTCGATTTTCCGAACCTTCCGACCAGTTTTTTGCCGTCCGCTCATCTCCTTGGATTGAAGATGCATCCTCGATCCTCGGACAGGCGGAAGAGCTTGTGAAAACTTTCACAAAGTTTCTTGCAATGGCCTCACCATCGCAGCACTATCGCCCACCACTCGATGCCCGAATCGACCGCCAAGCCTTTTAGCTACAAGCTCCCGCACTGACCGATGGCGAATATTTTTCCCCGAGGGAGTAACCTCCTCCCGCTCAAGATTGTGGTCTGCCTCCTGGTTTTGGGGCCAGTTGTGACTGCCGGCATGTGGTACTACTTCACGCCGAAGTATACCCGGGTCGGCTACCAGCCAAATCAGCCGATTCCCTTCCCTCACGACGTCCATGTCGCGCAGCTCGGGATGGACTGCCGCTACTGTCACAGCTTCGTAGAGGTGGCGGCGCATTCAAATGTTCCGACGAGTCAGACCTGTCAGAATTGCCATTCGCAGATCCAGAAGGACAATCCGAAGCTCGCTCCGCTGCGTGAGTCATGGGCTACCGGCAAGCCTATCGAGTGGGTTCAGATTCACAAGACTCCCGATTACGTTTATTTCAATCACTCGGCCCACGTAAATCGGGGTGTGTCCTGCGTGAGTTGCCATGGAAAAGTAAATCACATGGAAGTGGTTTATCATGCTGAGCCGCACTCGATGTCTTGGTGTCTCGACTGCCATCGCAACCCGGAGAATGCCTTGCGCCCGCTTGAGCACATCACCAATCTCGACTGGCAGCCGACACCCAAGGCTGGTCAGACTTTGGCGGAAGCTCAGAAGGAACTTGGCCTCGAATTGGTCAAGAAGTGGCATATCAACCCGCCAGACAGCAATTGCGCCGGTTGCCATCGATGAAACGAATTCTCCAACATCCTCAAGAGCCGGTTTCCGGCAAAAAGTATTGGCGTTCTCTCGGGCAGCTTGAAAACTCGCCTGAGTTTCGCGGGTGGCTGGAACGTGAGTTTCCGCAAGGTGCTGCTGAGTATGAAGGCGGAGACGTATCGCGTCGTTCATTTCTGCAACTCATGGGGGCGTCGATGGCGTTGGCAGGCCTCAGTTTTTCTGGCTGTCGGCGGCCGGAAAAGCATCTGGTGCCCTTCACTCGCGGCGTCGAGTGGTCGATTCCGGGCAAGCCCCTCTTTTTCACCTCTGCTTATCCGACTCGCCGTGGCGCGCAGCCTCTCGTTGTTGTAACTCATGATGGACGGCCAACAAAGATTGAGGGCAATCCCCTTCATCCCGTCAGTAAAGGCGCGACCGACTTGCAGGCGCAGGCTTCAATTCTCGACCTCTATGATCCTGATCGCTCGCGCTACTTCCTAAACAAAGGACAGTCGGTTGACGCAGCGGTCTTCGAAAAATCTCTCGAAGCAATCATCGCCTCAGCCGGCAATGGAGAGGGGCTTGCATTTCTCTTTGATGATGCGGGTGGTCCGAGTCGCGAGCGGCTTCGATCTCTCGTGGCCAAAAAGCTCCCAGCGGCCACATTCACCGTATACGAACCATTAGCTGGTGAATCTGCTTCGATTTTTGGGGCTGGGATTTCAGCAGTCCCGGTCATTGAGAAAGCGGATGTCATCCTCTCGCTGGATAACGATTTTCTCGGCATAGACGGGGAC
Source organism: Ottelia alismoides (assembly GCA_037367405.1). NCBI lineage: Eukaryota > Viridiplantae > Streptophyta > Magnoliopsida > Alismatales > Hydrocharitaceae > Ottelia > Ottelia alismoides. Next base: position 105,929 of record JAZKJV010009199.1, read on the forward strand.
GTCTCCACCAGTCGCGCATTTAGTTCGCGTCGGTCAGTGAACGGGCCTGAGGCGAAGATGAATCGGCTCTACGTCGTCGAAAATCGCTTCACTGTCACCGGCGGTATCTCAGACCATCGGCTTCGCCTTCCGGTCAGCCAAGTGGGGGCCTTTGCAGTTGCCCTTGCCTCAGAGTTGGGTGCAAAAGACCCGACGCTAGCTTCGATTGCTCAGGCGGCAAAGTTGGGCACAGCCAAATTTGATCCAAATTGGGTCAAGTATTGTGCGGAAGATCTCGTTGCTAACAAGGGCAGGTCGCTCGTGTTGGTGGGTTCGCGCCAGCCAGCGGCGGTTCAGTATCTTGTTGCGGCAATCAATGCTTCACTTGGCAATCTGGGCGCAACGCTTGTCGGCCGGCGTTCCAAATCGGTTCCGGCGCAGAGCATTAATCAGCTAGCCAAGCAGATTACCGAACGGCGGGTGAAGACTCTCGTGATTGTTGGCGGAAACCCCGCTTACAACGCTCCAGCCGATCTTGGTTGGTCTAAACTGCAGGCATCCGTCGAAACGGTTGTGCGAATCGGATTCCACGAGGACGAATCCTCTACCGGTGCTACCTGGCATGTGCCGCTCGCGCACTACTTGGAGACTTGGTCAGACGGTTGGGCATCGGACGGCAGTTACGTCTCTGTCCAGCCAATGATTCTTCCGCTCTACGGCGCATGGTCTGATCTGGATATACTCGCTAAGTTTGCCGGACAGCCAAAGCCCACAGGCCCAGAGATCGTTCAGGAAACCTTCCGGGCAATCGCAAAGCCCGCTGACTTCACGGTTTCTTGGGCAAAGTTTCTGCACGACGGGTTTCTGGAAGGTAGTGCATCCCTCGCGGAGCAACTCGTCTTTAACGCAGGGGCGGCAGCGCAGTTTCTCACCCAGCCTGTCGTTCTCCCTGCCCTTGACGACAAAAGCTATGAGGTCGTATTTGTCGGAGATTCTAAGGTTGACGACGGCCGCTACAATAACAACGGCTGGCTTCAGGAGATTCCCGACCCGATCACAAAACTGACGTGGGACAATGCGGCTCTCCTTAGTCCTAACACCGCACGGAAGCTTGGGGTCCGGACTTTCGGAATTCGGCCCTCAGATAACGAGGCAGTCCGTGAGCCTCGTGCTGACGGGAAGGTCGACATGATCGAGGTAAAGGTCGGTGGTGTGTCGCTTGAAATCCCAGTGATTGTTGCACCAGGTCATGCTGACCATTCGGTAACCATAGCACTCGGTTATGGCCGCACCTCAGTAGGACGAGTCGGTAAGGATACGGGGGTCAATGCATACCCGCTTCGAACAAGCGAGGCCCCGTATTTTGCGGCGGGAAGCGTCCGGCTCACTGGACGCGACTATCCTCTGGCAATTACCCAGGAGCATGGAGTCCTTGAGGGCCGCGGTGCAGATCTGACCCGTCAGGCGACTATCGGTGAATACAAGGATAACGCTGGGAACAAGGACTTCTTCAAGAAGATGGGAATGGACTCCCATATTCCAAAGAATGTCTCGCTTTACTCTAACCCGCCTCTGGATGACATCCACGCTTGGGGAATGACGGTCGACTTGAACGTTTGCACGGGATGTTCCGCTTGCATGGTCGCATGCCAGGCGGAGAATAACATCCCGATTGTCGGTAAACGTCAGGTGATTGATGGGCGCGAAATGCACTGGATTCGGACGGATCGCTACTTCGCAAGTGAGGGCGATCTGGATTTTGATGATCCGGAACTCGTGTCGCAGCCCATGATGTGTCAGCACTGCGAGAATGCTCCGTGCGAAACCGTTTGTCCCGTAAATGCCACGGTTCACAGTGAAGATGGCCTGAATGTCATGGCCTACAACCGATGCATTGGAACTCGCTACTGCGCAAACAACTGCCCATTCAAGGTGCGGAGGTTCAACTTCTTCGATTACAACGAGCGAAAGCTTCCAGAACTTCGGAAGTGGAACCTTATCAGCGAGCGCGGTATGGAGGATTCGCTGAAGCTCCAGAAGAATCCCAACGTTACCGTTCGCATGCGTGGCGTCATGGAAAAATGCACCTTCTGTGTTCAACGAATTCAGGAAGCCAAGATTGCCGCAAAAGTAGTAGCGCGTGATTCCGATCAGGTTCGGATTCCGGCAGACTCCTTCACTAGTGCATGCGCACAAGTCTGCCCGACCGGAGCGATTACCTTTGGGGACATCCGCAACCCAGACAGCTCGGTCTCCAAGATCCGGGCTAGTGAACGAGGATATCGACTTCTGGAGTACCTCAACGTCAACTCTCGTGTTACCTACCTGGCGCGAATCCGTAATCCCAACATGAAGATGCCCGGGGCTGAAAAAATCGGGGCGGCGATGAAATCGCATCATGGCCATGGTGACGGTCATGGATCGGAACCTGCACACGGAGGATCCCACTAATGTCAGAAGCTGCTGTCTCCCTCGAAACGCCGAAGGAACTCGAGCGTACGCCGCTTGTGACCAACGAGCGGCCTTTGAACTGGATCACTCATTCAGTTTCCGACATCGTTGAAAGCAAGACACCGCTTTGGTGGTGGCTCGGGTTTCTGATCTGTGTCCCAGTGGCTTTGTTCGGTCTGATTTGCATTGGCTATCAGATCTCTAATGGTGTCGGGGTCTGGGGTGAGAACCATCCGAACGGATGGGCTTGGGACATCACCAATTTCGTCTTCTGGATCGGTATTGGTCATGCCGGAACATTGATTTCTGCGATCCTGTTCCTGACCCGCCAAAAGTGGCGTACCTCGATCAACCGTGCTTCGGAGGCAATGACGCTATTTGCCGTAATGTGTGCGGCAATCTTTCCCGGGATTCATGTTGGGCGCGTTTGGATGGCTTGGTTCCTCGCACCAGTTCCAAACGCAAACGGTATCTGGCCGAATTTCCGCTCACCACTCCTGTGGGACGTATTCGCCGTGTCGACCTATTTCACAGTTTCAGTCCTGTTCTGGTATGTCGGACTTGTGCCTGATCTGGGAACCCTCCGGGATCGTGCGAAGTCGCGGGTGGCTCGATACATTTATGGTATCTTTGCCCTCGGTTGGCGAGGCGGAAACCGCCAATGGCGGCACTACGAGATGGCATATTTGATTCTTGCGGGTCTCTCCACCCCCTTGGTTCTGTCTGTGCACTCCGTGGTGTCTTTCGACTTCGCGACATCGATCATGCCGGGCTGGCATACAACGATCTTTCCTCCCTACTTCGTGGCAGGCGCTATCTTCGGCGGATTCGCAATGGTCTTGACCATTCTGCTTCCCGCGCGACTCTGCTATCCAAAGTTGGACGACATGATCACGCGCCAGCACGTAGACAAGATGGCGAAGATTATTCTGCTGACCGGATCAATTGTCGGTTACGCCTACCTGATGGAGTTGTTCATCGCCTGGTATGGCGCGAATCAGTATGAGCGCGCCGCTTTCTGGAATCGCGCCTTTGGATGGTACGGCTGGTCCTACTTCTGCATGATGTTCTGCAACGTCATTAGTCCGCAGATCTTTTGGATTAAATCGATGCGCCACAACTACATCGTGGTCTTTATCGTTTGTCAGTTTGTTAACGCTGGCATGTGGTTTGAGCGCTTTGTGATCATTGTCACCTCCTTGGCTCAGGATTTCCTCCCGAGTTCTTGGGGACACTACTCTCCATCATGGGTGGAAATCTGGACGTTCGTGGGAACTTTCGGAATTTTCCTGTCCCTCTTCCTGCTTTTCATGCGTTTCCTGCCAATGATTGCGATGAGCGAGATCAAGATCGTCACGCCGCAGGCCGATCCTCACGATCCAATCCACCACAAGAATAACCACGCTACGGGAGGCGCTCACTAGCATGGCAGAATACCGAAAAGTCTACGGTTTAGGCGCAGAGTTCAGCAACGCTGCGGACCTAATGCACGCAGCAGAAAGGATCCGCGACGAGGGATTTACAAAGTGGGATGTTCATTCTCCCTTCCCAATCCATGGGATGGACAAGGCGATGGGTCTCGGAAAGTCATGGCTTTCAGCACCTGTGATGATCGGTGGCGCTACGGGGACCCTCACTGCGGTTCTGCTGACCTGCATCCCCTCCTTTGGGATTTACCCAATTATCGTCCATGGGAAACCATATGACTGGCGTACTTTGCCTGCATTCTTCCCGATTATGTTCGAGTTGACGGTCCTTTTCTCGGCTTTCACCACGGTGATTGCGCTAATGCTCTTCAACCAGCTTCCCAAGTGGTATCATCCCGTCTTCAATTGGGAGCGCTTCAAACGCGTCACAGATGATGGTTTCTTCCTCGTCATTGAAGCTCGTGATCCAAGGTTCTCCGAGGGCAAGACTCGTGAGCTACTCGAGGGGATGGGTGGTCAGCATGTAACACTGATTCACGACTGACCATGCTGAGAACATTCTTCTCCCTTCTCTCTCTTGGGATCGTGGTTGTTGTCCTGTTTGCGGGATTTCGAGGTACGAAGTCCTCGCGTCCGCCGATTGAGATTTTTCGGGACATGGATCATCAACCAAAAGTTCAGCCACAGCATCCGAGCGGATTCTTCGCCGATCGAGTGGGAGCACGTAAACCAGTCTCTGGAACCATTCCTCTTGGATATGAGCTGAAGGGAGCTTATCTGCAGGCCTCCGCAAAGAATGGAGTCTATGGTGCGGGCTTCGCCAATCAGCCAAACTACTTCAACACTGGGCGTTTTGGCGAAGTTTACGGCGATGGCTTTCCGACCGAGGTGAAAGTTACTGAGGCATTGCTGAGGCGTGGTCAGGAGCGTTACAATATCAACTGTTCAGTCTGTCATGGACTCGCCGGCCAAGGTAATGGTGTAACTGGGCAGTTTGGGCTGGTCGCGATTGCTAACCTGCACGATGAGCGGATTCGTCTGCAGCCTGACGGTCAAATCTTCAATACCATCACTCACGGCAAAAACACCATGGGTGCTTACGGACCAAACATTGCTGTCGAGGACCGTTGGGCAATCGTTGCCTACATCCGTGCCTTGCAGAAAAGCCAACTGGTTAAGCTGTCTGACCTTCCGGCGGAGAAACAGAAGGAACTTGAGACGAAGCAATGAGCGATCACTCCCAAAACTCGACGCCACAAGCGGAGACTCTTGACCCAAAGCACTTAGGCGCACTTCCTACAGTCTTCCTCGGCGCTGGAATCGTAGGTATCGTGTTCAGCCTCATCGGCCTGGTGGTCGCACGTGAACAGTTTGCTTACTCATGGCTGTTCGGCTTTACTTACTTCTTTACGATCTCTGTTGGTGCGCTTTTCTGGACCTGCCTTCACCATGCGACCGATGCGGAGTGGTCAGTCGTGGTGCGTCGTCAGCTTGAGAACATCACCAAAAATTTAGGGTGGTTTGCGCTTCTCTTCGTTCCGTTGATCGCATTCTGCGCTCCGATTCTATGGAAGTGGTGGGAGCTCAAGGATGGGGTGGACCCTCTGCTCGACGCTAAGCGTCCATATCTAACCCAAGGATTCTTTTACCTTCGAGTAGTTGCCTATTTCGTTCTCCTTGGCTGGATCGGCTACAGCCAATGGAAACTCTCGACGACACAGGATGCGGATGGCTCGGCCAAGCACACCTTCAAAATGCGGAAGTTTGGAATCGCAGGCATCCCCGCCCTTGCTCTCTGCATCACATTTGCCGGTTTTGATTGGCTGATGGGTCTTGATTACCATTGGTTCTCGACGATGTGGGGCGTCTACATTTTCGCCGGTGCTGCGGGTAGCTCGATGTCTCTACTCGTCTTGATTATTGGATTCCTGCAGAGGAAAGGCTACCTCGTTGTCGTAAACAAGGAGCATTTCCACATCATGGGCAAGTTCATGTTGGCTTTCACGATATTCTGGGCCTACATCGGATACAGCCAATACATGCTCATTTGGTATGCCAACATTCCAGAAGAAACCATTTATTTCCGGATTAGGAATACTGAGAGTTGGTGGTACTTTAGCCAATTCCTGGTGATCGGGCGTTTCTTCCTTCCTTTTCCGATCCTTCTTTTCCAAGCAACGAAAAAGACAAAATTAATCTATTTTGTTGCAGCGTGGATCCTTCTCATGCAGCTCCTCGATGTTTATGTCATCGTTCTACCCTCCCTGCACAAGGCTGGCTGGAATCCAAGTGTACTAGACCTCACCTCACTCATCGGAATTGGGGGAATTGTTGGTTGGTTGTTCATGAGAAACATTCCAAAATCCTTTCTGTTTCCGACACGCGACCCGCGGCTTGCAGGATCACTTAAGCTAACGAACTGAGATGGCGACACGCAAACCGAACAGCTTCCTCGTTCTTCTCGGCGCTCTCGCTTTATTGTTGATCGTTGCCGCAGCATTTGTTGTCTCGATTATCTCCAACCCGCGGTCAAATGATCTCGACCGGAAAAGAGCCGAGCACCGGCTCACCGTCCGCTTAAAACTTGACGATGAAGCTCGAGCGGTGCTTTCGAGTCAAGGATTCGTAGACAAGGGGAAGGGAATCGTTCGCTTACCGGTGACGAGCGTTTTCAGTGCGACAGCAGCCGAGCTAGCTGGAAAGGCTCCGGCACCTTCTCAAGTAAAGGTTGAACCGCCGTTACCAATGCCAGCAGCGAGTTCTGAATCTTCTGAACAGGCTCCACCTGCCTTGCCGTCGTCTCCCCAAGGTGCCGACACCATCCGTTTCAGCGCTCCGGAAGCGCCGGGTTCAAAACCCTCGGCGTCGGTGATTATTCCTCCCTCAGCCACCGCCTCTGTAACGGCTGTTCGTCCGCCACTCATCAATTGGACCGAATCTAAATGACTGCAGTTGTTGAACCAGCTCCCGCCTCTACATCGGCCGAATCGGCGATCGCAGTGTCTTCCCCAATGACCGCCGCAGAGCGGTCGGCGATTGATTCTTCAACTCGGGGTCCCGTGCTCTTCTTTCTGGGAAATTCGATCCTTTGGCTACTCGCAGCGACTCTGCTCGGGTTCGTGACATCGATCCAGCTCTACAGCCCTGGGTTTTTAGCCGACATTCCTTTTCTCACCTACGGGAGGCTTTGGCCTGCCTTCCAGAACATTTTGATGTATGGTTGGGCAAGCCTATCTGGGATGGGAATCGCAGTTTGGTTGATGGCTCGGCTGACTCGGGTTCCAATTCGGTTTGGGGGAGTTCTCATCGCTGGCGCCTTGTTGTGGCAGGTTGGCTTGACATTCGGAATTGTTTCTATCTTGGCGGGGAAAACGAGTGGCGTAGAGTGGCTTGAGATTCCAACTCCGTCTGCAATCTTGATGTTGATTGGATACGCATTGGTCGGCTTGTGGGGCATTTTGTTGTATGGGCTCCGCAAAGAAGCTACTGCATATATCTCCGTTTGGTATCTGCTGGCGGCGTTTCTGTGGTTTCCTTGGGTCTTCGCTACAGCGCATCTTACGAAGTCTTTTCCTCAGCTCGCAGGTGTAATCCAAAATATCATTGCGGCCTGGGCTGGCCAAAGTTTCTTTAGCGTGTGGCTGACTGCAGTCGGACTTGCGGCTGCCTATTATCTCATCCCTAAAGTCATCAACCGTCCGATCTACAGTTATAATGTTGCTGCAGCTGGCTTTTGGGCTTTCATTGCATGCGCGGGTCTAACCGGCGCAACGCGGTTAAGTGGCGGGCCGGTCCCTGTCTGGCTTGTAAGTCTGAGCGTTGCGTCGAACATACTACTTCTGGTTCAGATCGTGACTGTCGCAGTCAATCTGGTTCGTACGATTCAGGGACAGGAAAGGTTTGTATACCATTCACCGACGGTTCGATTCACCTACTTCGGAGTAATTGTGTTCCTCGTCGGAAGTGCTCTAGGACTTGTTTCGTCTCTTCGGTCGGTAGACGCTGTTCTTCACTTCACGCCATTCGCCCCAGGCCTCCAGTTTCTTTTGCTCTACGGCTTTTTCACCATGGTGATCTTCGGCGCGATCTACTATATTCTCCCGAGGCTTGTGGGCTGTGAGTGGCTCTCCTCCTCGCTCATTACCTTCCATTTTTATGGAGTGGCTTACGGGGGCTCGATGGTTGCAGTCATGTTCCTTCTAAGCGGTGTAGCAACCGGTTTTGCACTTTCAGATCCTGACACAACGTTCGCGCAGATCATCGATAGTTCGAGCTTCTACATTGCAGGACGCGCGTTTGCGTGGGTAATGGTCGCGATCGGGCATCTTATCTTTGCACTCCATTTCGGCCTGATGCTTCTCCGCATCGGTCAACCGGGTGGTCAGGCGACACTCTTTGCATCGCAGACCGATGACGCTCACTAAATGAACCGCTCGCTTTCCCTTATTGGATGGATCGTGGGATCCTTCGCGATTTCAGTCTATGCGCTTGTGGTGCTCCCGCAGACCCAAATCGGGGGGTTACAGCCTCAATTTATCGAGGAGGATGGAAGGGTTGTTCCTGATAGTATCTATCCCGTCGAGAATCAGGGCATTGTCGAACAGGGCCGCGAAGTCTACCGGTCTGAGGGCTGCATATACTGTCACTCACAGCAGGTTAGGGATATCCAAAATGGAACAGACCTGGTCCGTGGTTGGGGGGAGCGTCGAACGGTCGCGAGGGACTATATCTTTGAGCGGCCTCCATTCCTCGGAAGTAGTCGACTTGGTCCGGACTTGGCAAACGTAGGTTCAGAGAAGTGGCGGAATGAAGCTGAAACCGATCCTCGGCGGCCAGCAAAGCGGGACGCGAAATGGCACCTGCTGCATCTGTACGCTCCGCGGACCATCATCACCGAATCGAATATGCCTCCCTATCGCTACTTGTTCGAAGTACGGCGAATTAGCGGATCTCGATCACTCGAAGCGCTAGACCTTAGCGGAGAGCTAGCTCCGCCAGCTGGTTACGAAGTGGTTCCGAAACCTGCAGCTAAAGCTCTTGTTGGCTATCTTCTTTCACTCGACCGCAGCCATCCGGTCAATGAAATCAGGACACCCACTGCAGAGGTGAAGAAGTAGTCAGATCAACGTTGCAATCCATGCCTGAATCGCCCGATCGCATTGACTATCAGGAATCTTCCGATGTAACCGAGGTACATGCCTCGATTCAGAGGGAGAATTCCGAGCCATCCGCCCGCGTAACGCCGATCCCTGTTTGGCTCAGCTTCCTGGCAGCTGGCTCAATGGTGTGGGCCGGGACATATTTTGGGGTTTTCCATGGTGGGCTCAGCGGATCCGTGTTTAATGAGTACGAAAGCTCGCCGGCTATACTCTTTCCAGTTCCTGCTTCAGCAAAGAGCCCGGGTGCCGCCGCCGGTCCTTCGACTCAGACCCTTGCTGAGATTGGGAAGGCGGTTTATTCCAACTGTGTCCCATGTCATCAAGCAAATGGCGCCGGGCTACCACCGCAGTTCCCACCGCTAGTGAATTCGGAGTGGGTCACGGGTTCTGAAAAGCGCCTTGTTGCGATCCTTCTGAAAGGACTTCAAGGGGAAATGGTTATGAACGGTGTCACCTATAACGGAGCAATGCCTGCATGGGAAAAGACACTCACCGACAAAAAGATTGCGGGGGTTGTAACGTACATCCGCGGCGCATGGGGAAATTCGGCTCCAGAAATCAGCGAGGCCAAGGTTGCAGCAGCCAGGAAGGAGTTCGCCGATCGGACAGCACCTTGGACCGTCGCCGAACTGCAGGCTATCCCAGCAGACGCGACCTTGCCGGATGCGGCAGGTGCTTCGCAGTCGGTCGCAAACGCCTCAACCCCTGCTGGTGTGGGAACTCCGGCCACGTCAGGTATGGCCAACACGGCACCGGGAGAGCAGCTGGCTGAGGGAAAAGCCGGCTACATGTCGATCTGCGTCGCCTGCCACCAACCTACCGGCGCTGGATTGCCGGGAGTCTTTCCAACTCTTGTTAAGACAGAATACGTGAACGGCGACCCTAAGAGGTTGGCCGCCATGATTCTGAAAGGAATCCAGGGGCCAATAACCGTCGAAGGTAAGCTATATAACAATATGATGCCCGGACAGGAAGCCGTGTTGAACGACAAGAAAATTGCTGCCATTCTCACCTATGTTCGCTCGAGTTTCGGCAACAATAGCTCAGCGGTGACACCGGATATCGTCGCTGGTGCGCGCAAGGAGTTTTCCGATCGCAAAACCCCGTGGACTGAGGCTGAGTTGCTGAGTTTTGGGAAATCCGGCAACTCGCTGAATCCTGCACTGCCTGCGAATCCAGTGCAGCAGTGACCGTCGTTTAGATTGCGAATAATGCTTAACTCATGCAACTGAAATCATTATCCATTGCGGCAGGCCTCTACTTCGCTCTCATTCTCGGATCGAAGTCTCAAGACGTGGCGAGTGACTTGGCAGCCTCGATTGAAAGGGGAAAGGGAGTTTACATGCAAACCTGCTTCACCTGCCATCAGATCAACGGAATGGGGCTTCCAGGTGCATTTCCACCGTTGGCGGGGACGGAATTTGTAAACGGGGACGCTCGCCGTATGGTCGCAATGATTCTGAAAGGGATCAATCCGCCGCTTAAGGTGAACGGAATTACTTACGTTGCCCCGATGCCTCCACTTCCGACAGTATACCCGGTCCTAAATGACGACAAGAACGTTGCCGATGTAGTCAACTATGTGCGTAACAGCTTTGGAAATAAGGACGAGAAGGGGATTTCACCAGAATTCGTCAAGAGAGTCCGTGATGAGTTTTCGTCCCGCACAACTCCTTGGACTGAAGCGGAACTGCTCTCGTTCCCAGCACAAGGAAAGTAGCTCGATTCACTACCGCTCTTCCGTTGCCGCAATCTGCCTGTTTCAGTAAACTCAATCGCAGGCGCGCCATTAGGGCCAATTAGCTAACCATCAACAACTCTTCGCATGGCTGCACCAATTACCACTCACGCCCACGATGACCACCATGGGCATGGCCACGAGGATCACCATCACGAGTTGGGGTTCTGGCAGAAGTACGTCTTTTCGACTGATCACAAGGTGATCGGAATCCAGTACGGTATTACAGGACTATTCTTTCTGCTCTTCGGATTCGGTCTAATGATGGTGATGCGCTGGCAAATCGCTCACCCCGGAGAAGCGGTACCGGTGATCGGCGGTCTACTTCGGGCGCTCTTTGGCGAAACCGTCTTTGGTACCGATCCCAAGGGAGTCGTCGGGATGCTTACTGCGGATGGATATAATACCTTTGGCGCAATGCATGGAACGATAATGGTCTTCTTCGGAGTCGTCCCGATAGCCGTTGGTGCATTCGGCAACTATGCGATGCCGCTTCAAGTGGGTGCGCCAGATATGGCTTTCCCTAAGCTCAACATGGCGAGCTATTGGACTTTCTTCGTCAGCTGCGTGATCATGATGAGCAGCTTTTTTGTCACTGGCAGTGCCGCCAAGTCGGGTTGGACATCTTATCCTCCCCTCTCTATCCTTGCTGATCACGGGCCTGGAATTCACCCCTTCTTTAACGGGCAAACAATCTGGTTGCTCGGTATGGTCTTTAATATTAGCGGGTCGCTGCTCGGTTCTGTGAATACGATTGTTACTATCGTTCAACTCCGAGCACCGGGAATGACGTGGATGCGAATGCCGTTCTTCTGCTGGACTCAGTTGGTTACTGCTTTCCTGCTTCTCCTCGCGTTTCCTCCCCTTGAAGCTGCCGGCTTTATGCAGCTCATGGATCGTGCTTTCGGCACCAGCTTCTTTATGCCAAGCGGGCTTGTGGTTGGTGGTCAGGTTGCACAGTGGGCGGGTGGTGGTAGTCCCGTGTTGTGGCAGCACCTTTTCTGGTTCCTTGCGCACCCTGAGGTCTATGTCCTGATTCTTCCGGCGCTGGGAATGGTCGGAGAAATTATCGCCAACAACACGCGGAAGCCTCTCTACGGCTACAAAGCGATGGTTGGTGCGATTTTCGTGCTTGGTTTTCTCTCGTTCGTGGTCTGGGCACACCATATGTATATGACGGGAATGGGTGCGAAGGTTGCCGCGTTCTTCCAGACGACGACGGTGATGATCTCCGTTCCTTCGGTAATACTCGTGACCGCGTTGCTGATTTCTCTTTGGGGCGGTTCGATTCGCTTCACGATGCCAATGTTGTTTGCAACCACGTTCCTCCCAATGTTTGGAATTGGGGGACTCACTGGCATTCCGCTGGCATTTAACGCAACTGATCTCTACCTGCACGATACCTACTACGTGATCGGCCACTTTCATTATGTCGTAGCACCCGGCACCATTTTTGCCATCTTTGCGGGCATTTATTACTGGTATCCTAAGGCAACTGGAAGGATGATGAATGAGTTTCTTGGCAAGGTCCATTTCTGGGCATCTCTCATCTTCATCAACGGGATCTTCTTCCCGATGTTCCTCCAAGGAATGCTGGGAATGCATCGCCGCTGGTATGATGGTGGTACAACCTATGAGGGCCTCTCAACTGCCTATGCTATGGGGAAAACCGGGTTGGAGTGGAACCAGTTCATGGCCACAAGCGCGTTCCTCCTTGGTGCCGCACAGTTGGTGTTTGTTTTCAACTTCTTCTGGAGCATTTGGTTTGGCAGACCGGTAGGGCGGAACCCTTGGGATTCTACCACTTTGGAATGGGATACACCGACTCCACCCCCACACGGTAACTTCGACAAGGAAATTACGGTTTACCGTGGCCCTTACGAGTATAGCGTGCCAGGTGCACAAAGAGACTTTAGTCCACAAAGTGAGCCTCCCGAGACGACTTCCTCTTCCGCATCCCCGACCTCACACCCGCACTAGCTGATCTGACTTTACCGATGGAAATTCCATACACGGTTTCTGCCCGTCCTGATACCGGGCTCTACAACGCAAAGCTGGGAATCTGGCTATTCCTCGCTTCGGAGGTGATGCTGTTTGGTGGTTTGTTCTCCGCCTACGTTTTCCTCAGGCTTGGTGCGGAACCCGGATACTGGCCGGCTGGGTTACTCGACGTGCCGGTCGGAACATTGAACACGATTATTCTGATCGCGTCATCAATCACTATCGTTTTAGCGTGGGCATCGCTCAAAATGCGGAATTATGCGCAGTATCGCCTTTTCCTTGTGGCAACAATTCTTTTGGGCTTGGTGTTTCTGGTGATTAAGCTTGGATACGAGTATCCTGCGAAGTTTAATCATTTTGGAGCGTTCATTAAGAAAGAGGCGCTTGCCAAGTATGAGGACTCACTTGGGAACAGCTACGCCAAAGATAAAGGTCTCTTGCCCCGCTACGAGATTACCGGTCATTTACACGAGGTGTCAGTCAAGCGTGACGGGAAACACGAGGAGCTAACTGTTCACTCTCCTGCCGAACTAAATAAGCTGAGGGAAAGTGGCGCAGTCATTGAGACCTACAAGGTTGCCGTTGACCCGAAGAACGCGGAGCCAACGAATCCTAAATTCGATCGGCCAACCTTCTTCTTCCAGAAATCTACCAAGAAAGTCGTCGAAATCACTGCGAGTGACGTCGAGCGTGCTAGTGCGTTTGTCCCTTCACACAGCCAGTTCTTTGCAATTTATTATGCGATCACAGGCCTTCATGGACTCCATATTGTTGGGGGCTTGGTGATGTTCATCTATTTCTTCTTCTTTGGGCACAAACTGTATCGGCGAAATCCGGAGCAGATGGCCAACCGAATAGAGGTGTCAGGACTTTACTGGCACTTCGTGGATTTGGTGTGGGTCTTCGTCTTTCCCGTCTTTTACCTCTTGTAACTGTCCTTCCTCGATCCCATGAGCGACCACGCCAATCCCGCTGTATCGGCTGACACTCTCGCCACCGACGATGCCGAGGTCTTCAGCCGTCACCTCAAAAGCTACCTGTTCATCGGCGGGCTTCAGGTGCTCTTTACTTTCGTTGCTGTATTTCTCTCCTTCGCAGTAGTCGAAACGAGCGCAAAGATCGTCTCGGTACTTTTGGCCGCATCGATCAATGCGGCCATCGTTGCTGGCATTCAGATGCATCTGAAGCGCGAGAAGGCGCTAATCTGGAGGTTTCTCTTCTTTACCGGGGTTTTCTTCGTCGCGCTTTTCTTTCTTACCCTGCTTCATTGGTTCGATAGTATCACCGGGAGTCTGATGAGTCACTAGCTATGTCTCTCAAGGCCTTCCACATCCTATTCATTGTTCTGGCGACGTTTCTGTCCGGAATATGCGCATGGTGGGGCATGGTTAATGAGGCCCCGCGGACCTTCAGCTATTCTGCTGCCGGTGCAGCCGTGGGGTTGGTCGTCTATCTTATTTCGTTTGTCAGGAAGGCTCGGAAGATTATCGTATGAGAAGGAAAGCATCTGTTGCAACCTTCGGGGCTATACTTGCCGGCATGGTCATCTGTCTTCCCTCTTCGTCTGTTGCCTGCACTGTCTGCATGGGAAATCCTGAGTCAAATACTGCCCAGGCCCTAAACAATGCGATTTTCCTTATGCTTGGCTGCGTCGCATTAATGCTTTCTTGCATTGGTGTATTCATCTTTAACCTGATGCGTCGCGCCCAGTTGCCACTCTCTGAGCACGAGCATTTCGTGCAGTCCCTTAAGCAGGAAACCCCAACCTTCTAATGTTTAGCATAAACAAAGCTCTCGGCATCGTTCCGAACGCATCGGAGTCCGGTTACTCGGTCGACCACATGCTCGAGTTCTGCCACTGGTTTATGGCGAGCCTTTTCGTGGGCTGGTCTATATTCTTCGTTTACACGCTTTTTCGGTTCCACAAGTCCAGGAATCCAAAGGCATCCTACCACGGTGTGCGCAGCCATGCGTCGACCCATTTGGAGTTTGGGGTGATTCTTATTGAAGCGGCTTTGTTGCTCGGTTTTGCACTCCCAATATGGGCAAAGCGCACCACTAGCGATGGCTTTCTCGATAACCCTGAGGCGCTCAGGGTGCGTGCGGTGGGCGAGCAGTTTGCATGGAACTTCCACTACCCAGGTCCCGATGGAGTGTTTGGGAAAGCCAGTGCATCACTCGTCAGTGGAAGTAACCCCCTTGGTCTAGATCCAAACGACCAGGCAGGCAAAGATGACCTTGTTTCGAAAAACGACCTTTACATCGTTAATCACCGCCCGACCGTCGTCGAGGTGACGTCGAAAGATGTAATCCATAATCTCGCCCTCAAGAGTATGCGAATTGCTCAGGACGCAATTCCCGGTGCAAAGGTGCCGGTATGGTTCCGCCCGGTCAAAGCTGGCAAATACGATATCGTCTGCGGCCAGCTTTGTGGAGGTGGGCATTATGCAATGCGTTCCATTTTGCATGTCGTCGAAAAAAACGAGTTTGCGGACTGGGAGAAGGAAACGCTAGCTTTCCAACATCCGGAACTGGCAGCTGGCGGAGCACCCGCAGCTGCTCCTACGGCGCCGGTTCCCACTGCGAAGTAAGCCCGCAACCGCCGGCCTAACGGCCCCAAGCCTCAGCGCTTGTGATCGCCGTCTCACTCGTGAACACCTCTGCTGTAACCGAATCGGGGAGCCGCTGGCTGGCGCGATACGCGAAGTTCGTAGTCCTCATGATCTTTTTTTTGATCATGGTCGGTGGACACACAACGACGCGCGGCGCGGGGATGGCGTTTCCCGATTGGCCGTTGAGTCATAACTCAATAAATCCTGACGGCTGGTGGGGTGACATTATGCAGCGGCTCGAACATGGACACCGAATCACGGCTCAGTTTGTTGCTCTTCTGATCGGTGGACTGTGTGCTTGGGTGTGGCAGAGCCGTTGGAGCTTACCTGCCTCGGTGGTAGTGTCTATCTGTTGCGCAACGGCGGCGAAGCTGGCCGGTGCGGAGCGAATGGTTGTTGCTCACGTGGGGCTCTGGAGTTCTGCCGCGACATTCGCCCTGTTTATCCTTGCCGGCGCGCGTCGCCCCGACCTCAAACTTTCGGCAACGGTTCGCTGGATTTCATTTGCTGCTTTCCTCGGGGTGCTGAGCCAAGCCGTAATGGGCGGGCTGAGGGTAACGATCGAATCTGGCGGAAGTCCTGGTTTGGCGACGGCCTTCAGGGTGAGTCATGGGACCTTTGCTCACCTTGAACTGTGTTTGGTTGTGACTGTAGCTGCGATGCTGTCTCCTGCCTGGCGGAGATTGTCGGGCGTGGTGGGCGCACGCGGGATCTCCATTCTTGGATGGATTACTGCGGGATCTATTCTGTTGCAGCTGATTGTCGGGGCGAGCATGCGCCACCTCGGAGCAGGGCTGGCTATTCCCACCTGGCCACAGGCAAATCCTGATGGCGGCTTTCTTCCTGTAGTCCATAATCTTTTTGTAAACCTCAATTTCACTCATACCCGTGTTGGCGCTGCCGTCGTAACCTTGCTGGTGATTCTCCTCGTCCTCCGCGTGTTCGGCTTTGCGACCGGCAGCGTAGCATTGATTCGGCCGGCGGCGCTCCTCGTTGGACTTGTTGCTGTTCAATTTTGCCTCGGCGTTTTGGTAGTGTGGAACTTGAGGCCGCCGATCGTCACGACGTTGCACGTTGTGAATGGAGCCGCTCTGCTTGCTACGACTGTGCTTCTCGCCTTGCGCGCTGGCCGCGCGGGTGCGCTGAATGAGCAGCCACTCACTCAGGCCACATCCAGCGCTCCCCATCTCGTCGAGGAGGTAGTCGCTTGAACCGGGCCGGGCAGCCCGTGTCGACGGTTCCCTTGGAGCTCGATCGCCCGGAGGCGGAGACTGGCCTGCTTGGCGATCTGATGATCCTGACGAAGGCTCGGCTCAGCCTGCTTGTGATCATCACCACGTTCATCGGCTTCTGTGCTGCGTCGGGGCCGGGGCTCGATTGGGTTTTGCTCTGCCACGCGGTTCTAGGGACCACCCTTGCAGCAGCGTCTGCCGCGGTGTTAAACCAGTATTTCGAGGCAAATGTGGACCGGTTGATGGAGCGTACGCGTCATCGCCCACTTCCCGCTGGAAGGTTGCGTCGCCAGACAGCACTGATCCTCGGCTTGGCTACAGGCGCCATCGGAGTGGTTTGGCTGTGGATCGCGGTGAATACGCTCAGCGCATTTCTGGCAGGGGCTACGATCTTCATCTATATCGCTCTTTACACCCCACTGAAACGACGCACCTCGCTTTGCACGATGGTGGGCGCGGTTTCCGGAGCGATTCCACCGGTGATCGGGTGGACGGCCGTGAAACCTTCCTTTGATTTGGGTGCCTGGGTGCTATTTGGGATCCTCTTCACATGGCAGATGCCGCACTTTTTGGCCATTGCGTGGTTGTATCGGGACGAATACGCACAGGCCGGATTCGTGATGCTCCGCCGCGATGATGTGAGTGGATGCGTCACAGCGATGCAGAGTCTCCTCTACACACTAGGCCTGCTCGCTGTAACATTGGTGCCGTACTTTTTCGGGGTGAATCATTTCGTTTACCTTGCTGGGGCGCTGCTGCTCGACGGCGCTATGCTTTGGTTTGCCGCGCAATTTCTTCTTGAGCGCAGCCGACCTAGTGCACGGCGATTGTTCTTTGCTTCGATCTTCTATTTGCCGCTGCTGCTCGGTCTGATGATCTTCACCAAAGCCTGATTTTGGGAGCATGGGGGTAATGTGGTTCCCGCAGAGCAATGGTAAAACTCCCAACCGCAACACACCTGCTCTCCACTCGACCTGTCGTCTCCGAGCCATGACCGTCCAGGACCTTCCGCTAATCAACGCGTGCCTTAACTCGCTTGCCTTCATCTTCATCTGTGCCGGTCTGGCCTTTATCAAAGGCGAGCGAAAGTTGGCTCACATCACGTGCATGGTACTTGCACTTGTCTCTTCTGCGCTCTTTCTCACGTCCTATCTTACCTATCACTTCCTAAAGGAGGCGTTGTTACCCGCTTCACCCACCCCGGATGGCCGAAGACGCTCTACTTTATCATCCTTGGCACACACACGCCGCTCGCAGTGCTGGTCCTTCCGGTGATTATCGTGGCGGTTGTGCGCGCGCTTCAGGCTCGCTACGAGGAACACCGTCGGTGGGCACGATGGGCTGCGCCGGTTTGGATCTACGTCTCCATCACGGGCGTGCTTGTCTACCTGATGCTCTATGTCTGGTTCCCGCCGGCTGCGACGGTCGCGGCGCAGTAGTGGTCGGCTGGCCTTAAAGAAAGAAGTCGTAGCTTAGCTCGGCGCCGGCTTTCCGCCGGATCCGGAAAACGTGAGCAGGATGCGCCTGGGGATCGAGGCGGACGAAGTTGCGGCGGCCTGACCATAGGTAGCGCTCATCGCTGACGAGATCGTGGACCTGATAAGTCTCGTCCTCACGTAGTCCGAAATCCTCAAGCGGCACGGAGACGAAAGAGTCCTGCGTGTTCCAGGCATCGAGGTTTACCACGATCAGCAGGCAGTTATCGCGCGCGACCGTGGCTTTCGAAAAGCAAAGCACCAGGTCGTTGTCTGCCTGCTGAAAGCGCAGGTTGCGCAGTTGCTGCAGGGCACGGTTTTCGCGCCGGGCACGGTTGAGTCGAGTGATGACATCCTTGATGTTTCCCGGTGCATTCCAGTCGCGTTCCTTGAGTTGATACTTCTCGCTTTCCCAGTATTCCTCCTTCGCGAGCTGCTTGTAGTCCCAATCGCAGAGGTTGAGGAAATGGCGGACGTCGCCTGCTGGATTCCAATCCGCCTTCCACATCCCTGCGTTTTCACAGAGTTCAAATCCGGAGTAGATTCCGTAAATCGGGGAGAGGGTGGTGGCGAGAACGGCCCGAACGATGAACGCAGGTCGACCTCCAAACTGCAGATAGCTCGGAAGAATGTCCGGCGTATTTGGCCAGAGGTTTGGCCTCATCACCTCCGCAAGGTCCGTCTGCGTGAGCTCGGTGAAATACTCCGTGAGTCCCTGTTTGGTATTCCGCCAAGTAAAGTAGGTGTAACTGTGAGTGAAACCCGCTTTGGCCAAGACGCGCATCATCTTCGGCTTCGTAAAGGCTTCGCTCAGGAAGATGGCATCCGGCCAGCGTGCCTGAACCCGGGCGATAAGATACTCCCAGAATGAGACCGGCTTGGTGTGCGGATTATCGACTCGAAAGATGCGCACGCCGTGCTCGCACCAAAACTCGATCACGCCGGCGAGTTCGCTCCACATCGCAGCCCAGTTTGGGTTGTGGAAATTCATCGGGTAGACGTCCTGATACTTCTTGGGCGGATTCTCCGCGTATTTGATCGTCCCGTCTGGCCGTTTATAGAACCACTCCGGGTGTTCGTGGACGTAGGGATGATCCGGGGAGCAATTGATGGCGAAGTCGAGGGCGACTTCCATGCCGCGCTTTTTGATCTCGCTGACCAACCAGTCAAAGTCCTCCAGCGTTCCGAGTTCCGGTGCGACGTCCTTGTGGCCGCCTCCATTGGGGCAGCTTTGGTGGCGGTTCCCGATGGCGTAGGGTACGCCCGGTTCACCCGGTTCGCAGGTTACGGAGTTATTGCGGCCTTTGCGAGCGGTGATTCCGATGGGGTGGATCGGCGGGAAGTAGATCACGTCGAAGCCCATCTGCCTGGCATCCCTCCACCCGTGCGAGGCACTCGCGGAAGGTTGAGCCCCGGTCGGGGCGCCCCTCTGCAGAGCGAGGAAAGAACTCATACCAGGATGCGAAACCGGCGCCGCGCCGATCGACTACGATCCGCGGATAGAGAGGCGTGAACAGGGCATGATCAGCAGATGGCGGTGCGGCTACGGTCGTCTTGCGGGCCCGCGTGATGCGCGCCTTCTTTCCGGGAGGCGTCGTGGTCTCTGAGGTCGTGGTGATCGTGGGGCGCGGGGACGAACGCACGAGCTCCGCCGGATCGGGTGAGTTGAGGAGATACTCGCACGACTCGCGGCGGTCTGCCCACGTCTGCATGAGGGCCTCGAGTTCGGGCAGGTGGAGAAGCTGATGCACCTCATCTGGAGACGCTGCGCGCAAGTGTCGGGCGATTTCGCGGAGTCGCTGCGCGTCTGAGGGCTGGCCAGCGTTTTCTGCGAGGCCCGCGGAAGTTTCGAGGAGTCCAGCGCCTTCGAGTGTCTCGCTGTTGAGGTCTGGCTGGCGGGCGAGGAATTTTGCGGCGAACTCATGCTGCCAGGTGCGGAAGAAGTCACCCCAAGCTTCCACGGTGAATTCGTAGACAGCGTTTTCAAACACGGTGAAGGCGGCCGACCAGCGGTCCTGGGAACGCGGGATTGGCACCATCGGAGTGAGATACCAGGAGGTTCCGCCCGCTTTGCGCCACTTCAACACCGCGGAGACGATATCGTGTCCGCCCTTGTAGATGTCCGCCTCGACGACGACATCCTCTCCGGCGGTGCGCTTCACGGGATAGCGACCGCCGTCGACGAGCGGGGTCACGTTTTCGATCACGACGGAAGGCGGCAGTGGCATCATGTGGGGCGATGTTGCGAAATGGCGCCGACTCGTCGCAAGCACGGCATCTGGCGCTTCCATCGGGCAAATCGCGGTCGCCTTTGCTGGCGCGTGTCCAAAGCCTCAGAAATGCCCGCGAGTCTCGCGGCAGCCAAGGATCGCCTCGCTGCGGTGTTTTCGCCAGATACTCCCTTCCGCCGTTCTACTTCCCATGAAACCCGCCCTCGTCCTGCTCGCTGTCCTGGCTGGTACCTTTTCCCCCGCTGGATCGCGGGCTCAGGAAGCCGCGGGCTCGCCGGTGCCTGCTGCTGAATCCTCCGAGGCAGATGCACCGATCTGGAACCTCGCCGCGCTCTCGACACCGCCGAAGATCACCCCAGCCGATCCGCTGCACGCCGACGGTCTGCGCGGTATCTTCTTTGAAGCTGTGCCGTATCGAGGCAAGCCGACGCGCGTCTTTGCCTGGCTCGGCGTGCCCAAAGTCGAGCCGGGAAAGAAGGTGCCCGGGATCGTTCTCGTTCATGGCGGCGGAGGCACCGCCTTTGAGGAATGGACACGGCTCTGGGTCGAGCGCGGATATGCGGCGCTCGCCTTTGACGCCTGCGGCTCCATCCCCCTGCGTGCGAGTGATGGCAAAAAGTGGCAGCGGCACGATGCCGGGGGCCCCCCGGGGTGGGGGGGCTGGGACCAGATCGCCGAACCCCGTGAAGATCAGTGGACGTATCACGCCGTCGCCGCCGGCGTCCTGGCAAACTCGCTGCTGCGATCGCTGCCGGAAGTCGATGCCGACTCGATCGGGGTCACGGGCATCTCGTGGGGCGGCTATCTCACGAGTCTGCTCGCGGGCCTTGATCAGCGGTTCAAATTCGCCGCGCCGGTCTACGGCTGCGGTTTTACTGCAGAGCACGGCTTTGCCGAGAATGTGCGGAAGCTCGGCGACGATGGCGCGGCGCGTTGGATGCGCTGGTGGGATCCCTCCAGTCACCTCGCCCGAGCGACGATGCCGATCCTTTGGGTCAATGGGACGAACGACTTCGCCTACACGATGAATGCGTGGCAAAAGTCCTATCGGCTGCCAAGAAGCTCGCACACGCTCTGCCTGCGGCCACGCATGCCGCATGGCCACGAGGCTGGCTGGGCGCCGCAGGAGATCGGCGTCTTTGCCGATAGCATCGTCAAGGGAGGTGACCTTCTCCCCATCATCACCGATCAGGGCCGTGATGGTCGCCAGGCGTGGGCGACTTTTGATAGCGGACGCAAGATTGCCCGGGCCGAGTTGCACTTCACCCGCGATACCGGCGCCTGGCAAAAGCGCAAGTGGGAGACCCTCCCCGCGCAGCTCAGCGAAGGTCTTGTCACGGCGGAACTGCCCGAGGGTGCCCGCGTCTACTTTCTCAACCTCACTGATGACCGCGACCTCGTGGTGAGCAGCGAGCACGAAGAACTGCCCGAGTAGCAGCCCGTGACCGGCCGTGGCGGAATGTTCGTTTGAGCGGGCGAGGGAAGGTGAATAATCTCCGCGCGAATCCTGTCCCCGCGCCGGAATGCCCGCTTCCCAGAATCGCCAAGCTCCCGAGGTCCCGAACCACGAGATGGTTCGCATCATTGGCCGCGGCGCCTACGGTGAGATCTGGCTGGCGCGCTCCGTCACGAGGACATGGCGTGCGGTGAAGATCGTCGATCGCCGGACCTTCGAAAGTGAAAAGGCCTTTCAGCGGGAGTTCGAGGGCATGGCTGCGTTTGAGCCGTTCTCGCGCGAAGATCCCGGCTTCGTCGATATCCTCCACGTCGGGCGTGATCCGGGTGGCCATTTCTTCTACTACGTCATGGAGCTCGCCGATGATCACCTCGGCAGCGAGCGGATCGACCCTGCGCGGTATGAGCCAAAGACCCTCAAGTCCGAACTCTCGCGGCGCTCGCGGCTGCTCACCGACGAGTGCATCACCATCGGCCTGTCGCTCACCAGCGCGCTCGCGGCGCTGCACCGGCAGGGCTTGGTCCATCGCGACATCAAGCCGGCGAACATCATCTTTGTCGCCGGGGTGCCCAAGATCGCGGATATCGGCCTGGTGGCCGCGCACGGGCAGGACTCCTTTGTCGGCACGGAGGGCTATGTGCCGCCCGAGGGCCCCGGCAGCGTGCAGGCGGACATCTACAGTCTCGGCAAGGTCCTGTATGAGCTCGCGATGGGAAAGGATCGCTTCGACTTTCCCGCCGTCTGCACTCGGCTCGATGACCTGCCGGACAAGACCGGTCTACTGCAGCTCAATGAGGTGCTGCTCCGCGCCTGCGCCCACGATCCCGCCGTTCGCTACCCGAGCGCCGCCAGGATGCACGAGGATCTACTGCGGGTGCGCGATGGCCGGCCGCTCCTGCACCGGTGGCGGCTGCCTTGGAAAGCTGCGGCCGCGCTCGGGCTCCTGCTCGTGATGGTGGCTGGCGTGGTCTACGGCGGGCTGCGCCACCGGACGCGCGGCGAGGTAGTGATCGAGACCGAGCCGCCTGGGGCCATGGTCGTCTTTGCGGGAACGATGCGGCGTTCCCCAGCGCGGTTTGACCAGGTGAGGCGAGGTACCTACACCGCTCATGTCATGATGGCCGGCTATGAGCCGGTCGACGTCGCCTTTTCCATCGAGGAAAATGGCCTCGTCAAGCCGGCCCGTGCGCGCCTCTCGCGGCAGGTCGGCGCCGTCAGCATCGCCTCGCGGCCAGAGGGAGCGACCTTTGAGCTGCGCGACGGTGAGACCGTGATCAAGAGCGGCCGCACGCCGGTGACACTCGCGGATCTGCCGACCGGGCCCTATCAGCTCGTGCTGCGTCTCGAGGGGCGCGAAGAGCGGGAGGCGATCGAGGTGCGGCGCGGCGAAGTCCTCGAGCGGCGGATCGAGTTTGGCAATGGACACATCGCCGTCGTGAGTTCCCCGGCCGGCGCGGAGATCATCGTCGATGGCCGCCGCGCCGGCCTGGCGCCGCTGGAACTGAGCCTGCCCGAGGGGACGCACGAGATCGAGGCGCGCTATCGTGGCTGGCCGGAGCTGCGGCGTGTGGTCCAGGCGCGGCGGGCGCAGCCGGTCGAGGCCGGCTTTGAGTTCATCGGCGGCAGCGTGAAGATCACGAGCGCGCCCGGTGGAGCCAGCGTGATGGCGGCCGGGCGCGAGATCGGCCGCACGCCACTGCTCATCCCCGACCTCGAGCCAGGTCCGGTGAGCTACGAGCTGCGCCTTGCCGGCTACAAGCCGCTCGCCGTCACCGGCACCGTCAAGCCAGGCGAGCAGACGTTTCTCGGCGAGCGTTTCGTCCAGCGGACCGGGCCGCAGCGCGGTGCGCCATGGGAAAACTCTCTCGGCATGAAGTTCGTGCCGATCGCTGATGTGCTCGTGGGCGTGTGGCCGGTGCGGGTGCAGGATTACGATGCCTTTTGCGCCGAGCGCGGGCGCGCCCGCTCGATCCCGGACTTTCCACAGGAGCCGACCCATCCGGTGGTCAAGGTCAACTGGACGGACGCCCGCGAGTTTTGTGAATGGCTGACGCGACGCGAACTCGACGCGGGGCAGCTCGAGGAGGGGCAGCGCTATCGGCTCCCGACCGATCTCGAGTGGAGCCTCGGTGTGGGGCTCACCGACGAGGGTGGCGACACCCCGGAAAAGCGCGACGGCAAGCCCTCTGACTTCCCGTGGGGCAAGGCGTGGCCGCCCCCGGAGGGCGCGGGCAACTTTGCCGATGCGACCAGCCGCCGCGGCGGCGCGGTCATCGCCAGTTTCCACGACGGCTACCCGCAGACCTCGCCCGTCGGCATCTTTGGCGCCAATCGCCTTGGTCTCTGCGACATGAGCGGCAATGTCTGGCAGTGGTGCTTTGACAGCTACAAGGGCGGCGCACACACGCGCGACTGGGGCGTCCTGCGCGGAGGTTCGTGGGGCACGGCCACGGCGGCGGAGTTGCGCTCCGGCTATCGCAACGTCGTCGATCGCGCCGACCGCGAAGTCATCTACGGCTTCCGCTGCGTCCTCGTGCCGGAGGCGGCGCCGCGTTGAAAGGGCGGCAACTTGCCGCTGCGCGACGCGCTCTGCTACCGTCGTCCTTTCCACCGCAATGGCCGACTCCACTTCACCCGCGATCCAGGAATGCTCCACCTGCGGCGCTCTCATCGATGTGACGGACGAGCAGCCGCTCGCCCTGCGCCATTGCCCGACCTGCGGAGCCGCGATGCGGGTACGGCGCAAGTTTGATCACTTCGAACTCCAGGAGATCCTCGGCGCGGGCGGCATGGGCTCGGTCTACCGCGCCTACGACACCACGCTCCATCGCGACGTGGCCCTGAAGCTCCTCCGCCCCGAGCACAGCCAGAGCCAGGAACTCATCGCCAGCTTTGCCAAGGAGGCAGCGCTCACCGCCTCGATCAATCACCCCCACGTCGTGAAGGTCTACAGTACCGGCACCGATCACGGCATCTTTTACATCGCCATGGAGCTGGTGAACAAAGGCTCCCTCGACGAGCTCATGATGCTGCAGGGAAGGATCGCCGAGGCCCAGCTGCTCGAGGTCGGCATCCAGGTCGCCGAGGGTCTCAACGCCGCCTACCAGCGCGGCCTCATCCATCGGGACGTCAAGCCGGGTAACATCCTCTTTGCCGACGCGCACAATGCCAAGATCGTCGACTTCGGCCTTGCCGTCCTGCAGGAGCAGGCCAACAAGGATGGCGGCCCCATCTGGGGTACTCCCTACTACGTCGCGCCCGAAAAGCTCGACGAGCCGCCGCGCGAAGACTTCCGCAGCGACATGTATTCGCTCGGTGCCACGCTTTTTTCATGCCGTCTCCGGCCGGCCGCCTTTTGATGCAGAGACGGCCTCGATGGTGCAGCTCAAGCGGCTGAAGAGTCAGTTCGTCAACGTGCAGAACTTCGCTCCCGAGCTTTCCGTCACCACCGCCCACGTCATCAATAAAATGCTGCATCGCGACCCCGAGCGTCGCTTTGCCAGCTACGAGGTGCTCGTGCAGAATCTGCGCTACGCCCGCGAGGAACTCCTCCGCCAGGTCGATGCCAGGCCCCGCCCGGCCAAAGCCTCCACCGGATGGATCACCGCCAGCATGGCCACTCTCGTGGTTGCGGCCGGGCTGGCTAGCTACCACTTCCGCCCCCGCCTCCTCCCTCCAGAGCCAACTGCGACCGCCACTCCCGCCCCGGCGCCGGAGGGGCCCACCGTGGAGGATCGCTACGCGCAGCTGCGGGGCGAACTCGTCGCCGGCAAGTATGCCGAGGCCGCTGCCGGCCTGCGCGAACTCGAAGCGCAGGGAAAGCCCGCCCAGCCTCTGCGTGACTGGATCACGCTCCATGCCGCGCTCGGCTGGCTCCTCGCCGGTCAGCCAGCGGAAGCCGATGCCGAATGCCAAAAGATCACCGCCCGAGGGCGCCCCGCGGCAAGCGGAGCCGGGGAGAAAGAGGCCGGCTTTTTTCTCCAGGTTGCCCAGCTCGCCGCAAAGGCTGAACCCGTGGCAATCGCCGAAGCGGACGCCCTGGCCGGTGAACCAGGCGCGCCCCTCGCGTGGCTCCTCGTCGGCTTGCGCCAGTGGGTGCAAGGA
>JAZKJV010009200.1:0-181918 GCA_037367405.1 Ottelia alismoides
TGGGGTAGTGAGCTTTGAGCTTAGCGGAGGGGGGGGGGGGGGTCGAGAAAGGGAGGAGGGCTTTGAGCTCGGTCACAGGGGGACGAGCAGGGGAGGAGCAAGTCGCGGGGGGGGGGGGGGGGGGGGGGGGGGCTTGAGCTCGGCCAAGGAGGGGCAGTCGAGCAGAGGAGGAGCAACCCGCAATGGGGGGGGGGGGGACGAGTGAGCTCCACGTCGACGAGGTGGGAGCAGATCGGCGCATAGGTCTTCAAGGAGAGCTCGTCATCGATCGAGGGGGGGGGGGCAGAGGTGGTCGGCCAAATCGGAGAGGGGTGCAGGCGGAACGATTGATGGCGTGTTTTGCAAATAAGAATGAACATCGGGGATATTTTTGTCTTTTCTAATGGAAACCGTCAAATATAACGGATAATCCCAAATGGAACATAGCATAGGATTATGTCATGTAAGAGTTAAGCATTACTCGGGGTTTCTCATGTAATTCGCGATTATGCAGGGTTATGAATGTTATTATGAAATTACTCAGGGTTATGAGTGTAAAAATCCCATGTTTTGTACATGGCTCATGCATGCACACATACATCTTCATGCATATGACTTCACATGTTCAATGCCATTAATCGTCTAAAATGAGTTAAAATTTCCAACAAATGCATGTAAATATATATAGAAAATAATAAATTAAAATGTAAATTAACACTCAAGATTAACATAAAAAGGACAGCGAAGAAAATTGACAACAAGAAAGAG
This sequence comes from Ottelia alismoides, assembly GCA_037367405.1. NCBI lineage: Eukaryota > Viridiplantae > Streptophyta > Magnoliopsida > Alismatales > Hydrocharitaceae > Ottelia > Ottelia alismoides. Next base: position 748 of record JAZKJV010009200.1, read on the forward strand.
GATTAATTTCCTAATACTTAGCATATGACAATTAACTTAGAATAATAGAATAATAAAAGATAATGTATATAGTTTATATTTTAGGACCCAAAAGTCCACTTGTATGCCAAAAAGGAAAACAAAGAAAAAGAACACAGACAAATGTACATGTATGTATGTGTATCAATCTATGTGTGTGTGTTTGTGGGGGGGTGGGGGGGGGGAGGGGTTGCCTTAGGGGGAACTAACTTCGCTCTTTACGCTCTATTTTCCTCTTTATTTTATTATTTTTTTAAAATAATATCGTGGAAATTCATCATTATATCCCTATATTATTTCATTTAAGTTTCATGAGAAACAGAGGCTCACACAGCCTTCATCTTGATAGTCATTTTCAACGGTTGTAGAATTGTTGAAATCGACCTTGTCTGAATGGAGACCGTATGGGTCTCTGTTTCACACGAAATTTGAATGACATAATATAGAGATATAATAATGAAAATACATGGAAGTATTTTTCAATAAAATAAAAAATATGGGGAAAATGAGGTGGAGGAGTCAAGTTGCCACTCAAAATCTAATAGTTCAAATGCACCGCTCTCATACTCTCACAGGTTTTGGCCCTCACAGGATCAACCCTATATATATATATATTATATTGTTTTTTACCCATCAGACCCTATAATCTTTTTCAATTACCTCTACGACCTTTAAAACTACCTAATTCCTCCCTCACCCTCGTAAACCTGTTAATCTTTACCCTACAGACCTTGTGGTTAACCATCATAGATTTAACCGTTAAAGCTAACCGGATTCTGTTATCGTCTTTTAAATTATACCCATTTTATTTATCAAATTTACTATAAGTGCCACTCCCTCTCACCCATGTCAGATCTGCACTCCACAACCTCCTCTCTGCCCCGAGCTCTCTGCCTCGAGAATCACCAGCCATGCCTGAACCTTAGCTGGACCCATACATCTGCTCGAGCACAACGACGATGACAATGACCAGGGGCGGCGTCAGCCCCGCCCAGGTCGAGCCCCCTCCACCCCCAGCCTGAAGCCAGACCCCCCGCCTCCCCTGCTTGAAGCCCCCTTCCCCCGCGCGCCTCCCTAGGTCGAAGCCCCCTGGCCCCACCGCCTCCTCTGCTCGCCCCCCTCGGGCCATGCCGCCTCCCCTGCTTGAAGCCCCCTACCCCCATGGGTCCTCTGTTCGAGCCTCCCCCACCTCGACCGCTCGAAGCCCCTCCCCTACTTGAACCCCCCCCTCGGGCCACCGCCTCCCCTGCTCGAAGCCCTCCACCCCGGCTGCCAACTGCTTGAAGCCTCCCCGACCCGCCACGTCCCCTGCTCGAGGACGTCCCCCACCCCCCCGCCGCTTGAAGCATCCCCTGCTCGAGCACTGCCTTTTTTTCTCTTGGTTAATTCTAGCCGTCTGATAATTGATTGGTTAGATTAACTCGTTTTTAACCCAAGGAAGTTAACTCTAGATGTGTCAAATTAACGGTAGGATTCATGGGGTAAAATGGAGCAAGTTTACGGGGGTGAGGGAGGAATTATGTAGTTTCAAAGGTCTTAGAGGTAATTGACAAAGATTATAGGGTCTGCCGGGTAAAAATCCCTATATTATATATATATATATGGATGATCTTGTGAGAGCATGAGAGCGGTGCATTTGTACCACTAGATTATGTCATCTCTCTCCTCATTGATTGCACGAGGAGAGAGAAGACAAAGTCTAATGGTCCAGAATCACCGCTCTCTTGCTCTTACATTTTTTTGCTCTCACAGGATAATTTCAGCAATTCTGAAACCGTTAAAATTTCACAGTCTTGATAGAGGGGATAAAAGTCTTGAATTAAGTCAAATTTTTAATAATACAATGGTGACATTGTGATCTAAATTCCAATAGGTTTCATTTCAGAAAAATAAAAAAATACAGGGGAAAAGGGGTGAGAGCATGTAAGTTAGCTGCACCCAAGGATCAACTCCTTTCTCCCTATATATATGGGTTAAATGAGGCTACACCATGAGTGTAGCCAATTGGCTACTCCCACCCCCATTTTCTGCCTATTTTTTAATTTTTAAGAAAATGAAAATATGTATATTAATCAATATATCCCTTAACATGTCATTCCAATTTCGTCAGAAACAGAGAGTCCTATGCCCTCCATCTGAAGGGGGTCAAATTCAGCCAATTCTGAGACTGTTATTGACAGACTTGATGGAGGGGATAAAAGTCTCGAATTAAGTCGAATTTTTAATGACACCATGATGACATATTTTGATCTAAATTCCAATAGGTTTCATTTTAGAAAAATAAAAAAATACATGGAAAAGCGGGTGTGAGTATGTAAATTAGCTACACCCAGGGAGCATACTCCTTTTTTCCCTATACATACATACATACATACATACATACGTACGTACGTACGTATACGTACGCACGTACCTACGTACCTACGTACATACCTACCTACATACATACCTACATACATTCGTACGTACGTACATACATACCTACATACATACCTACGTACATACTTACATGCGTACATACATACGTACGTACGTACCTACATACGTACATACCTACGTACATACGATATGTACGTACATACATAGGTACGTATGTATGTACGCAGGTACGTAGGTCGTATGTACGTACGTATGTATATAGGTACGTAGGTACGTATGTATATATGTCTTGTATATAGGTACGTAGGTACGTATGTATGTACCTACGTGCGCATATACTTAGGTAGGTACCTACGTGCATACGTACATACGTACCTACGTACGTATGTACCTACATACCTACGTATGTACCTACGTACATACGTACTTACATACCTACGTACCTAGTACCTACGTATATACATACTTACGAACTTACATACGTACGTACCTACATACCTACGTACAAACGGTATGTATGTATGCACGTATGTATACGTACGTACCTACGTGTATACGCATGTAGGTAGGTACATATGTACTTACGTGTATACGTATGTAGGTATGTACGTACGTGCCTATGTGTATACGTACATACATGCATACGTACCTACGTGCATACATGCATCCGTACATACATGCATGCATGCATACATGCATACATACATGCATACATGCGTACATACGAACATGCGTACATAAGTACCTACGTAACTACCTACGTACCTACGTACATACCTACATACGTACGTGCATACATACATACATACATGCATACATACATGCATGCATGCATACATACATACATGCATACATACATACATGCATACATACATACATACATACATACGTACGTACGTACGTACTTACGTACGCACCTACGTTCCTACGTACATACGTACATATGTACCTACGTACTTGCGTACATGCGTACTAGCGTACATGCGTCCATGCCTACATGCGTACATGCCTACATGTCTACATGCATACATGCTTACATGCATACACTAATGCATACACACATGCATACACGCATACCAACACACCTGCATACACACATGCCTACATCCACACTTGCATCCCATACACACCTGCAAGCATGCACACGTGCACACATTCACACTTGCACACATACACACGTGCATACCTATACACCTATGCACACTTGCATAATTGCACACGTGCACACACGCACACATGCACACAAGCACACACGCACACGAGCACACACGCACACATGCACACACGCACACAAGCACACACGCACGCACATGCACACACGCGCACGCACACACACATGCACACATGCACCCATGCACACATGCACCCATGCACACATGCACACATGCACGCACGTGCATACATGCGTACCTACATATGTACGTACGTACGTACCTACCTACCTACATACATACATACATACACACACATACGTACTTACATACGTACCTACATACGTACGTACATACATACCTACCTACCTACCAACCAACCAACCTACCTACCTACCTACATACATACATACTTACATACCTACGTACGTACCTAAGTATGTACGTACCTACGTACTTAGGTACCTACATACCTACGTACATACGTACCTACATGCCTACGTGCATGCGTACCTACGTACATGCGTAAATGCGTACATGCGTACATGCCTACATGCATCCATGCTTACACACATGCATACACACGTGCATAGACACATACCTACACACCTACATACACACATGCATACATGCACACATGCATACATGTACACGTGCATACTATATACACATGCATATACACATGCATACATGCACTCGAGCATACCAGGCACACATGCACCCGTGCATACCAGGCATACATGCATACATGCACACATGTACGCACACACACACAAAAATGCATCAACGCACACACACACACACACACACACACACACACACACACACGCACACGCACGCACGCGCGCGTGCGCGCACACACACACACAGTACACACATACGTACACACACACACGTGCGTGCGCACGCACACAAGCAGATGCACGTTCGTTCGCACACACCCACACACACACACACCACACACACACACACACCCGTACTCGCACGCACACACCCACACATGCACGCAGACACACACACATGCATGCACACACATGCACACACAAGCATGCACACATGCATACATACCTGCATACACACATGCATACATGCACACGTGCATACCATACGCACATGCATACACACCTACATACACACATGCAGACATGCAGACATGCACACATGCACCCATGCATACCATACACATGCAGACACACATGCATACATGCACACACCATACCATGCACACCTGCACACATGCACACATGCATACCTGGACACATGCACACACACACACACACGTGCATACCATGCACACAAGCACACATTCACAAACGCACACACACGCATACGCACGTGCACACACGCACCCACGCACGCACCCACGCACACACACACACACACACACACACGCGCGCGCGCGCCTACGCACACGAGCACACACGCGCTCACGCACACACGCACAAGTATACGCACGCGCCTACACATACACGCACGCTCGCACGTACGCACACAACCACGATGCACGCATACATACGCACATACGTAGCTATGTATGTACCTACGTACATACATAAATATGTACCTACGTACTTACGTAGCTACGTACCGACGTACCTAGATACCTACGTACCTACTTACCTACATACGTACCTACGTACATACGTACGTATGTACGTATGCGCCAACCTACTACGTACCTACCTACATACGTACCTACGTGCCTATGTACATACATGCATACATGCATACATACGTACCTACCTACGTACATACGTACCTACATATGTGCATACATACATACGTACCTACATATGTACATACGTGCATGCCTACATGCGTACATGCATACATGCATGCACACATGCATACACACATACCTACATGCCTGCATACACACATGCATCTATGCATACATGCACCCATGCATACATGCACACGTGCAAACCATTGACACATGCACACACACATGCATACATGCACACGTGCATACCATGCACACAGGCAACCATGCACACCTGTAGACATGCATGCATGCACCCCTGCACAAACGGACACATGCACACACGCACACACATGCACACACGTGCATACATACGTACATACCTACGTATTTACGTACAAATGTACACACACACACAAACATATGTACGTACCTACGTACATACATACATACATACATACATGCATCTATTACATACATATATACATGCATACATACATACATATGTACTTGTGTACGTACCTACGTTCCTACGTACATTCGTACATACATACCTACGCACCTGCGTACATGCGTACATGCGTACTAGCGTACATGGCTACATGCGTTCATGCCTACATGTGTACATGCTTACAAGCATACATGCATACACTAATGCATACACAAGCATACACACATACCAACACACCTGCATACACACATGCATACACACATGCATACATGCACTCATGCATGCCTGCACACGTGCACACATTCACACCTGCACACATGCACACGTGCATACTATGCACACATGCACACTTGCATACTTGCACACACACACAAGCACACACACACACACACACAAGCACACACTCACACATGCACAGAAGCGCACAAGTACACACGCACACACGCACACACACACATGCACACACGTACACATGCACACACGCACACACACACATGCACACATGCACACACATGCATACATGCATACCTACAAACGTACGCACATACGTACATACATAAATACATACACACATACGTACTTACTTACGTACCTACATACGTACGTACGTACATACCTACCTACCTACCTACATACATACATACCTACATACATACGTACGTATGTACGTACCTACGTACATAGGTACATATGTAACTAGCTACCTATGTACATACGTACCTATATGCCTACCTACATACATACCTACGTACATGCGTAAATGCGTAAATGCGTACATGCCTACATGCATCCATGCATACACAAATGCATAGACACATACCTATACACCTGCATGCACACATGCACGCATGCATACGTGCACGCGTGCATACCATATACACATGCATATACACATGCATACAATCACTCGTGCATACCTTGCACACATGCACCCATGCATACCAGGCATACATGCACATAGGCACACAAACACACACACACACACACACACACAACACACATGCACGCACACACACACACACACACGTACACACACACACGCACACACCCAACCACGCACATGCACCCACACATACGTGCACCCGCGTGCCCGCACACACACACACATGCATGCGTACACAAGCACAAGCACGTTCGTCCGCACATACCCACACACACGCACCCACCCACCCACACCCACACACACCCGCACGCACGCACCCACACACACACGCACCCACACACACATGCACACACACATGCATGCACACACACATGCACACACAAGCATGCACACATGCATACATACCGGTATAAACACATGCATACATGCATGCATGCATACATGCACACATGCACACGTGCATACCATACACACATGCATACACACCTGCATACATACATGCAGACATGCACACATGCACCCGTGCATACCATACACACATGCATACATGCATACAGACATACCATACAAACCTGCACACATGCCCACACGCACTCGTGCATACCATGCACGCGCGCGCACCTACACACATGCACACGCTCACGCGCATACCATGCACACAAGCACACAGTCACACACACGCACGCAACACACACACACACGCACACACGCATACGCACACGTACATGCACACGCGCACCCACGCACGCACCCACACGCACACACACACACGTGCGCACACACGCTCACACACACGCCTACACAAATGAGTATGCACGCGCTCGCGCACACACGCACAAGCACACACACGCGCCCACACATACACACGCGCTCGCACGTACGCGCGCAACCGCGATGCACGCTTACATATGCACTTACGTACCTACGTACGTACCTATGTACATATGTAACTATGTACCTACGTACTTACGTGGCTACGTACCGATGTACATAGGTACCTACATACCTACGTACCTACATACGTACCTAGGTACATACATACGTATGTACGTAGGTACCAACGTACTACTTACCCACGTACATACGTACGTACGTGCATACGTACATACATGCATCCATACATGCATACATGCATACATGCGTTCATGCGAACTTGCGTACATACGTACCTACCTACGTACATACGTACCTACATATGTACCTACGTACATATGTACCTACAAATATACAATGTACCTACATGCGTACATGCGTCCATGCGTCCATGCATACATGCATGCACGCATGCATACACACATACCTACACACCTGCATACACACATGCATCCATGCATACATGCACCCATGCATACATGCACGGTGCCAACCATACACACGTGCATACATGCACACGTGCATACCATGCACACACACACATGCAGACATGCACACCTGCAGACATGCATGCATGCACCCATGCACACACGCACACATTCACACACACACGCACACACGCACATAGGCACACAAGCACACGTACGCACACACACAAGCACACACGTGCATACATACGTACATACCTACGTACATATGTACCTGCGTACATACACACATACGTACGTACCTACGTACACACGTACCTACATACATACATACATACATGCATGCATGCGTGCATACATACATACATACATACATGCATGCATGCATGCATACATACATACCTACGTACGTACGTACCTACGTACTTAAGTACATGCGTACTAGCGTACATGCGTACATGCCTACATGTCTACATGCGTACATGCTTACATGCATACATGCATAGTAATGCATACACACATGCATACACACATACCAACACACCTGCATACACTTCTGCATACACACATGCCTACATAGTTGCATACACACACGCAGACATGCACACCTGCACACATGCACCCGTGCATACCATACACACATGCAGACACACATGCATACATGCACAGGGCATACCATGCACTGCACAGATGCCCACATGCACACGTGCATACCATGCACACGTGCAGACCTTTCACACAAGCACACGCACACGTGCATACATGCACACAAGCACAATGCACACATTCACAAACGCACATACACGTATACACACACGCACACACGCACACAGCACACACACACACACACACGTGCACACACACACACGCACACACACACACACACACACACACACACACACACCTACTCTCACGAGCACACACACGCTCGCAAACACACGCACAAGCACACTCATGCTCCCAACATACACGCGTGCTCGCATGCACGCATGCAACCACGATGCAGGCAAACATACACACATACGTACCTGCGTACGTCCCTACAAACATACGTAACTATGTACCAACGTACTTACGTAGCTACGTACCGACGTACCTGGGTACCTACGTACCTACGTACGTGCATACGTACATACATGCATACAAGCATACATGCGAACATGCGTACATACGTACATATCTACGTACCTATGTACATACATACATATGTATGTACCTACATACGTACATACGTACCGACGAGCATGCGAACATGCGCACATGCGTCCATGTTGTATATGCATACAGGCATGCACACATGCATACACACATGCATACACACAAACCTACACACATGCATCCATGCATCCATGCATACATGCATACATGCACACGTGCATACTATACACACATGCATACATGCACACGTACATACCATGCACACCTGTACACATGTAGACTTGCACACCTGCAGACATGCACGCCTGCACACATGCACCCACACACACATGCACACACACACGTACACACGCACACCTGCACACACATGCATACATACGCACCTATCCATGTACATACGTACATACACATGTACGTACGTACCTACGTACATACATACAAATATACATACTTACATACATACATACATGCATGCATACATACATACATACATGCATACATGCATGCATACATACATAGGTACTTACGTACGTACCTATGTTCCTACGTACATACCTACCTACGTACATGTGTACATGCGTACATGCGTACTAGCGTATATACGTACTAGCGTACATGCCTACATGCGTACATGCTTACATGCATACACTAATGCATACACACATGCATCCATACATACAACCACACCTGCATACACACATGCCTACATGCACACGTGCATCCCATACACACATGCATGCATGCCCATGTGCACACATTCACCCCTGCACACAAGCACACGTGCACACACGCACACGAGCACACAAGCACACATGCACAATCACACACATGCACACACGCACACATGCACACACGCACACACACACACATGCACCCATGCACACATGCACCCATGCACACATGCACGCGCGTGTATACATGCATACCTACATGCGTACGTACGTACCTACATACATACATACACACATACACACATACACACTTACCTACCTACCTACATACGTACGTACGTACATACCTACCAACCTACCTACCTACCTACCTACATACATACATACCTACGTACGTACGTATGTACCTACGTACTTAGGTACGTACGTACCTACGTACGTACGTACGTACCTACGTACGTACGTACGTACCTACGTACGTACGTACGTACCTACGTACGTACGCACCTACATGCCTACGTACATGCATACCTACGTACATGCGTAAATGCATACATGTGTACATGCGTACATGCCTACATACATCCATGCATACACCCATGCATATACACATACCTACACACCTACATACACACATGCATACATGCACCCATGCATACATGCATGCGTGTATACCATATACCCATGCATATACACATGCATACATGCACTCGCACATACCATGCACACATGCACCTGTGCATACCAGGCATACATGCACACATGCACACACGCACACACACACACACACACACACACAAACGCATGCACGCACGCACACACACACACACACACACACACGCGCGCACGCATGCACACACACACACACATGTACACACACACACACACACGCATGCACGCACACACCCAACCACGCACATGCACCCACGCATATGCGCACCTGCACGTGCGCACGCACACACGCACGTACACACACACACGTGCATTCCCGCACCCACAAGCACACACACGTTCATCCGCACACACCCACGCACACACCCACACCAACACCCGCATGCATGCACCCACACACACACGCACGCACGCACACACACACACGTACACACACATGCATGCACACACACACATGCACACACACATGCACACATGCATACATACCTGCATACACACATGCATACATGCACTCGTGCACACGTGCCTACCATATGCACATGAATACATAGCTGCATACACACATGCAGACATGCACACCTGCACACATGCACCCGTGCATACCATATACACATGCATACACACATGCATACATGCACACGACATACCATACACACCTCCACACATGCCCACAGGCACACGTGCATACCATGCACCCGTGCACACCTGCACACATGTACACGCACACGTGCATACCATGCACACAAGCACACATGCACACATTCACAAGCGCGCGCGCACACACACACACACACACACGCATACACACGTGCACCAACGCACCCACGCTCGCACCCACGCACGCACACACACACACACGCACACGTGTGCCCACACGCGCACACCTACGCCTACGCACACGAGCACGCATGCGCTCGCGCCCACACGCACATGCACATGCACGTGCCCACACATACACGTGCGCTCGCACGCACACACGTAATTACGATGCACGCATACATATGCACATACATACCAACGTACATACCTACGTACATACGTAACTATGTACCTACGTACTTACGTTACGTACTGACGTACCTAGGTACCTAGGTACCTACGTACCTACATACGTACGTATGTACGTATGTACCGACGTACTACGTACCTACATACATACGTATATACGTGCATATGTACATACATACATACATGCATACATGCGTACATGCGAACATGCGTACATACGTACCTACCTATGTACATACGTACCTACATATGTACCTACGTACATATGTACATACATACAAACCTACATAACTACATACATACATACATGCATGCGTACATGCGTACATACGTCCATGCGTACATGCATGCACGCATGCATACACACATGCATACACACATACCTACACACCTGCATACAGACATGCATCCATGCATACATTCACACATGCATACATGCACACGTGCATACCATACACACATTCATACATGCACATGTGCGTACCATGCACACATGCACACATGCAGACACGCACCCATGCACACACGCACAAATGCGCATATACGCACACATGCGCACACACACACACACACTCGCACACATGCACACACGTGCATACATACGTACATACCTACGTACATACACACATACGTACGTACCTACGTACATACATACCTACGTACATAAATAAATACATACATACATACATGCATGCACACATACATACATACATACATGCATACATACATACATACGTACTTACGTACGTACCTATGTTCCTACTTACATACGTACGTACGTACCAACGTACCTGCATACATGCGTACTAGCGTTCACACATCCATGCCTGCATGCGTACATGCCTACATGCGCAGATGCTTACATGCATACATGCATACACACATGCATACACACATACCAACACACCTGCATACACGCATGCATACACACATGCCTACATGCACACGTGCATCCCATACACACCTACATGCCTGCACACGTGCACACATTCACAACTGCACACCTGCACACGTGCATACTATGCACACATGCACACAGGCATACTTGCACACATGCACACAAGCACACGCACACACGCACACATGCACACAAGCACACACGTACACATGCACACACGCACACACGCACACATGCACACACGCACACACCCACACACACATGTACACATGCACCCATGCACGCACGTGCATACATGCATACCTACATACGTACGTACATACGTACCAACATACATACATACATACACACAAACATACTTACATACGTACCTACATACGTGCGTACGTACATAGCTACCTACCTACCTTCATACACACATACTTACATACATACATACATACATACATACATACATACATACATACATACATACATACGTACGTACGTACGCACCTACGTACTTAGGTATCTACGTACTTAGGTACTTACGTACCTCCGTACCTACGTACGTACGTACCTACATGCCTACGTACATGCGTACCTACGTATATGCGTAAATGCGTCCATGCGTACATGCATCCATGCATACACACATGCATAGACACATACCTACACACCGACATACACACGTGCATACATGCACACATGCATACCATATACACATGCATATACACAAGCATACATGCACTCGTGCATACTATGCACACATGCAACCGTGCATACCAGGCATACTTGCACACAGGCGCACACGCGCACACACACACCCAAATGCATAAACACACACACGCACACACCCAAACACGCACACACACACGTACACACACACACACACGCACACACCCAACCACGCACACGCACCCACGCACATGCACCCATGCATACGCGCACCCGCGCGTGCGCAAGCGCCCGCACACACACGCACACACACACACACACGTGCATGCATGCGCACACAAGTACATGCACGTTCGTCCGCACCCACCCACACAAACACCCACCCACCCACACACACACCTACACCCGCACGCACACACCCACACATGCACGCACACACCCACCCACCCACACACACACACACACACATGCACACACACATGCACACATGCATACATACCTGCATACACACCTGCATAAATGCACACATGCACACGTGCATACCATACACACATGCATACACACCTGTATACACACATGCGGACATGCACACATGCATACATGCACCCGTGCATACCATACACACATGCAGACACACATGCATACATGCACACTGCATACCATGCACACCTGCACAAATGCCCACATGCACGCGTGCATACCATGAACACGTGCACACATGCACACATGCACGCGGACACGTGCATTCCATGCACACAAGCACGCATTCACAAACAAACACACACACACACACGCACACACACACACACACACACACACACGCGCACACATACGTACGCGTACACACGCACCCACACGCACACACACACACACGCACACACACGCCTACGCCCACGAGGACGCACGCGCTCGCGCACACACGCACAAGCACACGCCCACGCCCACACATACACGCGCGCTCGCACGCTCGCACGCAACCACGATGCATGCATACATACGCACATACATACCTACGTACGTACCCACGTACGTACCTACGTACATACGTAACTATGTACCTACGTACTTACGTAGCTACGTACCGGCATACCTAGGTACCTACGTACCTACATACGTACTTAAGTACATACGTACATATGTACCAACGTACTACGTACCTACCTAGATACGTACATACGTGCATACATACATACATACATACATACATACATACATACATACATGCATACATGCGTACATGCAAACATGCGTACATACATACCTACCTACGTACATACGTACCTACATATGTACCTACGTACCTATGTACATACATACATACCTACATACCTACATACGTACATACGTACATACATGCATGCGTGCATGCGTACATGCATCCCTGCATGCACGCATGCATACACACATGCATACACACATACCTACACACCTGCATACACACATGCATCCATGCATACATGCACACCTGTATACCATACACACCAGCATACACAAATGCATACATGCACACGTGCATACCATGCACACATGCAGACATGCACAGACACAAACATGCACAGATGCACACATGCATGAACGCACACATGCACACACACACACACACACACACACATGCACACACGTGCATACATACGTACCTACCTACCTACGTACATACGTACATACACACATACGTGCGTACCTACCTACCTACCTACCTACATACGTACATACGTACATACGTACATACGTACATACATACATACAAACATACGTACATACCTACCTACCTACATACATACATACGTACGTACCTACATACATATGTACATACGTACGTACGTACGTACATACGTACATACCTACGTACCTACATACGTACATACATACGTACCAACGTACGTACGTACGTACATACGCACGTACCTACGTACATACGTACATACGTACCTGCATACATACGTGTACATACATACCTACGTGTACATACATACATACGTACATACATACGTACATACATACGTACATACGTACATACATACATACATACATACATACATACATACATACATACATACATTCGTGTACGTACATACATACGTACATACATACGTACATACATACATACATACATACATACATACGTACGTACATACGTACGTACGTACATACATATATACATACATACATACCTACATATACATACGTACATATGTACATACGTACATACGTACATACGTACATACGTACATACCTACATACATACATACCTACATACATACATACATACATACGTACGTACGTACGTACGACGTACCTACCTACCTACCTACATACATACATACATACGTAAGTACGTACGTACGTACCTACCTACGTATGTACCTACGTACGTACGTACGTACCTACCTACGTACGTACCTACCTACATACGTACGTACGTACCTACCTACGTACGTACGTACGTACCTACCTACCTACATACGTACGTACGTACGTACACGTACATGTACATACGTACACGTATGTACCTACCTACCTACTACGTACGTACGTACCTACCACTACGTACGTACCTACATACGTACGTACGTACCTACCTACCTACTACGTACGTACGTACCTACCTACTACGTACGTACATACATACGTACGTATCTACCTACTACGTATGTACCTACCTACTATGTACGTACCTACCTACTACGTACGTACATACGTACATACATACATACATACATACATACATACATACATACATACATACGTACGTACGTACGTACATACATACATACATATGTATGTACTTACGTACGTACCTTTCCTACGTACATACGTATCTACGTACATACGTACTTACGTACGTACCTACGTTCCTACGTACATACGTACCTACGTACCTGCGTACTAGCATACATGCGTACATGCCTACATGCGTACATGCCTACATGCCTACATGCGCACATGCTTACATGCATACACTAATGCATACACACCTGCATACACACATACCAACACACCTGCATACACACATGCATACACATATGCCTACATGCACACGTGCATCCCATCCACATATGCATGCCTGCACACGTGCACACATTCACACCTGCACACATGCACATGTGCATACTATGCACACATGCACATAGGCACACTTGCATACTTGCACACAGGCACACATGCACACACTCACACAAGCACACACACACACATGCACACAAGCACACAAGTACATATGCACACACGCTCGCACGCACAAATGCACACACGCACACAAGCACATAAGTACACATGCACACACACTCACACGCACACACGCACACACGCACACACGCACACATGCACACACGCACACATGCACACAAGCACACGTGCACACACGCACACATGCACACAAGCACACAAGTACACACGCACACGCTCACACGCACACACGCACACGCACACACGCACACACATGCACACGCACACACACGCACACATGCATGCACGTGCATACACGCATACCTACATACGTACGTACGTACGCACCTACATACATACACACATACGTACTTACATACACACCTACATACGTACGCACGTGCATACCTACCTACCTACCTACATACATACATACCTACGTACATACATATCTACGTACTTAGGTTCCTACGTACTTAGGTACGTACGTACCTACGTACCTATGTACGTACATATCTGCATGCCTACGTACATGCGTACCTACGTACATGTGTAAAGGCCTAAATGCGTACATGCGTACATGCCTACATGCATCCATGCATACACACATGCATAGACACATACCTACACACCTATATACATGCACGCATGCATACCATATACACATGCATATACACAAGCATACATGCACTCGTGCATACTATGCACACATGCACCCGTGGATACCAAGCATACATGCACACACACACACACACAAACACACACACACACACACAGACACACACACACACACACACATTTGCATAAACGCACACACGCACACACCCACACACGCACACCCACCCACCCACCCACCCACACACACACACACATACACACACATACACATGCATGCACGCACACACCTAACCATGCACACGCACCCACGAACATGCACCCTTGCATAGCGCACCCGCACGCGTGCACACGCCCACACACATGACACACACACACACACGTGCGCGCGCACACACACAAGCACATGCATGTTCGTCCGCACACACCCACCCAACCACCCACACCCACCTACTCCCGCATGCACACATCCACACACGCACGCACGCACACACACACATGCATGCACACGCACACACACACATGCATACACACACATGCACACACAAGCATGCACACTTGCACACATACCTGCGTACACACATGCATACATGCACACATGCACGCGTGTATACCAAACGCACATGCATACACACCTTCATACACACATGCAGACATGCACACGTGCTCACATGCACCCGTGCATACCATACACACATGCTGACACACATGCATACATGCACACGACATACCATGCACACCTGCACACATGCACACCAGCACACATGCACACGCACACGTGTATACCATGCACACAAGCACACATGCACACATTCACAAACACACACACACACACACGCATACGCATGCATACACACACACACACACACCCACGCGTGCACCCATGTTCACACACACACACATGCACACATACGCGCACACACACGCCTACGCACACAAGCACGCATGCGCTCGCGCAGACACACACAAGCACAGACACGTGCCCACACATACACACGCGCTCATATGTACGCACGCAACCACGATGCACGCAACCTACGCACATACGTACCTAAGTACGTACCTACGTAACTATGTACCTACGTACTTACGTAGCTACGTATTGACGTACCTAGGTACCTACGTACCTACATACATACTTAGGTACATACGTACGTATGTACGTAGGTACCAAAGTACATACGTACATACGTGCATACGTACATACATGCATACATGCATACTTGCATACATGCATACATACATGCATGCATTCATACACGCGTACATGAGAACTTGCGTACATACGTACATACCTACGTACATACGTACATACATATGCAACTACATACCTATGTACCTACATACATACCTATGTACGTACATACGTACAAACGTACATGCGTCCATGCGTACATGCATACATGTATGCACGCCTGCATCCACGCATGCATACACAAATACCTACACACCTGCATACACACATGCATCCATGCATACATGCATACATGCACACGTGTATACCATACACACATGCATACATGCACTCGTGCATACCATGCACACATGCAGACATGCACACATGCAGACATGCCCGCTTGCACACATGCACACACGCACACATGCACACACACGCACACACGCACACAGGCACACAAGCACACATGCACACACGCACACACGCACACATGCACACATGTGCATACGTACGTACATACCTACGTACATACGCACATACACACCTACGTACGTACTTACGTACATACGTACCTACGTACATACATATATACATACATACATACAAATATACGTACATGCATGCATGCATGCATACATACATACATATATACATGCATGCATGCATACATACATACATACTTACGTATGTACCTAGGTTCCTACCTACATACGTACATACATACCTACGTACCTGCGTACACGCGTACATGCGTACTGGCGTACATGCCTACATGCCTCCATGCCTACTTGCGTACATGCTTACATGCATACATGCATACACTAATACATACACAAATGCATACAAACATACCAACACACCCGCATACACACATGCATACACACATGCCTACATGCACATGTGCATCCCATACACACATGCATGCCTGCACACGTGCACACATTCACACATGCACACATGCACACCTGCACACAGGCACACTTGCATACTTGCACACACGCACACATGCACACAAGCACATAAGCACACACGCACATAAGCACACAAGCACACACGCACACACGCACACACACACACACGCACACACATGCACCAATGCACTCATGCACACATGCACACACGTGCATACATGCATACCTACATACGTACAAATGTACTATTATGTACCTACCTACGCAGGTACCTACATGCCTACATACACGCGCACCTACGTACATGTGTAAATGCGTACATGCGTACATGCCTACATGCATTCATGCATACACACATGCATAGACACATACCTACACACCCTGCATACACACCTGCATACATGCATCCATGCACACGTGCATGCCATATACACATGCATATACACATGCATACATACACTCGTGCATACCATGCACACATGCACCAGTGCATACCAGGCATACATGCATACATGCACACAGACTCACACACACACAAACACATAAATGCAACACACACACACACACACACACACACACACACACACACTCTCTCTCTCTCTCTCTCTCTCACTCTCACACACACACACGCACACACACGCTCACACACCCAACCACACACACGCACCCACGCAAACGCATACGTGCACCCCCGCGCACGCACACGCCCGCACACACACACACACACACACACGTGCGTGCGAGCGCACACAAGCACATGCATGTTCGTCTGCACACAACCACCCCCACACCCACCCCCACACACACACCCACACTCGCACGCACGCACCCACACACGCACACGCGCACACACACACATGCATGAACACATACATGCATGCACACACACACACACATGCACACACAAGCATGCACACACGCATACATGCCTGCATATACACATGCAAACAAGCATACATGCACACATGTACACGTGCATACCATACGCACATGCATACACACTTGCATACACACATGCAAACATGCACACATGCACCTGTGCATACCATACACACATGCATACATGCACACGGCATACCATGCACACCTGCACACATGCCCACATGCACATGTGCACACCTGCACACATGCACACACACACACACACGTGCATACCATGCACACAAGCACACATTCACACACACACACACACACAGACACAGACACACAGACACACACACACACACACACACACGCACACGCACACACGCACCCGCGCGCACATATGCACACACACACACACACGTGCGCGCACACACACACACGCGCCTACGCACACGAGCATGCACACGCTCGCGCATACATGCACAAATACATGTACGCGCCCACACATACATGCGCGCTCGCACGCACGCAACCATGATGCACGCATACATACGCACATACGTACCTACGTACGTACCTACGTACATATGTAACTATGTACCTACGTACTTACGTAGATACGTACTGACGTACATAGGTACCTACGTACCTACGTACCTCCATACGTACATTGGTACATATGTACGGATGTACGTAGGTATCAACGTACTACGTACCTACGTACATACCTACATACGTGCATACATACATACATGCATACATCCATGCATACATGCATACATGCGTACATGCGAACTTGCGTACATACGTACATACCTACTTACATACGTACCTACATATGTACCTAAGTACATATGTACATACATACATATATATGTACATACATACGTACATACGTACATACGTACACGCATACATGCGTACATGCGTCCATGCGTACATGCATACATGCGTACATGCGTCCATGCGTACATGCATACATGCATGCATGCATGCATGCATACACACATACCTACTCACCTGCGTGCACACATGCATACATGCATACATGCACACATGCATACATGAACAGTGCATACCATACACACATGCATACACACATGCATACAAGCACACGTGCATACCATGCACACATGCACACATGCAGACATGCACGCATGCACACACACACACATGCACGCATGCACACACACACACACACATGCACACACGCACACACGCACACATGCACACACGTGCATATATACGTACATACCTACGTACATATGTACATACACACATACGTACGTACCTACGTAGATACGTACCTACGTACATACATACATACATACATACATACATACATACATACATACATACATACATACAGACATGCATACATACATACATACTTACGTGCATACGTACATAGATACATAGGTACATACGTACCTACGTACCTACATACATACGTACCTACGTACATGCGTACATGCGTACATGCCTGCATGTATACATGCATACATGCATACACGCATATACGCATACACACATGCATGCACACATGCATATACCTATGCATACACACATACATACACACCTGCATACACACATGCGCATACCGTACACACATGCATCACACATGCATACATGCACATGTGCATACCATGCACATGTGCATACCATGCACACGTGCATACCATGCACACATGCGCGCGCGCACACACACACACGCACACACGCGTGCACACACACACATACACACACGCATACACATCGTGCGCGCGCGCACACACACCCGCACGCACACACGTGCACGCACACACACGCACGCACACCCACACACACAATACACACACACACCCACGCACACACGCACACACACGCGCACACACACTCATACATACATACATATATGGGAAGGAGTATGCTCCCTTGTAGCATGTAGCTTTTATGCTCCCACCCTTTTTTCCCCATATCTTTTTAAACCTAGTAGAATTTAGATCACAATATGTCACAATGGTGTCATTCAAAATTTGAATTAATTTGAGACCTCTATCCTCTCCCTCATGACTATCAAATTTTAACGGTCTTAGAATTGCTGAAATTTACCCTCTTCAGATGGAAGTGTTAGGAACCTCTGTTTTACACGAAATTTGAAACACATATTCCACTTATTATTCTAAGAAAATCCTCTCCACTATCATTTCAAAAAAAAAAAAATCTTGCAGAAAGAAAGGTGGGAGCATACTCTTATATGCTCCAAGGGAGCATACTCATTTAACACTATATACATATGGTTCAATGGGGCCGCCCCGTTCCATTTTCCAACGTTTTTCTTATTTTTTTCAAAGATAAAGCCATGTATTTTCATTACTATATCCTATAATATGTAATTCCAATTTTGTCAGAAACAGAGAATCCTATACCCTTCATCTTGAAGAAGTCGATTACAACAATTATTCTGATAAAGCAATCCTTCTCACGAGAGTCATTTTCTAATCCTTGCCATGCAAAAGTTCGAATGGATGCCATTTTATATGCGAAATAAAAGTTCTCCCTGACCGATGTGGCTATATAGAAACGTCTCCACAATTATTCAAAACAATGCTCATATTTAAGCTTTCATAACAATGCTTGTTTCTCAAGCAAATACAACGTTCTTTAGCTCCGTGGATAGACAGAGTATCACTCTTCTTCCTAGGTGGCATTGGACATCACACATTTGAGTTGCTGTGGGCCATTAATCTTGCTTAACAACTTATGCAGTTTCGCTGAAGGATGCACTGAGGGCACCTGAAGCATCCCTTCTCCTCTACCTGAGTCGTGAATGGGATTATTTTAAGATAGTATCGGCATGATGAAAGTTACAAACACGATTCAATCCCCGCTATATTATTATTCACGTCGGCATGATTCCACCTCCAATAACCCTATAAATCGGCAGCAAAGCCCGTGTCAAAGGTGTACCTTTGAGCACACAAATATTGCATAAACTCTTCAGCTGCTCCAAATGGAGTTGCATGTCAAAAATGTACGCCATCATCTAACTCGTGATGAGTGCCAGCAACCCCCCTTATCCACGTGCGGTTCCTTGGAGTTGTGATCAAGCCTGGATCCTCGATGGTCATTTGGCGTAACCCCGATGGTCGATCTCCTACAAAGGACTAGCAGCTCTTGTTCCTATGTTGTTGCTATGCTATGGACCTGCAAGGACAAGCTGTTGCTCGCGCAGCAACCCGCAAAGGGAGAAAATAGCTTAGCTGCTATAGATAATCGTGGTTGCTAAAATAAATTAAAAAAAGGAAATTAATCTTATAGATCAAATACTGACATTGTCACCGGAAGGAGGGCTCCCTATCTCTTGAAGAGAATATGGGGAATGCAAGCGAATATGGAAAATGGAAGTTGGAATAGGGGCCACTCTCTCTTAACGTGGTTGGAGTATGGATGAAAACTAATATGAACATATTCGTATTCAATCCGCTATCATATTCGTTTTATACATAATTTGACATTCATATTTGTGCTTATTTTAAAGTAGATACGGATATGAATATCACTTTAACGTTCACTAATATTCGCGTTCGTATTCATGTATCCGTTTTACTGCATAAATATCGTCATAGATTTATTAATAACTGTGTGTAAACATATTTTATGATTATATTCACCATTGTTGATATAACTGTTTTGAAATGAATATATTTGGTACATCTATTTTATGTGTAAACCATCCTACACATGTATAGTTTAGTTAATCTATTAAATATTCTATTATTATTCATATCAAACTCATATTTGTTTTATAATCGTATTCATTTTTAGGGATAAGGTAATGTTTTTTTCTTATTTGTCAATATCTGTATTTTCATTCATATTCATATCTCAAAATGGAACAGAATATCATTATACAAATATTGCATATGTATCTGACAGTTTTCAATCTTGGGTTGGAGGGAGAATTGGGCTCGGAGACTAGTCAACTGAGGTTTAACATGGGTCAAGATCGAGGTTGCCGAAAGGCATGAATAAGGTAGCTTTTGACTATAGGCATGGAACTACATGTACCAACGCCAGAAAAAATAAAAAGAAGAAGAAAAAAGTAAAAACAAAATAAAATAAAAGAAAATGTCAAGTAAAAAAGTATTCTATGTGAGCTATTTTATATGCATAAAATATATGGTTTATATGATTTTACATTTTTTCTCTTTATTTTTTCTCTTAATAACATATCCATACTATCTTTTATAAAATACTAATATATTATTTATATATTAATCGACTTTTTGGATTCTAAAATTTAGGGAAGTGTGAAAATACAATAAAATAAGCTGATATATATATGACTAGGTCAATATTATATATATGTATGTGCATATGTTTATTAATATTATTTTTTTTGTTTTATAGGTAATTGAATTTACATTAATTTTAAAGGTGAGTAGAGTTTCATACGGAACTGTATGAAGTAGTAATTTGTCTTTAAATAATGGATCTTCTCAAACTAAGGTTTAGGTTTATTCGCAATATATGCAGCTTTTTTTGAAATAGGTTAGTAATATGTGCACAATGAAGAGTTTCAGAGCATGTTGATAACATGTCGAATGCGTATGTTAATTCGTACTCATTGTAGCACAACACTTAGTAAATTATGCAGAACCGAAAGAAGGATCTCTGCGAGGAGTGTCTCAGCTTTAATTTATATCATGGGCAAGTCCGAGAACGAACATGGGGACAAGACATATTAAGATTTTTTAATTAGGATTCAACAATGAAGATAAAGCTACTACGAGAGGCTATCTAGGCTAAGCAAGGTCACAACGCGCAACATGGATGAATGGTTTTTTTTGATTTTTTTAATGCAAGGTTAATGAAACTTACAATGCAAAAACACAAAGGGACCTCGGTGACTAGGGGTTTTAACTCAATTAGGCTCATGAATCCATTATTCACTAAGGCGCTCTACAATCCTAAATCCAAATTTCTCAAGATCTTCAATTCATTTCAAGGTCTAGATTATCAATGCATCACAATTCTCAACATGTTCACTTGAAGCTCAAATTAATCTCCCTAAGGTTCATGTAATCATGAATTAATAAAGAGCAAATTTCTAATTCAAGTTCCTGGTTGTTTAATAAATTAACAATTAATCAAGGAGCAAGATTATGCAAATAATCTATTTATCAAGCTAATTAAGTAGATCAATAATCATTATACACAACCTACGTTCTCTAAATTTTCATTTACACAGTTGATTAAAAATAATATCTAATTAATCTACATTAAAGAGCATTAAATGAATGTCAAAACAAGACCAATTTTATGCAATTTGGTTAAAGAGTGCTCAAGATATTGACAATTCAATCCATGGGCATAAATGAAAGAAAATAAAGACTTTTTAATTCAAATAGGTCCAAACAGGGACTAAATAGCAATAAGCAAAAGCTTCCTGGGCTAGCGTGCCATTTTCACACTATGATAAAGGGTAGAAATACAATACAAAACAAATGCAGGGGCTTACCTTGATATTTTCCCAGGTGGCATGTATGATTCACGTGCGCAGAGTACCAAATTACAATTTCGTAAAGCTGTTGGAGTTTTGGCGCAAATGTCCTCATCATGTGTCCCATGTCCTGTGAGGGAGTGGAGGCTCGGGGCGAGCCTCGTGACGTGACTCAGTGCTGCATGGCATAACTGTGAGGCTCGAGGAAGGCTCGGTGCCCGAAGCTGGAGGCTCGAAGCGATGCCTCAACCAGAGCCTCGAGGTTGATCGTATCCGTTAGATATGATCTAGGAGATCAAATCCAACAGATGTTGTTGCTCTAGTTCTTCCCCCTCTTCCGTGAAGGGTGGCGTGTGGGCGGAGCTCCGATGCGGCCCTCAACGCTCCTGCTGGCGATGGTGTAGTCTTTTGAGATTGGAGGAGATATCTGACGTTCCCACAAAGATGATGAGCGGATGGCAGAGCTCGAAGAAGGCCTGGAGCGCTCTATCGATGCAGGTGTCTTGACGATGAAGGGTGATGAATCTCCATTTCATCACCTTTATTCTTTCATTTTGACCTTGATCCCTAGCTCAATGCATGTAAATATCATTATTTGACATGAATTAACATCTATTATTTACTGTATAAATATTGTATAAAATACTATGATTAATGCCAAAATAAAAGAATAAATATAAGATAAGAAAAGGATAAAGGTGTCAAGGTCACTAAATGACCCTAGTCTCCGAGACTCAGCCATCATTATGACTTAATCAACAAAGAAAAAGTAGGGGGAGATAGGCCAGATAAATTGTACAAAAATCACATCGAAAACCTTAGTTTTCATTCATCAATAAGTCACTTTTGGGACCTATTTTATTCTTTTTTATTTATACCTCAAATCAATAAACTTTGTACATAAAAGCTGTAGATAAAAATACAGAGAAAAATACAAAATTGATTTCACACAAAAATAATATATAGTGTTCATTCTACACTCTGAATAAAAGGTCAAAACCCAAACTCCCCAGACTCATATGTTCTCCATAAAACCTCAAAATGCATCAAAATCATTAATTGTATATAACTTTTAATTAGCTATTTAATGAAGGCTGTTTCATTTAATTTGAAGCTAAGATGCAAAAGTTAGGTTTTGGACCCATAGTATACAATGTACCTGAATAAAATATCCATTTTATTTACTCTTTATAGTTTTCATTATTTTATATTTTTTTAATTTTGTAAATATTAGTTATATTATATGTATATAATTAAAATAAAATAAATCCATTAAAAATATATTGAAATAAATAATTGTATAAAGTATATAGATGAATTACATATACTTATACTTATATAACAAATACATCTATTTAATTAAGTGTACATAATATATCAAAAAAATATAATTAAAATATATTCAGGTATATTTAAATAAGTTATAAATTTATAATTATATAGATTAAATAATAAAATTAACATATACAAAAAATTAGAAACCTAATACACATGTAAATATACCTATAACTACAGATGTAAATAATAACCTATAATAAATAATCTCAAAATAATAAATAAAAATAGGAATTAAATACTACATAAAAATATCTTTTATTTTATAAAGATAATTTAGTTAATTCATTTACTAATTATTAGTGATTTTACAATAAGTTTCCAATCTCCATTTCTGGTTGGTCCACGTGGACCAACCAAGAACGAGTCTTAGTTGACTGTGATCAACTCCCCCTGCCTCCAACCGCCTGGCGTGTCAGACGTCAATCAAGCCATATTCACCCAATTTCCCCTTTCGATCTGCTGATTTTCTCTTCTTGATTCCTTCACAAAAAAATCTATACAATCTACCCTTAATCACGCCAGATTTTTTTTGAAGTCAAAGGTTCATCGATTCAATCAAAAACCCTAATCGAATAAGCCCTCCTCGTCATGTCTATAAATAACCTATTCCTCTTTCCTTCTCAATTTTGTTCCCTCTTTGAGCCCTTAATTCCTCAACATTGTGCGTGAGTGTGTTCCCGGTGACTGCGAGGATACTTCCAAGGTGTTGGAGCGGAGTAAGGAGGAGAGGCGGTCCAAGGCGTTGCTCCAGAAAGGTCTCTGCTGTAATACGCGTTTTGTAAACTATGCCTTTGAATGTTATCAAGTGTTATTTCAAGGAAATATTGGATTGATAGTGTTCACACTTTACAGATACCATAGTCAATAGATTCGCTTTGATGTAATGATTTCATTGAAACTTGTTGTGTTTATATCAGAGACCATCTTGTATAAAAATGGACTTCAAAAGATTCTCTGAATTGTGTAGCACATCAAAACATAGTACCACATCTAGTAATCTGGATTTTTGGTAGTACCTTATAAGTAGTAGAAGCCACTACTAGCATAGTGCCCATAATGTTATAGATTTATACTCATTAGCCATAATCACATCATTAAGAATAATTAAGCATGATTAGTGCTAATTACCCATCATTAGTGATAATTAAGTGTCATTAGCAAAAGTAGGACACATGGAGAGGAAATCATGGGACACATGCCGTCATATAGTCAGGACAAGTGTCAAAAAGTCAATAGTGCCATGTGTCATCATCCTAAGACTAACACGTGTCATGGTGTAGCATCTTGCTTGGGCAACAAGTTATCTCGTGTAGAAGCCAAACCTCTTGCTTGGGCAACAAGTTATCTCAGGGATAAGCCAAACCTTACTTGGGCAATGAGTTATCTCGTGGATAAGCCAAACCTCTTGCTTGGGCAACAAGTTATCTCATGGATAAGCCAAAACTATTACTTGGGCAACAAGTTTTCTCATGAATAAGACATGTGGCATGTTAAATGGTTGACAAGTGTTGCCATGTGTCGTCATACATGGAAGAGAGGCAACATGTGGCTTAGAGGCTCCCTTACGTGTTGACACATGTCACACATGTAAAGGGGGTGGAGGCCTATATATACCCAAACCTCCCCATTCCATTCCATTCATTCCACACCCCTCTCACCACCCTAGAGCCACAAGGCCGACCCTAGAGCCACAAGGCCGCCACAAGGCCGTCGCGGTTGCTGGAGGAGCACGATAGGAGTACGACAAAGCTCTGTCAGTGACCAAGAGCACATTAAAAGCCGTAACGAAGTTCTATCCGCATAAAGCCGTAGTACTCAAATCTAAGACGTCTATAGAGGAGGTTTTCACTAAAGAAACATTTTTGACTCATGTTAGACAATAATCAGGCGAGGGATTCTCACGCGCTATTTTAAAGCACTAGTCTTTAGCTTTTATGCGTGGTTTGAATAGTTAGTATGAAATCGTGTTTTCTAAAGTTTTTACGCATGAATTACAAGTACCATACTGTTGAGATGAAATCAGGGCTTTACAACGTATTTCAGACGTGTTTCAGGTGTTTTATCATGATAGCACGTTTTTATGCATTTTGTTCTTGATGGAACACGAGACATAAAGTTTAACTATTTAGATATGATTTTTTATGTGAAGAATTATGTTTTTCACGGTTGCTATGCATAATGGATCAGTTTTCAAGTTTTTAATGGTTTTAGTTATCAGAATATGCATGCTTTGTCAAGATTGTCTTATGTTCTTGAATTAGTTGTTATGAGCATGAAATAGCAAGTTTACAGTTTATTAGTGGCAAGAAAAGAATCAGAATCAGAAGATAAGCACCACAATAGCTCTTTTATACAATTCGTGAACTAGCCATTAGATATGGTGATGTCATTAGATATGACCCTGAAACCGCCATTAGATATGGCAAACCATTAGATATGATATCAAGAGGATTTTGGGTCCGCATTCTATATACATATAGGCTTTGGGCCGTATGCAGGGTGTTTTTGGTCTTTGGGACCGTCTGCGCGTATGACTTAGCTTTGTTTCAGCGTTCATGAGTAAATAAATTAGCCACAGTGGTGATTAGTACAAATAGCTTGATAGTGATGTTTATGTTTCAGTTTATCTGCTTTGGAAGTGATTTCAGCGTTTAATTTGCAAATCTAGCATGTTGTTATATGTAATTTCTTTCACAAAATCTCTTTCAAGCTATTTCACAGTATTCAGCATAAATTCTTGTCATGATGCTCATATTTCAGATTTTAGCTATATGTAAAAAGCTTGAGATCCTTTCACTGGGTCTAAGCTCATAAATGAGTTTAGACTCATCCCTTTATATTATAATTATGTACAGATCAACAGAATCACGAATAGCAGGGGAAAGGACCACTGATACACTTGGAGGAGGTGTCTTTTGC
Source organism: Ottelia alismoides (assembly GCA_037367405.1). Lineage (NCBI taxonomy): Eukaryota > Viridiplantae > Streptophyta > Magnoliopsida > Alismatales > Hydrocharitaceae > Ottelia > Ottelia alismoides. The sequence continues at coordinate 30,171 of JAZKJV010009200.1, forward strand.
TTTTTGTTATTTTTGTACTGTCTGTGTTATTTTGTAAGAAGTTGTAATAGATAGAACTTGTGTAATACACTTCTTGGTGTTGTGAACTTCAAATACAAAGGTTTTATGTTTTATGAGATTGCCACATGTTTACTTGAGGAAAAAGAAGAAGAAAGATCTCTGTCGCGGCACGTTCCGGTTAGCGGGACGGGTCATGACAACTTGTGGTATCAGAGCAATGGTTTTAAGACCTTGAGCAAGAATTATATTAGGAATTACCTATAAGTATTGGAAGATAATTTAGTTATTGATATTATAGTCTTGAGGATGTCTAGAATCATTATTGGAAGATTTTGTTGATAAAAAATCTAACTGAGGTTTTATTTTTATGCGAAGTTAACTATTAATAGCTTTGGAGCCTTATTAGCATCCTTATAAGTGAGGCACATATTATATGATAAAATTAAGGAGGCACAATTCCATGATTCTGAAATCATTAAAATGATTGAGAAGATTAAGGAAGGTGATGAAGCCGGATATACAATAGATGGTCAAGGGGTCTTATTCTTTAAAGGAAGATTGTGTGTTCCGAAGAAATCTGATATAAAGACTGAGATAATGGAAGAGGCACATAACTCCATGTATACCATGCACCCAGGAAGTACTAAGATGTATAGAACACTTAAGAGTTACTATTAGTGGTCTGGCATGAAGAGAGAGATTGCAGAGTAAGTTTCTAGATGTCCTATATGCCAACAAACTAAACCAGAACATTTGAGACCTGTAGGGACATTATAGCCACTTCCAATACTAGAATGGAAATGGGAAAACATCACTATGGATTTTGTTACAGGATTTCCAAGGACCCTTCGAGGTCACGATGCAATATGGGTCATAGTGGACAGATTAACTAAGTCTGCACATTTCTTAGCCATTAACATGACATACAGTTTTTTAGACCGTTTGGGAAAGATCTTTGTTAATGAGATAGTTAGCCGTCGTGGGGCTCCTGTATCAATTGTTTCTGATAGAGATCCACGATTTACTTCTAAGCTATGGCTAAGCTTACGTAAAGCTATGGGAAAAAAATTAGCATTTAATACAGCCTTTTATCCTCAAACAGATGGCCAATCAGAACGGACTATCCAGACTCTAGAAGACATGCTTAGAGCTTGTGCACTAAACAACTATCATACTATTTAAAGAAAGCTAGGATGAACATCTCTCACTCATAGAGTTTGCATACAATAACAACTATCATACTAGTATTGCGATGGCACCTTATGAAGCCTTGTATGGTAGATCATGCAGAACACCTATCTGTTGGAGTGAAGTTGGAGAAAGGAAATTGGTTCAACCTGAATTAATACAAAGCACAATAGAAAAAGTTAAGGAAATCATGAGATGCTTGAAGTCAGCGCAAAGCAGACAAAAATTTATGCAGATAAGCGAAGGAGAGACTTAGAATTCTAAGTAGGAGACCATGTGTTTCTAAAAGTATCTCCATGGAAAGGCCTAATCAGATTCGGGAAGAAAGAGAAACTAAGCCCAAGATACATTGGTCCTTACGAGATCACAGAGAGAATCGGAAGTGTGGCATATCGTCTTCGACTTCCATCTGAACTAGTAAGGATACATGATGTCTTTCATATCTCTACGCTTTGAATGTTTATTCCAGATCCAACCCATATGATACAACACCAAGATATTCAATTGAAGTAAAATCTGTTATACGAGGAGGTTCCTATGGAAATTCTAGATTATAAAGTACAAGAGCTTCGTACAAAGAAGATTCCTTTAGTTAAAGTATTATGGAGGAGTCACGCAATAGAAGAAGCCACATGGGAACGAGAGGAAGAAATGAGATCTCAATATCCCCACTTATTTTCAAGCTAGCAAAGGCGTTTAAATTTCGAGGACAAAATTTATTGCAAGTAGGGAGAATTGTAATACGCGTTTTGTAAACTATGCCTTTGAATGTTATCGAGTGTTATTTCAAGGAAATATTGGATTGATAGTGTTCACACTTTATGGATACCATAGTCAATAGATTCACCTTGATGTAATGATTTCATTGAAACTTGTTGTGTTTATATCAGAGACCATCTTGTATAAAAATGGACTTCAAAAGGTTCTCTGAATTGTGTAGTACATCAAAACATAGTACCACATCTAGTAAGCTGGATTTTTGGTAGTACCTTATAAGTAGTAGAAGCCACTACTAGCATAGTGCCTATAATGTTATAGATTTATACTCAATAGCCATAATCACATCATTAAGACTAATTAAGCATGATTAGTGCTAATTACCCATCATTAGTGATAATTAAGTGTCATTAGCAAAAGTAGGACACATGGAGAGGAAATCATGGGACACGTGTCGTTATATAGTCAGGACAAGTGTCAAAAACTCAATAGTGACATGTGTCATCATCCTAAGACTAACACGTGTCATGGTGTAGCCTCTTGCTTGGGCAATAAGTTATCTCGTGTAGAAGCCAAACCTCTTGCTTAGGCAACAAGTTATCTCGGGGATAAGCCAAACCTTACTTGAGAAACAAGTTATCTCGTGGATAAGCCAAACCTCTTGCTTGGGCAACAAGTTATCTCATGGATAAGCCAAACCAATTACTTGGGCAACAAGTTTTCTCATGCATAAGACATGTGGCATGTTAAATGGTTGGCAAGTGTTGCCATGTGTCGTCATACATGGAAGAGAGGCAACATGTGGCTTAGAGGCTCCCTTACGTGTTGACACATGTCACACATGTAAAGGGGGTGGAGGCCTATATATACCCAAACCTCCCCATTCCATTCCATTCATTCCACATCCCTCTCACCACCCTAGAGCCACAAGGCTGACCCTAGAGCCACAAGGCCGTCGCGGTTGCTGGAGGAGCACGATAGGAGTACGACGAAGCTCTGTCAGTGACTAAGAGTGTATTAAAAGCCATAATGAAGTTCTATCCGCATAAAGCCGTAGTACTCAAATCTAAGACGTCTATAGAGGAGGTTTTCACTAAAGAAACATTTTCGACTAAAGTTAGACAACAATCAGGCGAGGGATTCTCAAGCGCTATTTTAAAGCACTAGTCTTTAGCTTTTATGCGTGGTTTGAATAGTTAGTATGAAATTGTGTTTTTTAAAGTTTTTTACGCATGAATTAGAAGTACCATACTGTTGAGATGAAATCAGGGCTTTAGAACGTATTTCAGACGTCGTTTCAAGTGTTTTATCATGATAGCACGTTTTTATGCATTTTGTTCTTGATGGAACACGAGATATAAAGTTTCACTATTTAGATATGAGTTTTTATGTGAAGAATTATGTTTTGCACGGTTACTATGCATAATGGATCGATTTTCAAGTTCTTAATGGTTTTAGTTATCAGAATATGCATGCTTTGTCAACATTGTCTTATGTTCTTGAATTAGTTGTTATGAGCATGAAATAACAAGTTTACGGTTTATTAGTGGCAAGAAAAGAATCAGAATCAGAAGATAAGCACAACAATAGCTCTTTTATACAATTCGTGAACTAGCCATTAGATATGGTGATGTCATTAGATATGACCCTGAAACCGCCATTAGATATGGCAAACCATTAGATATGGTATCAAGAGGACTTTGGGTCCGCATTCTGTATACGTATAGGCTTTGGGCCGTATGCAGGGTGTTTTTGGTCTCTGGGACCGTCTGCGCGTACGACTTAGCTTTGTTTCAGCGTTCATGAGTAAATAAATTAGCCACAGTGGTGATTAGTACAAACATCTTGGTAGTAATGTTTATGTTTCAGTTTATCTACTTTGGAAGTGATTTCAGCGTTTAATTTGCAAATCTAGCATGTTGTTATATGTGATTTCTTTCACAAAATCTCTTTCAAGCTATTTCACAGTATTCAGCATAAATTCTTGTCGTGATGCTCATATTTCAGATTTTAGCTATATGTAAAAAGCTTAAGATCCTTTCACTGGGTCTAAGCTCATAAATGAGTTTAGACTCATCCCTTTATATTATAATTATGTACAGATCATCAGAATCATGAATAATAGGGGAAAGGACCACTGATACACTTGGAGGAGGTGTCTTTTGCTTTTCGTTGTTTTTGTACTGTCTGTGTTATTTTGTAAGAAGTTGTAATAGATAGAACTTGTGTAATACACTTCTTGGTGTTGTGAACTTCAAATAAAAAGGTTTTATGTTTTATGAGATTGCCACATGTTTACTTGAGGAAAAAGAAGAAGAAAGATCTCTGTCGCGGCACGTTCCGGTTAGCGGGACGGGTCGTGACATCTGCTCCTCGGTACACACCAGGTAGATGTTGTGCATTTATCCATTCTTAGATAGATTTACTCTTAGTTTTTATTTCATGCCCTTTATTTCAACCTTATATCAATAATTTAATGTAAATCTTAAAATCAAAGATCATTGCAGCTCTCTGCTCCGGCCATGTTTCGCCGTGACTCCATCTGTTTTACCCCACCATTTCATGCCCAATTCACTCCCCATAGTGTGCTCCATTTTTTCCCTCACCTGGACCAACCTGATCCTCTCTAGATCAGTGAAGCGGAGCTTCCGCTCCACCTTACACCGAAGCTCCTCCATTCACCTCCATCCTTATGCTATACAACTTAAAGAGTGTCGAGGCGAATCGCCTCGAGCCCAGGATCCTTCTTCTACAGGAACTAGATGCTAAGGGTCCGAGTAGGGTTGCTTCTGGGGTAGGAGGCTTCCAGGTACCATGAGCTTCACCGAGCTCCAGGCCTCTCCCCAGCGAGGCTAGGACCTTCTTGCTAGTACCTTTCGATGTGGGACACTCCCAAGAAGATCAGGAGCACTTCAACGAAGCAGCAGGTGGCCTAAGCGAGGAGCAATGCACGATTGAAGGGAGGGCAGGGAGATGTTCTTCCCTGTTATTCCATCACTCTTCAGAACCATCAGATTTCATGCATGACCCAGATCTAATATGGGTTGTTGATTTCAAGCGAAGCGGTATCCCTCCTCAATTACCCAATGCTCTTAAGTGTGCCTACGCGGCGCACTCCTGACCCTCCGGCCTCGCGTGATATGGGGGTAATATCATCTAACCCCCTCCACCTTTTAATTTTTTATTGTAGTCCTGTAAATAATTTTTGTAGTGTAAATAAGCGTGTAATAATTACAAAGGACCCCTCAAGCTTTCATGTAATTACATTTTAGTCCTTACCAGGTCACCTCATGTGGCGCTCCACATGAAAGGACATTTTTCATACATGCCATTGCAGGTTTTTGTAATTGTAATGTAAAACTAAAAAAATTGAAATGCAGTTATATAGTTTTGGTATAATTGCATGTACCCCTATAGTTTATTTTATTTGCAAATGTGCCCCTACTAGTTCAATTTATTTTTGTACCTGTTTTCTATTTTATTTAAAAAATCATCCATGCTCCAAACTTTACGTAAAAATATGATAATGTATGTGGATGTTTGATATTTCACGATATATTTTTATTTTACATTTTATGCACATTTTCTATTAATTAAAATTCAATAGAGCATCTTTTATTCCCTAATTAAAAAGAAAAATCCCAAAAAATATTAAAACATTGCCCAAAATTTAAAAAAAATCTATAATATATTATTATATTTTTATTATTCTGACCAAAAATCCCTAAAATAGAAAAAGAAAATGATAAAAAATAAAAAACTTCAAAATCCTATGAAAAATGTAAAAATTCTTCAAAAATGCCAAAAATATTAGTTTCTGTTTGATAATTTTATTTCTACATGTTACTCTATATTAAAAATAGTTTTGAGGATTTTTGGCACTTATTTACTATTTTTAAATCTCAAAACAATTCAGCCTATTTATTTTATCCTTGTTTTGGGATATTCTTGACTTGAAAAATATATAAACATTAGTAATAATACTCATAAAATCACAAAAATATTATAAAAATATGGAAAACACAAAAACAATCTATTTTGCAAATTTTGATTATTTTTAACTATAAGTATAAATATAATACCCTAGATTGTATAAATACATATATATAGTTTATATTATTACTAATTATTATAAATACCTTCTAAATATTTTAAAAACAAAAAAGAAAGGCATACATATATATTATATAATCAACATTTCATTTATTAATATTTTTTTGATTTTTGTATATTTATTTTATTTATTTTGATATATATCTTATACTTATGTACAATATTATATATACACCCATATATACATATCTATACATTATTACATAATATATAATTAAAAAATTAAAATAAAAAGTATAATAGAAAATCAAATAAAATTTTGAAAACAAAAAGTCCTACATAAAAAAGACACTTGTGTACATAATGCATTCTTGATTAGCATTAGAAATAATCATTAGGCTACCATGTTTGCTCTTAGTGGTCCGGCCTCTACATGCTTACATGCTATACATCTTTGTTTGTAGAGTATAATAAATTGTGCTTCACATTTTTGTCATTCATTGATTACATGTATCTTATGGGTACTTGTTGTTTGAATTGGGACTCGTGAGCGGTCGCCTCTATGACACTCTATCTTCGATATTCTTTTAGTGAGGATAATTTTCAAACCCTCACGGATTCTCGACTCAACAAAGGGTGAGGTCGGAGAAGGGCTCTTGATTCTAGCCAATCAAGTGAATCAGAGTTCTTACATGGGTTAAAGGAGAATGCCTAAGAACATGGGATTCAAATGGGATAGTCGTGAGGTGGAACGGGGCCTTGTCGGAGGGTGGAGTAGCATAGCCCTAAGTGGGTTCCAGCTTGTGCAAGGCTGGAGGCAGAGCGACATGGTCACAACAATGGAGAAGTAGTGAGGGGGAGACAGTGTATGCACGAGGGTGTCAGAAGTGAGGCAGAGCTGGTGCGGAGATCGAAATAAGGTGATGATAATTGTGTGTGTGAGAAGAAAATAGAGAAACAACACGAATTACAAGAAACAAAGATGAGAACAAAGAATTCATGACGAAGAAGATGAGGGCACTAAGGACAACATGAGTGGCGTTGGATGGACCTAGAGGTTGGAGCTGATGCTCTGGTCTTTGCTTCACAAGCTGGAGGTTACCAGCTCGAAGCTCGAGCAACTAGTAAGGCTACAACTTACCTGAGAAGGTGAGGATCACGTCAGAGGAAATACTAATTCTTGGATCACCGAAACTCTCAATTTCTGTCACAAATTGGAAGGTAGCGACTCGAAGGGCCCTCACATACAGGAGGTTGGGTTCGAATGAGGGTCGAGGAGATGCATTTAAGAAAGAGGAAGATGAGATGCAAGTCATGGGAGGCATGGTTTCGTGGGATGAGGTTTGACCGAGGAAGAGGAGAGAGGAGAGTCCAGATGTTGGGCGAAGAAGAGGGAAGTTGGAGCTTGTACTGGGCATGGTCAAGAGCGAGAGAGGGTCGACGAAAAGATGGGAAAATGGGAAGGGGTGGAGCTGTTGTCGACTCAAATGTGGGAGAGAGGGGGCGACCCAAGGAGGAAGAAGGTGGTGTGACCGTCGGATCTCGTGATCCAACGGTCGGGGTGAGAGTGGGGTGAAGCGCCAGGATCTGATCTAGAATGGAGGATCTAAGGTGCTGAGGAAGCGCATGGCACGTGACAAGCGAGCCACATGGAAGCTCCAGGGAGTGCCACGTGACCCAATGAAATAAAATAGAAATATAAAACAAAGAAAATATGAAAAAAATATATACAAGTAAAATTAAAACAAGTCAAAACATGAAAGTTGTAGATATCGATGAGATATACAAGTTTCATGTTGACTAAAAACACAAAAGAGGTCAAATAAAGATAGAAATAGTTTTGGAAGCATTTTTAAGGAATAAAAATGCTTGATTTTTAATTGTTTTGATTTTTTGTATTTTTATTTTCTTTTCTAAACCCAAACAAATATATACAATATTTATTTTTTTGGTAATTTTGAATAAAATAAATCAAAATCAAAAGGAAATAAAAAAATACACACACACACACTAACTAAGGTTACTTGATTACTGAGAGTTAGAAGTTAATTTTAGTTAGAGTTAGAAGTTAATTTTAGTTAATTATGTACACATTTTATTAATAGTTTAAATAAGAGGATAATGAACGATAATTAATATGATGAATCACAGTTCATCACTCCCTATACTTAAACTATGCTCGTCTTCGAGCAAAGAATAAATGATAAGTTGGACAACCCCCCCCCCCCCCCCCCACTGTGTAAACGGAAAAGCAAGACTTGATCCATTTAAAAACTCTTGGTTTTTGTTGACCTAAAATTCTAAGTTGAACCCAACCCTAGTCAAAAGGTATCCAACTTCCTCAATCTTCAGACTCTCTGGTATACATAGATAGAAAAGTTATGATCTTAAAGTGTGGAGTGCAATTTCATAAGCATAGTCAAAGCGTCACCCCAATTTCCAATCCAAGAGACTCTCCTAAGGACCCAACTCTCAACATTAAAGGAACAAACCATTTCGGGCAAATCAATCCACCGTCTCTCTAGTTTGTCAGACTTAAAAGCAAACATGAACGACCGATAGATGGAAGGGCATAGGTGAGTGTAAATTCTTATCTCCCTCTCATTGGAACAAGGAATAACTCGAGTGCCTTATTACTCAACACTTATATATTGTTTGTGTTGATCAGTGCATCTGTCAAGATAAGTTGAGTTGTCTGTACTTGTTTCCTGAGAGCACACCGGGTGTGCCTTTTTTAGTATATACTTTCAATACCCAGACTTGTGGCATTTACGATGCAGAGCCCTTTTGGGCGCTAGCCTGACTCCTGATCTTAATAGCGGTTGTCCAAGTGGACACTTTAACATGGTTGGGAGTGCTCATCTTTGGTGGAAGCTCTTTGATATTTGACTTTGTAAGGTGAGAACTTTTATTCAATACTCCTTTAGTTTTCGTTGCTTTTTGGTAAGATCCACTGCTTTTACTAAGTTGGAGCACACTAATCAACAATTTAAAAGTTTCGTCACACCCTGGTACTTAGGCAAACTAAGAGATTGGTACAAGAAACCTTGTTCTCATACCGGCTAATGGTTGCTAACACTCAGGTTTTATGAAGGATTCATCGGTTTCATCCCATCCTTGAGCATCCTAAAATTAGATCCAGACTCAAATCCGTAATCACAATCCCTTAGGTGAAACCTCAACTCCTCTCATCATAACTGCAGTCATCCATGTGAAGTGCGGGTCATATTCTTAGGGGAGAGACTAAGTATGCAATATAGCATACAAATCTTTCAGACCAAGGAAATGTGAATAATTAAGTCAAAGACCCTAATGACTAAGGTTGGTTAACTCTGAATCTTAAGACCTCAAAAACCAAGTGTCCTTGAACATCACAAGTCTTGTGTGAAAATTACAAGTGTCAGGGACCAATCAACTTAAATTATTAGTTTTTTAATTTAATTAAAGGGTTTGAAGTATTTACAAACACAAGTCAGTCTCATTTATATCCAAATTTTTAAAAAGATTTTGAAAATATTTTCCAAACCATGTCACATAACATATACTTTTCAAAACATTTTTCAAATGGTTTTCAAAATAAGTAAAATCTCCATTTTTCAAACCACTGTTAATATTTTTTCAAACTAATGCAATATAGTTAGAAAGAATTTTCAAACATTTATATGAAATTCAGTTTAAAAATACTTATACCCTACACTCAAAAAGTTTGAAATTTTTAAAATATTGAGCTATGGGTAAAGTATACATACAATATATATGGTACACCCTCTTTGCTTAGTTTTTTCTATGTCCTCATAGCAGAAAGTGCTATAAAGCCATAGCTTAGGCTAAATATAAAAGGACATACAAGAACCGATTTGTCTCCCTCATTGTAGGAAGAAAACAAGCAAGATCAAATGAGTGAAGAATGGGAATGGACGAAGACGAAATAAAGAAGGGAATGACTCGAGATACAAACAAGAATATAGGAGCAAGAGCAGGGGTCCCCCTATACTTAGGATTCAAATAGCCTAAGTATGGAGTTAGTATCTATAGAATAAGGAACCTAATCTCTAAAAGAAAGAGTAAATCATGCGTACAAGAGTAAGTGAATATTCTAAGTTGTTGAATCTTAATGAGGAGTAATCTGATGTATCTGCTCTGTGATCGCTCTTGCATGAAGTTGATGACCTTGACTTAGACTAACTTTCTTTAGAATATACAAAGTGCTTCAACAATTGTCCATTTACCACATAAGTTCGTGCACCATATGTGAGATCATCTATCTCTACACTTCTATTAATGTGCACTTAATAACATAGGACCCATCCACTTAGATGCGAGCTTCCCATGGAACATCTTTAACTCGTCATTGAAGAACCATACCTTTTGTCCCAGGGACAAAGTCTTTGCACCTAATGTGCCGGTCACACCATCTCTTCACTTTGTCCTTATAAATCAAACTGTTGTCATATACCCGATTTTGGATTTCCACAAGCTCGTTTCAAATTCAAGTCACGACAAAGCTTCCTAGGTGACAACTCCAATTAATATGCGTAATTTCCCATATAAAGTTGTGAATCAGCTCTGCGAGCAAATGGCATGGCTTGCCATAGATCATTATAAATGGTGAAGTTCCAATGGTGTCTTGTAGGCTGTCCTATAGGCCCACAGAACTTGGTCCAAAAGCTGGGACCAATTCTTCCTATCACAGGACGAACCAACTTATGTAAAATACTCTTCACCTCTCTATTCAAAAACTCTGCCATACCATTAGATTGTGGGTAGTAAGGACTAGTAACTATGTGCTCAAATCCGTAGTTCTTAACTAAAGATCTCGCATCTCAATTCACAAAGTGGCTATCCCCGTCAGATATCAAAACTTTTGGTACCATGAACCTGGCAATAATATGGTCTCTCACAACTTACAAACAGTCTTGATGTCTGCGGTTCAGATGGGGATGGCCTCCACCCACCTAGACAAATAGTCAACCCCCAACAAGATGTACTCGTGTCCTTGGCCGTTGGGAAAGGGACCCATAAAATCTATGCCCTATGCATAAAAAAACATCACAAATAATCACTGGCTACATGGGCATATCATCTCTCTGTCTAACTGTCCTCCCATCCTCTGACAAATTGGCCACAACCGTACAAAATCAATAGCATCTCTGAACATGATCGGCCAATACAATCTGCATTGGAGTACTTTGTGAGTGGTTTCTCTTTTCCGAATGGTGCCTTCCAACCTCAAGATAATGACAATACGTGAGGACACTCTGGTATTCCTCCCAAAAAAATACACCTTCCTAAGGAATACACCTTCTCCAAACACAATCTTGGCACTTTAAAGAAAAGGAATGGATCGTCCCAGTGGTATCTCCTTGAATCCGACTTTCGGCCAGTCAATGCTGCTCCTAGTCCAACCCTGGGGAACCTGCTTGGAGACAAGAAAGTTCACCATGTTGGCATACCATGGGAGTGAGTTAATGAAACAAATTGACTTGTCCTGGGAAGGTCTCTCTAATATGCTCATAATCAAGAGAGTCCTTAAGCTCAATCCGGGAAAGGTGATCTACCCCAACATTATTCACTCTAGGTATATCTTTAATATCCAAGTTAAACTCCTGGAGGAGAAAATCCACCTAAGAAGACGCGCCTTCATGTCCTTATTTTTCATTAGGTACCGAATATGTTGTGTGATCAATGTATATTGTCACCTTAGAACCCAAAATATAAGACCTGAACTTCTCAAGGGCCCATTACTACAACTAGCATTTCCTTTTCAGTCACAGTGTAGTTCTTCTTTGTGGGTCAATAATTTGCTCGCATAGTGGATCACCTATGGGATCCCCTCTCGTTGTTGTCCTAACACAGCTCCTATAGCGAATCTGAAGCGTTAGTCATGATCTCAAAGGGGAGAGACCAGTAAGGAGCTTGTAGGATAGGCGAGGCACAAATCTTCATCTTCAAAATCTCAAAGCCTCTAGCACCTCTGATATTCAACAAACTCTGTGTCTTTCTCTAAGAGCTTAGTCAGTGGGCGGGCAATCTTTGAAAAAATCTTGAATGAATCTCTTATAGAATCCAACCGTGCCCTAGAAACAATCGCACTAATTTCACATTGGTAGGTGGATCGAGTATCTTGATCACCTCCACCTTGGCAGGGTCAACCTCCATTCCCCTTTTGGAGATGACATGCCCCAACACATAGCCTTTGTCACCATAAAGTGACTCTTTTCCTAGGAGAGTACCAGATTCACCTCCCTACACCGCTTGAGGATTTAGTCCAAGTGCACTAAACAATTATCAAAGGAATCACCATGAACCACGAAGTCATCCATGAACACTTCCAGGAAATATCCCACCCTCTCGACAAATAAAGTGATCATGCACCGCTGAAAAAGTGCGCGGGGCATTGTAGAGCCCGAATGGCATGCACCTGAACGCGTAAGTACTGAATGGACATGTGAATGTGGTCTTTTTCTAATCCTCAGAGGATATAAACAGTCTGGTTGTAGCCTCAGAACCTGTTAAGAAAAAAGAAGAACAGTTTCCATGCGAGCCTCTCCAAGATATGATCAATGAATGGTAATGGAAAGTGGTATTTCTTAGTCGCAGCATTCAGGTGCTTGTAGTCAACATAAATGCACCATGACTTGGGTACTTGTGTTGTGATCTCTACCCCTTCCTCGTTTGACCATCTGAATTCTTGACTTCTTCAGGACATCATGAAGTGGGTGCCACCCACTTGGAGTAAAAAAATAGGTATAAATCCTTCTTTGCACCATTTCTCAATCTCGTTCTTCACTATTTCCCGTACATTAGAGTTAAGTCTCCACTGGAACTCATGGGAATGTCCCACGTTATCCTCAGTAAAAAGTGTGGTGTGTGCAAAGAGCGGGTTCAATCCCTACGTGATTCGACACTGTCCAGCCTATTGCTTTGTGGTTCCTCTCTAAGACCTCTAACAACCTAGACTCATTTTCTATAGTCAAGTCTAAGGTAATGATAACATGATATCTTACTTTGGGTGCCACAAGAAAGGCTACTTCAATGTAGGTGACATTGATTTCAGTTATTGCAATGTGGTGTCATGAAGCAAATCTAGCTGAACTGAACCTGAATCTGGTTGCGTGTTGCATGAAGGTAGGCTAAACTGTGTAGTACTCACCATCAACTCAGAAGTATTGAGAGTCAGATCATTAAAGATATCCAAGCAATCAGGAAAAGCCACATCTGACTCGTCGTCTATGTCCCATGAAAGTTTCGAAGGGGAATGGAACTGACTTATTCAGATGGATCTCTATGTCATCAAGGGAATAGGTAAATGCATCTCTCAAAGCATCAAGCAACACCTGGCAAAATGCAGTCATGCACTATGTCCTTTCCAGATGAAAGGGTCATTCTCTGTCTTGATGGAATTTATCTCAAATCCCAATGGTGCTAATCATTCTACAATCTACCTCTGAAGATGAGTACTCTGTGCCAATCAGATCGCTGCCTTTTGTTTGTTTCATCTCAAGGTTCACTTCTCTGCCTGGAGAACAGAACTTCATCATTCTCGTACCATAGTCAAAAGCTACGCCTGCAGTCCTAAGGAAGGGCTACCCTAGAATGATATGAGATTCTCTCCAATGATCGGGGGTCTCTGTGTCTAAGACCTGTAAAGTCAACCTAACAGTCTTGCCCCTCAATCGAGATAATGACACTTCTGCACCTCTCCCTTAGGTTTCCTTCATTGAACGGACTGTGATTGGAGCAAAGCTCTGGGTTTTTGAAGCTCCAAAGTCAAATTCATGATATAATGTTATGGGAAGAATATTTATTGAAGAACCATTATCTAAAGTGTGCATGCAAATGCAATGTCATCGATACGACTTTCACGTAGTGAGCACCCATGTCTCTCTTTTCCTTAGTAGTTGATGATTCTTGAGACAATAGGTTTGTGGCTACTGACAAGACGTGAGTCTTCACAATCTATGCGGTTTATTTCTGCTAACCCTAGTAGGTGTGCATATCACCTTAAGGTATTTCTGAATGCAGGATGGGTTAGCCACATACTCATCAAATGTCACTTTAATTGTGATATTTTATTTATAAATTGTGCCATGATAAGGGTCATCTATTCTGAAACTTTTTGACGTGGTTTTTGTTGTAAGAGCACAGGGAAAGGGATTGAAACTAGGGAAACATAGGATGAAGAATATGAATCATGAACTAAAACATCATTCTTTGCACTACTGAAACAAAGTTCTTCATAAATGAATCTTTTGATGCAACATGGGATCAAAAGCAAAACTATCTACTACAAGTTGTGAATAGAAGCTGCAGTGGTGTCCGCCACAACTGGAGGTGCAAGGTCCTCCACAGAATCGAAAGTATCTACATATTGTTGATGTTGAAATCATGCTCTCCTTCTCTTATCGATTCCCTGAGTAAAGACCTCGAATGGTGCTGATGGGGCTTTTGAATATGTTGCCCCTCCTCCTCGCCCTCTGAAGACTCCTCTGGTTGAGCTCCATAGATGCCCCTCCTTATGTCCCTTGCCTGATCAGGTATGGTCACGATCCTTTGGTCCTGACTGACATATTGTTAGCCTTGTCACAGAAAGGATCTCATGTTCAGATCTAAGAGATGCTGAATAGTATACCTGATCAAAGTGCTACTGAGAACCAGATCGATCAGGCTATTAGGGTTATCCTGAACTTGGGCTAGGATTGAGGTAGAGGGTGCAGACTGCTCTTCCTCCATCTAGACGAGCGGTTGACATCCACACATAAGTCATGAATTTTGTTCTTGTCGAAATGGATCTTGTCGAGTATCTGTTGTTGTATGTCTATGTGACCATGAGAAGGAAGGGGATAAGGCAGGGAAGAAAAACTGGAGGACTGGCCCTACTGGTCGAGATACTGCATCTGCTATTGGTGCCGGGGTATCTACTAAAACTGTGGGCCCTGCTGGCCCACCTGATAATGGCCTTGCGGCCATACTGTTGGTACTATTTGCCACTGCTATTGTGGTGGCTGGAATCTAGGGCTATGATGTGAAGGATGTGGTGTGGGAGGTGAATGCAGTGTTGTGAAAGGTCTGGGTCTGGGTAAGCATGTCGGTCCCCCGTAATTCTCTGTCTGGCAGAGGTCCTGAGTATACCGTACTCCATTCATCTCCCAAACCAGTGGAGGCTCCTCTTGAACTGTATCTGCTGATGGAGGTGGCTGATGGAAAGAATGGGCATAGGACTGGTCCTGCTCCCTCCTCCATCTACTTGGTATCTTGGAGATGCTCCTATTGATGAATCCCCAGTTCATAACCTTTATCTTTCATTTTTACCTTTAATCCCTAGCGAAATGCAATAAATATCATTATTGTGTACAAATTAGCATTCATTATTTATTATATAATTATTATGGAATTACATCGTTTAAATCCAAAATAAAAGAATAAAAAAAGAAAATAAAAAGAAAGAAAATGCCAAAGGTATGTCTCTAGACCCCGAGACCAAATTAAGAATTGGTTTGGTTGACAAGGAATAAAGTCAAGGGAGATAAAGGCCAATAAATACAATAATTTTTCCATTTATTCATTCATCAATAAAGCATTTTTTGGATCCTTTTTATTCTTGTTATTTATATCTCAAATAAATAATCTTTCACATGAAAGTTGTAGATTAAAATGTATAGAAAAATAAGCACAAAAATAATATACAGTGTACATTTTACACCCAGAAATAAAA
Source organism: Ottelia alismoides (assembly GCA_037367405.1). Classification (NCBI taxonomy): domain Eukaryota; kingdom Viridiplantae; phylum Streptophyta; class Magnoliopsida; order Alismatales; family Hydrocharitaceae; genus Ottelia; species Ottelia alismoides. The sequence continues at coordinate 45,844 of JAZKJV010009200.1, forward strand.
AGTCAAAATCCAATATCCAAACCCATATCTCTTAATAAAAACGCAAAAATGCATTAAAATCATCTTTAATTGTATTTAACTTTCAATAAGATATTTAATGAAGGTGGTTTCATTTTAATTTGGAGTTAAGGTGTGAAAGTTAGATTTTTGAACCCATATTTGTACCATATACCTGAATAAAATATTCATTTTCTTTATTCTTTATTATTCTTACAATTTTATTTTTTATAATTTTGTAAATATTATTTATAATATATGTAAGATATTTAGAATAGAATAAAAGCATAAATAAAACATAAAATAAATAGTTTATATAAGTATATATATACCTATCCCTATTTATTTAAGTGTATATAATACATAATAAAAATACAATAAAAATATATTTGTGTACATAAAAATAAGTTGTAAATATATAAAATATGAAAATAAAATAATAAAATCAAAAATACAAAATTAAATAAAATATACAAAAATAGGTCAAAATAGCTATAAATATACCCTTAAAAAAATAACTTGTAATAAATAAGCTCATAAAAATTAATAAAAAAGCATATTAAAATGCTCCCAAAAATAATACACATTTTTCATTTTTTGACTTTTTTAGATTAATACATTACTATTTTAGTTTATTTATTTTTGAATAAAGACCCTTTTTGTCGCGATCTAATCCTACGTGGACCAATCACGATTCAGGGAGAGTTTGACCACGATCAACTCCCCATTTCAACTCTGCCCCCCCGTCAAAGCCTCGAGGCCCACCTCTTCTGTGTTTTTTCCAGGCTACCCTATTGATCTTCCATCTCGAGCTCTGCATGAAGATTCTGTGTCTCACATCCTTCTGCCTTGCATGATCATCAGATTCACCAGATATTTCTCGAGCCTCTCAAATTCCCTCTTGAAGTTTGTTGGAACTCTTGTCTATAAATAAACCTTCCAGGTCTTCAATTTGATCTTAATCCCCCTTGGAGCTTTGTTCTGTGTCCTTGAGTGTGTGTTGGAGGGCCCTGTGATGGAGGAAGTCCTTCCCCAAGCTAGGAGACGGCAGAGAGAGGAAGCAGCAATCCACGATGGTCCTCCGACCTCTCAACTCTTTGCCCACCATAGCAAGTATAAGAGCTACACATTTTTACATTTCTAGATAGTTTTTCATTTTGTGTTTTTAATTCTGTACTAAGTTCTGCATTTAATTCAATGGGGGTAGCTGAGTTTCCAAATCGTTCATTCATCAGAGCCGCTAGGGCTCCAACATTTCACTGTGCTATCAAATGTTTACGACCGCTACGATCATCCCATTTTATTTCTCAACGCGTTCTTCTTCTGAACGACCCATCTGGAACCCCTGATCCTCATTGGATTGGCGAATCGAGGCTCCCCCTCTATCTTTCGCCGAGCCTCTCCGCCCAGCTCATCTACTATGCGATTCAGCTTCAATATGGGTCGAGGACCACCTCCTCGAGCCCTAGCATCTTTCCATACATGTTCAAAGCTCAATGGACCCCTCCTGGGTTGGAACAGAACCTGCCGAATACTCTCCAGGAGCTCATCTTCCATGACGTGCCAGGACCCCATCGTTGGGTCCTGGATCTTCTTGAGTCCATCGATCGCTGCAAACGACCTTCCCGGATGTGTAGAGCATCAGACATCATAGGAGACCCCTAAAGGAGAGAGACATTGTCGATCGAAGGATGGGGGAGATAGAGTTCTTCTCTGTTCTTCATAAAGAGTAGCTCTCATCAATCAAATAGAGCGGCCCAACGTTCTAATCTGAGCCGTCTGATAGAGGGGCAAAGCGATGCACGCCTCTGCCATTTGGATGCAGTTAAGTGAAGTGATCCGGACCGCTTCTTAGCATGCATAATAGGGGTAAATTGCAGATCTTTCCCCCTGATTTTTGTTTTATTTATTAGTCCTATAAATAAATTCTGTAGTTTAAATAATTGTGTAAAAATTGCATAGAGGCCCCTGAACTTATTTGATATTTCACATGGGCCTAATCCAACTCAACTCACGTGTCTTCCCACTGAGTTGAGCAAATTGCATGTTAACCCTGGTGATTGACCGAGGGAACCTCTCACTATCGGGCTAAGGTAAAAATATCGGTGTCGCTGCGACCCGAATAGAGAGACTCAGTCAACAAGAAAAATCAGACCACCAAAATAAGTCAAAAGCCAATGAAATCGAATAGCGGTCTCTCTATTTATTTTAACCTGGTATAGTGACCAGGTCAAACTCAAGGAGCACGGGTTGGCCGAATCGACCTACGAAGGTCAAAAATAAAAAAAGGCAAAAACACACACAAACCACAATTTATTAAACACTCCAAAACAACTCAGAAAAATGTTGATTTTATATTTTTAAGTGTTTTGGTGATTTTTTCAGAATTTTATAATTTTAGTTGGTTTTATGAAAATAGAAAAAGGCAAAAACAGTGGACTGATGTGCAGCCAGATTTAAAGGGATTATTAAAAATAGATAATTAGCTTATAAAAATCTGAAGGCAATTTTTTATGAAAAGTAGAAACAAAAAACTAAGCTATAGAGACCAAATTGCATTTTTAATTTTTATATAATTTTTAACAATTTTTATAAGGTTTTAGGGTTTTATATTTTTATGGGTTTATGAATTCAAAAAAAGACAAAAAATAGTTTGAAGCAAGTAAATAACAAAACAAACAGTGCCTAATTTTTTTGTAATTTTTAGAGGGGTTTTTATATTTTTACATGATTTTATATTTCAAATAGTAGCCAAAAATAGGTGTTTTTGATTTTTTAAAAATAACAAACAATAATAAAAATATCTTAAAAATTTTGTGAAATTTTTACACAATGGCAGGGGCCATGTGTCCAAATTTCACAAGATTTGGATTTCATTTGATATTTTATTCAATCAATATAAAAGCTACAACACAAAGGGACCTAAGTGCAAAGAAAAAAAGTTAAGGCCAAACATATAACACGTGTAAAAACCACAGGGCCACAGTTGCAAAAAGCCTAGATGGACACGAGCCACGCATGTGAATCACAAAAATAAGGGCATTTATGTAATTCCTATTTAAAGAAATGCAAACAGTAACAACCCAAAACTATAGGATAGAATATGAAAATGTTCCACAATCACGTGTCGATGCACGTGCACCACATATATAGGGACTAAAACACAATATCTAAAAACACTAGGGTCCAAAGTGCAAGTTACCCAAATAAAACAACTATAAAAGATATTTACAGGACTAAACTAAAATATAAAAGCGAAAGAGGACCTAAGTGCAAATTACCCCTTTATTAAGATCCACGGCTGAAGAAGGGCCACGTGTAAGATCGGACGGCTCTGATGCACGGGTACCCCTTAGATGATGTGCAGCCTGGATCAGATCCTCAGCTGGATCCAACGGTCAGACGCAACCCTCAGATGGACGGAGATGATCTAATCTGGTGCGAAGGGCTCGATCTGACGGTGGGAGAAGGGTCCTAGATGAACAGCTCACCGGCGACTTTCGCCGGGCCAATACGCGTGCTATGGTCCTCCTCAGAGCTACTCAGGTGGAAAATCGAAGCTGGTGGTCGTCCGCAACTCGTGGTGGCTCCGATGAGGCCGGGAGGACCTGGAGGGTCCCCGACAACGTCGAGCACCTGAAGCCTCCTATCTGAATGGATGAGCCTCTAGATGAGGCTCTCAAGCCCGTAATACCTGCACAAGAGACAAGAGGGGTCGAGGGAAAACTGCCTCGACCCGTTAGCCGGAGAAGTGGGTGAACAGATGGGTCGCGACGTGGCCCTCTGGCGAGCGGCGGTGGTGGAGGACCTAACTCTAGGTTCCAGGGAGAACCAGGATGATCGGAGGTGCAGAGAATGTGGAGCGAAGTCTCATGAAGGTGATGGTCGAGTCGGAAGGGTAAATGGTCGATCGGAGTGTGGTGAATCGACCGACAAAGGCCGGCGGCGCAAAATCGAAAGAACGAAATTAAAGCTACGATATGGGCTAAAGAGGCTACTTGATGATCGAGAGCGTCTGTGAAGGGGATGCTGCATCTCCTGGAGTCCTTGCCTCAATGGAGCGATACCTCCAGAGGCTCGAGCTCGCCAATGGGTGGAGCATGGCGGCGAAGACCACCGGACCAGGGGCTTGACCGCTCCTTTCCTCACTGCAACACCTCCTAGGTCTTGCTGTCACTCAAGGCTAGAATATGGAGGTCTTGGGAGTCGAAGACAGAGGCCGAAGGTGCGTGAAATGGCGGGAGGAGGCAAATCTATATACTGGTAGGGGTCCGGCAAGAAGAAGATCGTGCGCGTAATCCGATGCTCGGATCCCTAAGAAAAATGGCGGGCATGGATCATGGATGTATCGTGGATAATCGGGGCCTGAGATTTAAGGAAATGGGTGTCGGATAGCGTCTGGAAAAATCGAGGAAGATCGGATCATCACGCGGATCCGAGCGAAGTGGTCCCGGGGGGGAGTTGATCGGGGGTAAACAATCCCCCGTGGACCAATGGGAAAAATGCATTGGAAATTTATTTGGAAAATTAAAATAAAATAGAAAATGAATTTATTTAAAAAAATTTACAAAATGAAAAATGTTTATTTATTTTCAAAGTATTTTTTAGTGATTTTTATTTATTTTTTTGAAAAATAAATTATGTATTTACATTATATTATTATTATATACATGTATATATACCTATGTATTTTTGAATTTTATTTTTCTTATGTTATTTATGTACAATTATTCCAATTTTATATTTATTTTATTTACACCATAAAATTTGGAATATAAAAAGATTTTTATTAATTCTTTACATGGGTGAAATAAATACATCTTTTATTTTATATACATGGTCTATGTACACTGATGAGAGAGAAATTATTTATTTTTCTTTTTCTTTTATTTTTATTTTTATAAATATATACAAAATAAAGGGAACATAAATATTTTTATTTGTAGAAAATAAAATATTTACACAAAGAGGGGTATTTGTACAAGGTTGAGTCACCCTCTCTCTCTCTACTTATTTTATTAGCCCATATTGAGCCCTCCCTTGGGTTCAGGTCACTCAATATTTACTCTAAATATTTCCCTCTTTTTCTTTATTTCTTTATTCTTTTATTTTTGACAAAAACATGCTAATTATTAATATTTATACAATGCATGCTTTTTGATAAATTAGTCTATTTAGAAACATATACATGGTGTTTTGCAAAGGTTTTAGCTAAAATAAAAGAATAAAGAGTGATGAATGAGGATTCATCACCCCCCATACTTAACTTTGCTAGTCCCTTAGCAAACACTTATTTGAAAAAGAAGTGAAAAAGAAAAGAAAAAGAAAAAGAGGGGAAAAATGAATGAATCATTGCTGAATATTAAACTTGCCTTCATTAAATTGAAGTATGGAGCTCAGTCAGATTTTTGGATTATTAATGTGTCGGAACCTTATTTGGACTTAGGTTTAAAACTTAACAGCCTCTAAGTTCCACTAATCTATAGTCAAGAGTCTTCAATAATCCAGATCAGAACAAGTCTACATACACAAACCTTGAAGACTATGAATCTTTCCTTGTACTGTGTAAGTGAGGTATAGCTCTCCACCTCAGAAGTAGCAAAATGACAACCCTCCTCAACAAGGTAACTCTAAGACCCTAGTCTGGCCACTATTTCCTCGAGGAGCGGGGTATTCCCTTCTAAGTTCAAGTTCAACCGTCTCAAGAAGAGGGGGAAAAAGAGAATGGACCATGGCCAGTGTAGCCATGTATCCCTGAGAGCTCAACCAGTGTAGCTAAGTCTCCCTGCTGCAAGCTACATAAGATGGAACATGAGTCTCAAGCTTTGCTTATTGCACTATATACACTCCGGTGGGATTATCATTTTCTATCAGACCCACCACTTTTTTGGAGTTCTTTTCTTTTTGCATTTTTTTGATGTGCATATATACAACATATCTACAAAGTGCATCATATATACATAAGGAGTTTTTCCTCCTGAGCCAGTAGACCATCCCTCTTTTGAAGCATTATTGCAACCCACAACTCCTATCATTAGACCTCACGGCGACCAGACCAAGTTGAGACGCACTTCCTTCACTATAAGAAGAAGAGAGGTTCTGCCTAGAAGTACTACCCTCATATGCTACCCCAAGTCAAGGAAGACTACCTCCTCACCACCTCATCCGTAGAGAGCTCGGTGTAAAGTGCTGGTCCAAGTAAAGCCATTGTCTGTATGAGTCATGTGTGTGTTGGTAAGTGCTCTTCTTAGGCTCATCGAGATGACATATGATCATAGCCTAGTGGACTCAAAGAATTAAGTTACCATGGGCCTGAAAAGTCTCAACCCTAAGCCCTATAAGGTTCCTCTTAGAATTAGGTGGATTAAAATCTTAACCAAGCTCCAATTTTCAATTCAATTCCAGGCTAGTTTAAATGTCAACTATGATCCAGGAAAAACTATACAAGTATTTACAAAGATGCAATTTACAAAATATTTACACATGTGCAAAATTTTCGAAAAATGTTTTGAAAACATGGATGTATGCATGAATGCAAGTTTTGCAAAATATGTACACAAATTTACACAAGGTTTTTGCAAACTTTTGATTTTCAAAACATTTTACAAAAATTTTGTACTATATACATAATTTTTATATCAAAATATTTACAAACTATTTAAACAAAAGGTTTTTACAAACATTTTTACAAAAATAATTTGTACAACTAGCTGTGTATGTGCAATAAAAGGAATTTATTTACAGGAAAATTTTTTAATTTTTAATGGATTTTTGGGTTTTAGCCATTTTTATTTATTAACACACTCACACAAAGTACGAGTTATGGCTAAAGTATATATGAAATATATACGACACCCCCTATACTTAGCTCGAACGATGTCCTTAGAGTCAAGAGCGATGAAGAAGACATAACTCGTGCTTAATATAGGGAAGCGAAAAGTAAGGCTATATACAAAGATGAATGAAAGAATAGAAATGCAAGAGATCTCGGGGTTTCCCTCTATACTTAGGATCAAATAATCCTAAGTATAGCAGGCTGTACACAAAGGGAAATCCGAGTGAGAATGTACAGGGTCTACCTCCCCTATACTTAGGGTAAAATATCCCTAAGTATAAGCAGCAAAACAGAGGTAGAAATGAATCAAAAGGAACTCAAAAGTCTTACACCCCCTATACTTAGGGTAAAGTGCACCCTAAGTATAGCAGCATCGAAGATGCAAATGGGGTATTGGACTGAAGAATAGTGTGATATGGACAACTGGATCTATACAAGTTGGAGGAACAATGATAATCAGGCATGAGATGCAATAGATGTGAGTCAAGAGACCACATCTCACGCAAAATGAATCAAGGCAATGTCAACGACCAGTGGCTCATGATCTAGATATGGCTTGAGCCGCTGCCCGTTAACACGAAGGGTACTCTCAGAAGACAACTCAGATATATCAATACTCCCATTGTCGTGTACCTTTCTAACCAAATAGGGTCCCTTCCATTTGCTCTGTAGCTTCCCTAGAAAAAATCTCAACCTGGCATTGAACAACCATACGTGCGGTCCTGGCTCAAACTGCTTGTGGCTGATATGAGAATCATGCCACTCGTTCACTCTCTCCTTGTACTATAGGCTGCTCAAAAAGGCTGCACCACGAAGCTCCTCCAGGGCTGCTAACTCTGCCCTCCTCTGATCTCCTACACTCACTGGATCCATAATAATATCCGTGACTGCCTGGAGTGACCTATGTCTAAGCTCAACATGTAAATGGCAGGGCTTTCCATAAATGAGGCGAAAGGGAGATTGACGATTCCGGAAATGCGGCTTTTAAGGAGTTGTTTTTATCGTGTTGTGCGTTGTAGGCGGCAATCGGAAACGGTCAAGAAAATACCACAAATAAATTATTCAATTTTTAATCTCGTGGTTTTATGTTTATTTGACTTGGGCAAGTCCCAAGGTCGATCACAAGGAGGCAAAGGAACAACCTAGAATTAAGTCTATCAAAGTTCGAGTTCGGTTTTCGAGGAGGTCTTTTTTTGGAATTTTAAATGCATTAGGAGGTGCACATGCAAATTCGGCCTATTCTAGGGACAAAAATGTGAATTAAGTCCAAACGATGTCCGAAAAATACAAAACTTGGCCACAATGTAAACTATAATGAAATGGATGCACTGTAATTTTTTTGGAATTTTTGGATGCAATATGAATTTTTTATGGATTTTTAAATGCAAACAAATTAATTTTCAATATTTAATTTTAATAAATATTAAACCTACTTATTTTCGAGAACTACAATTATCTAAGATCTATCACTAGGTAATAGATCTTAGAAAAATCCTAGACCTCAAAAATGTGGGGTTCAATACCTATTAAAAATCAAACATTGAAATATACAAAATGATTTTTACAGGGCAAATGATGCATGCAAATGCAATGATTTTTGGGCACAATGTTAAGAATAATTAACTCTACAATGTATGATTTTTCGGGAATTTTTAGAGCCACGGTTAATGAACTATCAATTTCAGAGCAAGAATTGGGTAAAATATGCAATTTTCCACAAAATAATTATTTGTTAATTAACCGTCAATCACAAAATTACCCACAATATGTCAAAACGTAGAGAATTAATTAACCAACATCATGCTATTTTTGAATTAATAAAATAATGTAGAAAGAAGGTTCAAAATTAAGGGGGAACACAGGGATACAGATGCAAATAAATAAAATATAAAATGCACTGGGGGGACTTTATTGTGATTACCAATAACTCCGGTGAGATTCTGCAAAATTCCCAGAGGGGCACGTGCGTGGCACGTGCCCTCTGGGGGCGGGGCTGATCTGCGAATAAGGTGGAACCCGGGGGCTTGTGCGCAAATAACCCCGCGGTCACGTGCGGGGCACGTGACCCGGGGGCTGACGTATGGCTGACGCAGTTCCCCACGCACGTGCAGATCACGTGCGCGGGGCCTCGGGTGTTGGGCCCGGCTGGCGAAGAACGCTGGGCTGGCCGATGTGGCGGAGTGGCTGGAGAACCACCGCCTCCTGCGGTGGTTGGGCGGTGAAGTGGATGAGAGGCGGAGTCGGATGCGGTGCTGCAGCAGGAGGGATCGATGTTGACGGACGAGCAGCTCCAGGCGAAGTAGCCTGGAAGTCGTGGCGGGGACGTCGGGGCGATGAAGTCGATGAAGATGAACGGGATCGTCGACGAAGCGGTGGCGATGAAGTCGACGGCGGCCGATGAAGTCGGTGGAGGTGATGCGGTGGTCGGTGAAGCTCCAGGAGGTGTTGAAGTCGTGGGCTCGACGAGCACGGAGGTCGGAGCTGGGCAAGAACGGCGAGGGCTTCGCCGTGGGCTGCAACGAGTTGGGTCGAACTCGGATCTCGCCGGAGAAGGGAGACGAACGACGCTGTCACCGCCGTCGTCTCATTGCTGTTGAGGGTATCGGCGGATGGTTGTCGAAGGGGGCGGCGATGGGTTTAAATAGGGTTAGGGGACGTTCGCCGGAGATGGAAGGCGAATCGGAGATGGATTTGACGAGGGCGTGAAGATCTGAAGGGATACGCGGGGGTGGCGATGCTCGGCGAGATTTGTGGGGCGACGGAGGTGCGGGATTCGATTGGAGATCGGGCTGGCGATATTCGCGGCGGTGGCGGCGGTGTTCCCAAAGGGGAAAGGAGGGCTCGGAGGAGGACGATGAACAGGCACCGTCCGATCGGCCGAGATCGGGCGGTCCTGCTCATGCCACGTGGCAAGTGGGGGGGCGGTTAAGGGATGGCACGTGCGGAGCATGTGCCTGGGAGGCACGTGCGACACACGTGCTTCGTTTTTTTTTTATAACGAAAATGGAAATAATAAGGCCAAAAATGGCTGACACGTGGCGGCACCAGGTGCGGCCACGTGTCAGCACCAGAAAATTCGAAATTAAAAACTTTTGTAAAATCGATAAAAAATAGTAAACGACCTCGGATCGAAAAAGTTTCTTCACGAAAGTTGCTCGTCTCGATGAGATCTACAACTTTCATGAAGACATTAAAACCAAAATCGATCAAATGTAAAAAGTGAATTTTTGGGGTATCCTATGTACATAGAATACCTTGATTTTTGGGTTTTATAATTTTTATGTCATTTTTAAACAAGATAAAAATCCGGAAAAATATGGAAAAATCAAAGATAAATAAAAGACACTTAATTCTAATTTTTTTGGATTTTTTATTGATTAAGAAAATATATACGTAAAATACAAGGTAAAAACCGCGAAAATATACAATGTACAAAAGAGGCCCAAAACCTAACTTTCACATATGAGCTCCGATTCACTTGAACTTGGTCTTGTTTTGAAGGTAATTGAATGTACACTAGTTCAAAAGTGAGTAGGATTAAATCAGACACTGGATGGAGAAGATATGTGGCTTTTAGTCCGAAAATCCTGAAATTAGGGTTTGGGTTTTTGGTCCACTTATTTGGGTTAGTTATTATTTTGTATTTTTCTTTTATTCTTGTTAATGATATGTACACAGTGGAAGTGGTTTTGAGTTATTTGGAGTTAGCATGAATGTGTTAAAAATCCGGGAAGTTAGGCTTATTTACAGGTCAATTTGGCTTGGATTTTTGGCTTCTTATTTTGTGCAGATTTTTGTGCTAAAATGCAATTCTTATGAAATCATGCATGAATGCTAATTATGCAAAATAGATGCCAGAATGCTGTTGATTTTAAGGGATTTGAGCTTAATAAATGAGATTTAGAGTGATGAATACGAGATTCATCATCCCCCTATACTTAAACCATGCTCGTCCCTGAGCATAAAAAGAAATGCCATGAGGTGAAATGAGATTGGGTTCCATACCAAGACTATGAGCTGAAGGTGAAATTAAGCCTAAACTCAACCTTTAGATTATTTGTGTGTCGGAACTTCTGTGAGACTTAGAATTTTAAAATCAACAGCCCTCAAGTTCTACACATCATTGCTACAGTTTCGGCTCAGAAGTCATCTTAGATCAATCATCTTCCCAAAGTATACTCTTTGAACATTGAATAACCGACTCTTGTGTGTGAAAAATTTTAGCTCTTCCCACCCAGAATACCGGACTACTGCACAAGCCTCCTCTCCAATAACTCGTCCTCGGGGAGTCAGGTATTTCCTTCTAAGGTCTGTCGCGCTGTGTTCACAATCGAATTAGGGGGAGAAGATAGAAGAATGAGAAAAGAACTGGAGGGTGGCCAGTGTAGTCACCTCTCCTTGTGAAGATGGCCAGTGTAGCCGAGTCTCCACCAAGATCTGCAGGTTTCTGGAAGCTTGGACCTTTTTGGTCAGATTTTATTTGGTAGTTGCTTCTTTGTGTTTGGAATTTTTGGTGGTTCTGCTTGGATCTTGTTGTGCCCCTACGGATATAAAATCTTTTGTTTCCGTACATTTTTTGGGGTCTTAGAAAAAATTGTGCCCAGCCGTCCATCCCTTTTCCGAAGCTTTATTTCAACCCGTACTCCGGTCTTTAGATTTCCACGCTACCAGAAAAGAAACTTACACAGTCTTCCAACATATGTTTGAGTTGAGCTAAGTGCATAGTGCGAGAGTACAAATTAATTCCTTATTCCAGAGTTGTACCCAGAATGAAGAGATCAGGTTAGACACTAAGAGTCAAACGCTGTACATTGTCATGTGGAACTTAAAGAATTAAGTCAAAGACCTGAAGACTCTAAAATTCCATTTCTCGGTGAAGTTCCTCTGAAGATTAGGTGGATTAAGGTCAAGTCCAGACCACTCTCGATTTCGGCTCACAACTTGGTTCAGAACCCAAAGACTTTTCACATATGCAAATGCGATGCTTGATGAAATGCGAGTGTGTGAAATGCAGACACAATTTTTTTGTTTTTGATTTTGATTTTTTTTTTGTTGTTTTTTTTTTATGCAAAATGAATAAGAAGCCATTTTTCAAAAATTTTTTGGGCAAGGTCAGTGTTAGTGGAAAAGAAAACATTTTTTTTTGTTTTTTTTTTGTTTGTTGTTTTTTTTTCTTTTTAATTTTTAAGAAAAACCCACCCCGTAAATACATATAGACGTACGCGAAAGTACGAGGTATGGCTAAAATATATACACAGTATATACAGACCCCCCTATACTTAGCGAGTGCTGTGTCCTCAGAGCACAAGAAGCGTAAAGAAGACATAGCTCGGGCTAAGCGTAAGAGAGTGAAAAAGAAAAAGAAAAAGAAAAGGATTTACAAAAATCGCCCCCCTATACTTAGACCGTGAATAGTCTAAGTATAGAAGAAGAGCGGAAAAGAAAAGAAAAAGAAGTGGTCAGGGTGTGTGAATGAGGAGAGTATATATAGGTGGGTGGCGGTTCCCCCTATACTTAGGCTTTGTTCAGCCTAAGTATAGAAGAAGGATGGATATGGAGTGAGCGAGAGATCGGAATGTGATGGTATGTATAGATGGCATCGGTCCCCCCTATACTTAGGCCTTGGCCTAAGTAGAGGAAGAAGCTGTACAAGGAGACCGATGTGGTCGGGAGGGAGGGTGGGTAGCCGATGATTAAGGCGGTTTACGACTGATCTTCTTGTGAGCCTGCGGTGGGAGATCGTAATGATGAGTCGGAGATGAGGCATATGATTCCCAACTATTATCAGTGTCATCCTCAGAAATATCATGATGGATAGTAGATGAAATATTTGAGTCAGATGAAAAGTAACCATCATCAGAGTTATCCTAAGAGGAATAGTATTTGAAAGTGGACACACTCCAGATATTCATGTCTTTTTGTTTCTTCAATTGTTTCCTCAAAATTCGTTCCTTTTTAAGATCAATTAGTTTGTCCTCCGATGAATATTCAGATGCTCCAGTCTCAGTCAGCTCATAAGAAATAATTCCAGTGTACTTGTGGAATGTAGGAGCATCGGCTTTGGATGAGTAATAATTAGGAACGGGAGTTGTCCAACGAGAATCAAATTTTGGATCCTTGCGAAGATATGGCTTTAGAGATGCCGAACATACTTCACTCATGTAGACTACCTTTTCCGGACCTGATGAGGGATCATCAACCGATTCCTCTTCCGAAAGATCAAAGGTGACTTTCTTTTTCTTGTTTCGTGAAGATGTCGGTTCACTTGAGTACCCAGATGAATAGCCATTAAAATTCTTCTCCTTGGTCGGTGTTCGGGCTACGTGTTCGTTCTTTGTTTCCTAAATGTTGGTGCACTCTTGATTTGGGAGGATTTGGTCAAGATAATCAGAATATGTTGCTCCAGGGTGCGACCATGCAAATGTCTCAGGATCGTAGTAGAAGGATTTGTCTATTTTGAAATCTGCGGGAATTGAGATATCGGGGAGAGTCTCTAAACCAATAGTCTCATTAACAAACGCAATCTCAGGTGTAGCAGCGGGGTAGGGCTCTTCTACCGTTTCATGGTTGCGGTTGTTGGGGACTTTGTGGGTTACCTCAGAAAATCGTGCTTCCTCAAAGACTGTATCAGATCGTAGTGATTCCAATGCCGTAAAATTTATTTCCCGTGTCTCGCAATCAATACTCGCCTTGGCCAATGCCAAGAATGGTTTTCCGAGAATGATTGGAGATTGGGTGAATTCTCCTTGATGCTCAATATCAATGATCGTGAATTCTACCTTGAGCGGAGCACCTTGGAATTTCATGATGACAGAAATGGTTCCTCTCGGCCTTTTTATCGATCGGTCTGCCAATTGAACAATCTCTCGTATCTTTCGAATTGGCCCGAGTTTGAGGTCCTGAAATACAGAGGTCGGGAGGATATTGATCGGTGAATCGTCATCAATACGAGCATGTGTGAAAATTGTGTCTTTGATTTCACAGTCAAATCTAGGCAACCGCTTTACTATGCGGCTCTTGGTTTTTCTCCTCAACACCAAGGAGGAGGCCATTGACAAGATGTGTCTTTCAGTTTTTGTTCTAATCCTTCCTGACTTTTTGACGATTAACCTGTCCATTAGAAATTTCTTAAGGTCAGGGAAGTGTTCAATGGCCTTTATAATGGGAAGTTCAAAAATCAAGTATTTTTCCAGTGCTTCCCGTAAAGCAGGATCCAAATTCTTCAGATCTTCTTCAGATTCAATTTTTATGAGATTTTCTGGAGTTTCAAATTTTTTTGTATTTTCTGTGTGGTGTGGCGATGTGGTGTCTTCCTTAGATGAGAAGGGGCCTTGATGTTCAGAGTTTGGGTCAGAGGCATAGTCATTCCTAGGGGAATAATGAGCGGACGTTTTGATATTAGAGTCATCCCTAGGTCTTTGAATATCCTCAAAATTTTCATCATGGAATCCAATCATTTCCTCATTTAGTTTTACACCCGATCCACCATAGAATGAGATTACTCGGTCGGCAAATTTTTGAAATTTGTCCTCCATCAATTCAAATCTCGTTTTTATCCTCGAAACATTATCCTCACAATTTTGTTCATGATCAACCACAGGAGCATTCGGATTTTGTTCAATAATTTTGTCTTCCATTTTTCTGTATATGCGGAGAGGAGAATTTCTTGGAATATCCATTATATGATCATTTCTTGAAAATTTCTCCTCAAAATTTATGGAAGGAGACTGCTCATATGATACAGGCGTGTGTGTTTGATCTGAGTAGAGTTCGGTCCTTTGATCATGTTTGGTCAGCTCTTGATATTGTGGAGTCGGCATACAGGGTTTATATGTGTCTAGGAGTTTAGTCCAGTCCTCTGTATGAGTATCATGTCTGACAAGGGGTCTGTCTTGGTCAATCCAACGATGAGGATTATTAAGCGCATGTCTTTCCATCTGGGTTTGGGTTCTCTGCCAATCGTGGGAGTTAAAGAGATTTTGATCTTGAAATGTTTCATTGGCGAGAGAGTGAGAATAAGGCGGTTCAGTCCAAGATGGTATGTGGTCATGGGTGGTTGTATGACTTGAGAAAGGATTCAATGAGGTGGTCATATTCATTTGCGGTTGAAAGTTTCCCACAAATGTTGGAGGATTACTGAAAGAAGAGGATGCACTTGATTTGGGCCAAACCGAGACAGATTTGTTTTCATAGTGATGTTCGGTCATTTTTGAAGGAGTTGAGAGAAATGATGGGTTGGATCTGAAATTTGGAAAAATTTCCATGATGAGATTGAAATCAAGAGATGAGAGAGATGATTGATTGTATGGGACAGAAAATTTATCAAATGTGCGGCTATTGATCTTCGATATCGGTTCACGCACACCAATACAAACACAAATCAAACCCTGGGTTCACCAACTCACACAATGAAGCCGTAAGATTTTGGCTATTATCTTTTCAATTTTAGTTGGTGATAATTTCAATCTTGCAAATCGTTTAGACGAGCTGTTTAGGTTTGGAGCTGGGCTCTATCCTAGTGTGCGTTTCTCTCCTCGCTGCAAGATAAATCAAACAATGTCGGGGTTGCTCTCCCGCAAAAATTCTTGATTTTATGGGTTCTTTGAGATCAGATATATTTAGCAGTCCCGATTTTAATGAGGTGATCACTTGAAAAATTAGATGAGCACAAATACACGTCTACCATCCAGTCCCAATTTCCTTTAAAGTTATGTTATAAAACAAGGGGGAGGAATTTGAGAAAAGCCGATGCACGCGGAAAACTATGATGAATGCTCAGTTAGAAGACTTACAGTGAATCCTCGCAATCTCCATGTGGGATGCTAGACAGAATTTAAAAATTATTCTAAATAAAATGCAAGCCGATGGAAAACCGCACCTAAGCAGAAAGTTCTATTAGCGGGAAGAATTGATTTAAATTTTTGGCTAAATTGAACGATCTATGTGCGTCTCGATTAAAGTGAAGTGTGGCTTAAGATCCTACGAGCACAAGCAAGAATATAAATGCTCTGAGAGCCGTATGTGCAGGTCTATCCTAATCGCCACTCAAGTCGGGCCCCACCCTCGCCGGAGAGTGAAACAGGCCACGACACACCACAGAATAAAGTTTAGAAGTCTTTCTACACACGCGAGAGTCCAAACGGACACCGCTGTAAAATTGCAGAAATTAAAATTGCAGAAATTTAAAAACCTAGACTCTACTCTCTCTCACGACTCGATTCGATCTTAAATTAATTGCGGTTTTTTGTGAAGTTGCGTCGGTTATTGAAAACCGCTCCTCGTACAAGGTACCTCGCAAGAAAAATAAGAGAGAAAATGTAAGAGAGTGACTCAAGAATATATGTAAAAAAATAAAGGCTGAAAAATAAATTGCAGGAAAATAAAAATGAAATTTACAATGAAAAATTCGGGGGTCAGACTACCCGAATGTGAAAAACCGAACAAAAATAATTTTTAGACAAAAATCTAAGCCGTTTGCCTCCCCGGCAACGGCGCCATCTGATGATTCCGGAAATGCGGCTTTTAAGGAGTTGTTTTTATCGTGTTGTGCGTTGTAGGCGGCAATCGGAAACGGTCAAGAAAATACCACAAATAAATTATTCAATTTTTAATCTCGTGGTTTTATGTTTATTTGACTTGGGCAAGTCCCAAGGTCGATCACAAGGAGGCAAAGGAACAACCTAGAATTAAGTCTATCAAAGTTCGAGTTCGGTTTTCGAGGAGGTCTTTTTTTGGAATTTTAAATGCATTAGGAGGTGCACATGCAAATTCGGCCTATTCTAGGGACAAAAATATGAATTAAGTCCAAACGATGTCCGAAAAATACAAAACTTGGCCACAATGTAAACTATAATGAAATGGATGCACTGTAATTTTTTTGGAATTTTTGGATGCAATATGAATTTTTTATGGATTTTTAAATGCAAACAAATTAATTTTCAATATTTAATTTTAATAAATATTAAACCTACTTATTTTCGAGAACTACAATTATCTAAGATCTATCACTAGGTAATAGATCTTAGAAAAATCCTAGACCTCAAAAATGTGGGGTTCAATACCTATTAAAAATCAAACATTGAAATATACAAAATGATTTTTACAGGGCAAATGATGCATGCAAATGCAATGATTTTTGGGCACAATGTTAAGAATAATTAACTCTACAATGTATGATTTTTCGGGAATTTTTAGAGCCACGGTTAATGAACTATCAATTTCAGAGCAAGAATTGGGTAAAATATGCAATTTTCCACAAAATAATTATTTGTTAATTAACCGTCAATCACAAAATTACCCACAATATGTCAAAACGTAGAGAATTAATTAACCAACATCATGCTATTTTTGAATTAATAAAATAATGTAGAAAGAAGGTTCAAAATTAAGGGGGAACACAGGGATACAGATGCAAATAAATAAAATATAAAATGCACTGGGGGGACTTTATTGTGATTACCAATAACTCCGGTGAGATTCTGCAAAATTCCCAGAGGGGCACGTGCGTGGCACGTGCCCTCTGGGGGCGGGGCTGATCTGCGAATAAGGTGGAACCCGGGGGCTTGTGCGCAAATAACCCCGCGGTCACGTGCGGGGCACGTGACCCGGGGGCTGACGTATGGCTGACGCAGTTCCCCACGCACGTGCAGATCACGTGCGCGGGGCCTCAGGTGTTGGGCCCGGCTGGCGAAGAACGCTGGGCTGGCCGATGTGGCGGAGTGGCTGGAGAACCACCGCCTCCTGCGGTGGTTGGGCGGTGAAGTGGATGAGAGGCGGAGTCGGATGCGGTGCTGCAGCAGGAGGGATCGATGTTGACGGACGAGCAGCTCCAGGCGAAGTAGCCTGGAAGTCGTGGCGGGGACGTCGGGGCGATGAAGTCGATGAAGATGAACGGGATCGTCGACGAAGCGGTGGCGATGAAGTCGACGGCGGCCGATGAAGTCGGTGGAGGTGATGCGGTGGTCGGTGAAGCTCCAGGAGGTGTTGAAGTCGTGGGCTCGACGAGCACGGAGGTCGGAGCTGGGCAAGAACGGCGAGGGCTTCGCCGTGGGCTGCAACGAGTTGGGTCGAACTCGGATCTCGCCGGAGAAGAGAGACGAACGACGCTGTCACCGCCGTCGTCTCATTGCTGTTGAGGGTATCGGCGGATGGTTGTCGAAGGGGGCGGCGATGGGTTTAAATAGGGTTAGGGGACGTTCGCCGGAGATGGAAGGCGAATCGGAGATGGATTTGACGAGGGCGTGAAGATCTGAAGGGGATACGCGGGGGTGGCGATGCTCGGCGAGATTTGTGGGGCGGCGGAGGTGCGGGATTCGATTGGAGATCGGGCTGGCGATATTCGCGGCGGTGGCGGCGGTGTTCCCAAAGGGGAAAGGAGGGCTCGGAGGAGGACGATGAACAGGCACCGTCCGATCGGCCGAGATCGGGCGGTCCTGCTCATGCCACGTGGCAAGTGGGGGGGCGGTTAAGGGATGGCACGTGCGGAGCACGTGCCTGGGAGGCACGTGCGACACACGTGCTTCGTTTTTTTTTATAACGAAAATGGAAATAATAAGGCCAAAAATGGCTGACACATGGCGGCACCAGGTGCTGCCACGTGTCAGCACCAGAAAATTCGAAATTAAAAACTTTTGTAAAATCGATAAAAAATAGTAAACGACCTCGGATCGAAAAAGTTTCTTCACGAAAGTTGCTCGTCTCGATGAGATCTACAACTTTCATGAAGACATCAAAACCAAAATCGATCAAATGTAAAAAGTGAATTTTTGGGGTATCCTATGTACATAGAATACCTTGATTTTTGGGTTTTATAATTTTTATGTCATTTTTAAACAAGATAAAAATCCGGGAAAATATGGAAAAATCAAAGATAAATAAAAGACACTTAATTCTAATTTTTTTGGATTTTTTATTGATTAAGAAAATATATACGTAAAATACAAGGTAAAAACCGCGAAAATATACAATGTACAAAAGAGGCCCAAAACCTAACTTTCACATATGAGCTCCGATTCACTTGAACTTGGTCTTGTTTTGAAGGTAATTGAATGTACACTAGTTCAAAAGTGAGTAGGATTAAATCGGACACTGGATGGAGAAGATATGTGGCTTTTAGTCCGAAAATCCTGAAATTAGGGTTTGGGTTTTTGGTCCACTTATTTGGGTTAGTTATTATTTTGTATTTTTCTTTTATTCTTGTTAATGATATGTACACAGTGGAAGTGGTTTTGAGTTATTTGGAGTTAGCATGAATGTGTTAAAAATCCGGGAAGTTAGGCTTATTTACAGGTCAATTTGGCTTGGATTTTTGGCTTCTTATTTTGTGCAGATTTTTGTGCTAAAATGCAATTCTTATGAAATCATGCATGAATGCTAATTATGCAAAATAGATGCCAGAATGCTGTTGATTTTAAGGGATTTGAGCTTAATAAATGAGATTTAGAGTGATGAATACGAGATTCATCAGAGATGTACCCAACGGTGTCTTGAAGGACGTCCGATATGGCCACAAGACCGAGTCCAAAAGCTGTGACCAATCCTTTCGGTCAGGGCAGATGACCTTTTGCAATATAGTCTTGATCTCCCTGTTCGACACTTCAGTGAGACCATTGGTCTGAGGATCATATGGTGTGGCTACTCGATGGTCTATGCTGAACTCGATAGCAAGGGCCTTTACCTTGTCATTGACGAAATGAGACCCCCCGTCAGATATAAAAACTCTAGGAACCCTGAACCGCGAAATGATATTCTTCCTCAAAAATATGCAAATAGTCCTAGCATCTACGGTTCAGGCGTGAATGGCCTCAACCCAACGACTAACATAATCCACGACCAACAGAATGTACTCCAATCCCTGACTCCTAGGGAATGGACCCATGAAATCGATGCCCCATGCGTCAAAAACCTCACAGAAGTGAATGGGCTGCATCAGCATAATATCACGCTGTCCATAAGTGCCCATCCTGTGACAGTCAGTACACCTCTTCACGAACTCATCAGAGTCCTTGAAGAGGGTAGGCCACCATAGGCCGGATTGGAGCACTTATGGTGTCGTTCTCCTCCCAAAGTGATGTCCTCCTGCCTCAAGCTTGTGGCAATAAGTGAGGATGCTATGGTGCTCCTCCTGAGAAATGCACCTATGCCAAATGCTATCCCCTCCTTCATGATAAAGGATGGGATCCTCCCAATGGTAGAACTTGGCCTTCGCGAGGAATGTCTCAAGTCTCTGCCTGGGCCAATCTTATGGGACTTTCTTGGCAACAAGAAAGTTCACAATATCGGCGTACCAAGGGAGAGAGGCGATAGCAAGGATCGCCTCATCTGGGAAGGCCTCACAAACAGGCTCGATCTGCTCAGAATCCTCAAAATACTCTAATCGGGAGAGATGATCCGCCATCACATTCTTGACTCCAGGCTTATCCTTAATCTCTATATCAAACTCCTGGAGTAGAAGGACCCATCTAGTCAATCTGGCTTTGGCATCCTTCTTTGCCATGAGGTACCTGATGGCGGTATGATCAGTGAAGATGGTCACTCTAGATCCAATGATGTAAGATCTGAATCTATCTAGGGCGAAGACTACAACTAGCATCTCCTTCTCAGTGATGGTGTAGTTCCGCTTAGCGGCATCCAAAGTCCAGCTAGCATAGTGAATAGCAATAGGGACTCCATCCCTCCTCTGTCCCAGCACGACCCCTACGGCAAAATCGGAGGTGTTCGTCATGATCTCGAATGGGAGAGACCAATCAGGTGGTTGCAGGACATGAGCCTCTACAACTAGACTCTTGAGAGTCTCAAATGACGCTAGACACTTATCATCCACAATGAACTCGGTGCCTTTCGTCAGCAGATCAGTCAACGATCGGGCAATCCAGCTGAAATCATGAATGAATCGTCGGTAGAAACTGACATGCCCCAGAAAAGACCGTAACTGCCGCAAGTTGGACGGTGGTCTGAGTTTCCTAATGATATCCACCTTGGACGGATCAACCTCCATGCCCCTGTTGGAGATGATATGGCCAAGAACTATCCTTTGAGTCACCATGAACTGACTCTTCTCCCAAGAAAACTCCAGGTGCACCTCAATACATCGCTGGAGGACACGGTCTAGGCAGTCAAGACAAGAATCGAATCCGTCGTCGTAGACCGAAAAATCATCCATGAAGACCTCCAAGCACTCCCCCACCATGTCCGAAAAGATGGACAACATGCACCTCTGGAATGTCACCGGAGCGTTGCACAATCCAAAGGGCATAAGCATATGTCCCAAAGGGACAGGTGAAGGTAGTCTTGTCCTAGTCCTCTGGCGCAATGGCCGCTTGGTTGTATCCGGAGTACCCATCCAAGAAGCAGTAATGGCTCTTCCCCGCCAGCCTCTCAATAATCTGATCAATAAAGGGAAGGGGGAAATGATCCTTCTTGGTGGCCTGGTTGAATCGTCTCTAATCCACACTGACCCGCTAAGAAGTAGGTACCCGGGTAGCGATCTCCTCTCCAGACACACTGACAACTGTAGTGATGCCCGTCTTCTTGGGCACCACATGCAATGGACTGACCCACTTGGAGTCGGAGATGGGGTAGATAAAATCGACGCTCCACCATTTCAAGATCTCCTTCA
Source organism: Ottelia alismoides (assembly GCA_037367405.1). Classification (NCBI taxonomy): domain Eukaryota; kingdom Viridiplantae; phylum Streptophyta; class Magnoliopsida; order Alismatales; family Hydrocharitaceae; genus Ottelia; species Ottelia alismoides. The sequence goes on from JAZKJV010009200.1 coordinate 67,293, forward strand.
TGACAACATCTCGAAGGTTCGGGTTCAGCTGCCTCTGGAACTCACGCGACGTCTTCGCGTCCTCCTCGAGATAGATATGGTGGGAGCACAGGGCCGGACTTATCCCTTGGAGATCGGCTCATTCCATCCTATCGCCTTACGGTTCATTTCAAGAATCCCCATCAGACGGGATTCCTGCTCTCCAGTCAAATCCGTTAAGATAATGACTAGGTACATCTCATGCTCGCCCGCAAGGAATCTATACTTCAGCGATGAAGGAAGCCGCTTCAGCTCTGGATAACGCGGTGCTGGTGGATCTGGCCTCTGAAAGGTCTGAGTGAATGCGGCCAAATCTGCATGGGAGAATGAAAAATCTTGCTCGCAATCTGAATCTGGTGAAGGCTGCTCTGCTGGTGTGTCTCTGCTCTGTGTGGAATCAGCCTCCTCCCTAGTTGTAGGCTCTGCGGAAGTTAGAAACGGTATCAAGTCATCAAACTCATCCCAGTCAAAATCTGACTCCAAGGGATCTGTATCAGAATCACAAAAATCTGCCTCATGATCGGGAACCGACTCTACTGCCTAAGATGTATCCTGGACTAGGGATTCGCTCTCCAAGCTCTCCTCTGCTGTCATCTATGCATCAGCAAACTCTGAAGGTGAGAGGATGGCCCGTGTTTCTGGGTCTGCCCAAATTGCCTCGTCATCTGTGATCACAAAGTCGCAGTCCTGGTGGATGTCTCGCCCTGCCTCTGTCATCTGCTCTGAATCTGATGTCGGCTTGGAGCAAGCTGAATCTCTGGCTCTAGTTTCCTCGATCATCTCTATTTGTATACTCTCGCCCTCGACGCGAAAGTATACCTTCCTGCTATCATGATCAGACACTGCCTTGGCTGTGGCCAAGAACAGACGTCCTAAAATGATGGGGGTATCGATCACGTACCCTAGGATCTCCATGTCCAACACAACGAGGTCCACGGGGAATTTCAGGCCCTGAATCGTGATGACAACGTCCTTCAGCAAGCCCTTTGGCCTCTTGACAGATCAATCAAGTAAACTGAAAGACCGTCCTGCTCTGTTGTAGAGGGCCCAACTCGAAGCGGTCAAGTAGGGCTGCCGGAAGTAGGTTGATGGAAGACCCGCTGTCTAATATAGTACGATCGAACCTCTGCTCCAGGATATGGCATCTGACATACGGGGCTCCTGCATCTGGCCTCTTGGCTGACAGACGGTTCTGAATCGCGAAGCATGTGGTGCGAGTGAGCACATGGATCTCTGACTGATGGTTCCTCCTCTTCCTCCGAACTATGGTCCTGTCTCTGAGTGATCTCTGGAAGAGAGGGATGTGCTCCAAGGCCTCCTGTAGAGTCAGATGTATCTGAAATATGTCCATCATATGCTGGCTGAACTCTAGCTGATGGGACTTTTTTGGGTCTTTTTTGGTCCCCTTAGCCAAGCGGAGTGCTTGGGGGAAGGGGACTGCTGAGTCCTTCTTAGATGAAGGACTAGGAGAGGGTCTGGGCTGCTCAAGCACGACAGAATCCACACATACATCATCAATCACCACAGATGGATCAGAAAAAATCAAACCCTTTCCTTTATTCACAGAAATGTCCTGAGGTACATGCATAAGGAAAAACAATAGGACTAGCAGTAGTAGAAATGGTGGCCTCAGCACCACCCTCGGCATCTGGATTCGTGGTATCAGTACCGCACTCTGGCTCGGTAACAAGTCTGGTGGCATCAGTACCACCTCCTCCATCAGGTGAAATGATGGCCTCAGTACCGTCGGCTGGATCAACATCCGTGGTGGCGTCAGCACCACCGTCATCATCTCTAGCAGCATCAGCACCGCTCTCCTCCTCGCCTGGCGCTCCTGTAGTAGCATCGAGTCATCGCTCAGACGAGGCGCCACCTGCTGGCATCCTACCGCTCCTAAGTGTAACAAAATCATCATCAAACATGTATGCAGACATATCACCAAGTGAAGCACTAGGAGTGGTAATCTCAGTGAACTCTACCTGCTTAGATTTCCTCTTCAGGCTGTTGGGGTTCGGCTCAATCTGGGCAGGGATGGCGGCCTTCTTTATCACAATCTCCCTCATCTCCTGACGAAACTCGTCCATCTCCCGTCGAAAGGTAGCCTGCTGCTCAGACATGAGGCATGCTAGATCATCCAAGGTGGGGTTCTCATAGGTCGACCCATGAGAACCTAACAGATGGCCTCGCTGGTAGTGAGGCTGCTGCTGTTGCTGGTGAGGGTAAGAGGGGTACTGCTGATGATATTGCTGCTGAGGCTGCTCTCGCCTCCAAGGCTATCCCTGCTGATAGGGACGAGGACCATACTGCTGGTAGTGGGATGACTGCTGCTGCTGAACTGGAGGTTGGGGCTACTGGTGCTGCTCACGCTGCTGGCCGTACGGGCCAGCCTGAACTGGAGACTGCTGCTGGGAACTGGTGCCTCCGGCCGACCAGCGGAATCCGGGATGGTCTCGTCGGATGCTGGGTTGGGGTCGGTCATATACCAAATCCCGTTGACATCCATCAACGACTCCTGCTCGCAAGGGGCTGATCTGGCTGATACACCACCATCTGAGTGTCCTGGGATGGTGGTGACTGGATGTACTACGATGGCTGCTGGTACGACTCCGCCTATACAAGGTGGACCTGTCTAGGCTGACTGGAGTGCTGGGACAAGCTACCACTGCTGCTCGGATCTCCTCGTGACCTGAGACGGGGCTAAGAAGCCGTCTATGCCTCCTGGAGACACATGATCTGTATCTTCAGGTCACTCAGCGTCTGTGCCATCTTGTCGATCTATGTCATGCACTTGCACTGCTTCTTCTCTATCAGCTCGATCCGGTACAGCTTCTCGTTGATGATGCCCATGTCTACAGCTGTAGACTCAGCATGTGCAGCTGCCGTGAACGAAGTGGAAGGACCGGCATCGACTCGTGCTATCCTCTAAAACTGCACGGCCTGTGGCTGGGGGCGTCCCTGAGTGTAGAGTCGGGTCTGGGACATCACGGTGTAGTTCTCGACCATTTCCTCATATATGGCCCATACCTGATCCTCATCCTTGGAGAAGTAGGAACCGCCACAAGAAGCGTTCACCAAGCCCTGCAGCTCTAGTGTCAGCCCGCAAAAGAAGCTCTGAACTAGGTTCAGCTTCGAGATATCGTGGTGCGGGCATCTATCTGTAAGCTCTCTGAACCTCTCCCATGCCTCATGGAACTGCTCGTTGGGGAGCATAGAGAAGTTTCTGATCAGGGCCCTCACTGCATTGGTCTGCCCAAGTGGATAGTACTTATTCAAGTACTCGGTGTGGAGCTGCTCCCATGTAGTGACAAATCTCCCCAAATGCTTCAGCCAGTTGGCTGCTCTATCGACCGGGGAGAAGGAGAAGGCAATCATCCTAATGGTGTCCTCATCCACCTGCCAATCATGGACGGTGCTGAAGATCATCTCGAATTCCTGGAGGTGGAGATGGGGCTCCTCAGTCGCGAGCCCGTGGAAATGGGGTAGAAGCTGAATAGTCTGCAAAGGGAACTTGAAGTCCCCTACGATCGCCGGAAGAACGATCCACCGGTGTGTAAGCATCGATCCGGGGTTGTGCAACTCCCACATCGGTCTGGCTCCTGCTGCTGCTGCCGGCTGGACTGGCTCATCAGGCTGATATGGTATCTCTGGTCCATCTCCTGCAGGCCTGCGTTGCTTGCGGTTAGCTCTCATCCGCTCCATCTCTCTCCTCATCTCTACCATAAAAGCTCTTTGATCCTTGATTAGCTGCTGCATCGTCTCGAGGGAAGCTATCAAGGTGTTGTTGATCGCACCCTAGTCCAGTACATATGTCTGCTCTGGTCTCGGGCCTCCGATGCGGTCATCGCTGCTGCCGGCCATGGTCTCTGCAAAGGCAAAAGACCCAAGCTCAGGTGCCAAAATATAATCTATCTGCTGCTCTATCTGTCAGGCACTTCTGGACTGTCAGAAGAAAGGTGGTCGGGGGGGGGGGCATGATGGAAGCGAACTTGGGTTCAGAGAGCGGGTCTCGGCTCTCACGATCTGACCTAGATGAATGGGCTGGAGTGCTCGTAAGCGGTGCATCCAGAGGCTTCCCAAGGGACCTCCGACCCATCATCGTGATCTGGCGAGTCAGGCGGATGAGATCTGGAAAGCAAACAGGATCAAACAGTCAAACCCCCAATCCACCAACGCGACGCGAGCTGATTATCGTAAGAGTTCAGTCTTTTATCTTGTCTTTTTTGTTTTGGTGATAATACAGTCTAACAGAGCGATTAAGCGAGCTATTCGGAATCCAACGCCCCCAGGAGACTGTCCCGATCCTGAACTAGATCTTTCCCAGCCAGTACAAGCCACGGACCGTTTACCGGCTACCTGCTCAGCTCACTCTGTTAAGGATATCGCGGCCCGCTTTACTGAAAATCAGAGCGATCCTCACTGGAGAACGACTAGCCCAGAAGCATTAGTCTGAAGAAGGGTCGGATATGGCTCTACCTAGTGTGCGGGTTAGTCTCTCGCCCAATAAATCATACAAGGTGGGGGTTGCTGTCCCAATACAATTTTTTTGGTGAAGTGATTTTTAGGTCCAATTTGCTTTAGCAGTCCTATGTTTTATGATTTTTCTTTTTAAATATTTTTCAAGCAAACAAACGCCTAACAAATTTTTCGGGTTCTCCTGATTTTATTTAAGTCCAGAAAACGAGGGGAGAAGACGAAAAAGCCGATGCGCAAAGAAATCAATGATGCATGCAGAGTAAGAAATGTGTACCTGACTCCAACACTTTACATGCAGGGTGATCCGCACATAAAAGTAAAGATAGAAAATAAACTACCTATATGATGCACGAGGAAAATGGCCTTAGACGAAGCAATTTCTACACTGGGAGAACAAATAGCTAACGGGTCAACGGGAGGGGTCGGGGTCCGGTCTCTGATGCCGATCGGTGTCCGCCACAACAGATCTTGCCAGCGCTGTATACGACCTCTAGCGGCACATGACCCCTCAAGTGACCAGGTTAGCTTTTTCTTTATTAATTAATTAATCAGGTTCAATTAGACGGTCTCTAGGAACATGCAATCTAATTAGGCTGGGGTCCTAATTAATTACGACGCAAACAAAGAAAATCCTACGGCTAAGGCTAAATCCACGTGAATCAAATAAGCAGTAAAAGACGAAAAATCAAAACTGGCGTAAAATCATGGTAAGGTCCCCCGAGCACACCAGTGCTCGGCGAAACAGACCTCACAATCACAAGTCTCTGAGAGTCTGGCTGTCCTTGTATTATTACAATAACAAATAATATGACTGGAAAGTAAACTACCCTAACCTAATCAATCCTCCCCTCTCCTGCTCAACTCCTCATGCTCTCTTGTGGCTCCGTATAGAAGGGAGCCACCTCCGGCTTTCACGGTTGCTTCTACTTTCCGAAGAAATCCGCCTCGATCCTCGGGCCCTCGCAAGAAATCAAACAAGAGTGTGTCAGAACCAGATTATTATAAAACTAAGCAAAACAAAATAAAATAAATTAAAATGGCAACGATATGCAAAAATAAAAATAAAGACAAACAAAATAAAACAAACAAAAACAAAAATAAAAGAAAAACAAAAGAAAACAAAAAGCCACGAAAAGCTGCGAAAGAAAGAAAAGCCGTGGAACTAAAAAACAAAATCAAATATGACTACTAAGCCTTGCTCCCTGGCAACGGTGCCATTCTGATTGACCGAGGGAACCTCTCACTATCGGGCTAAGGTAAAAATAACGGTGTCGCTGCGACCCGAATAGAGAGACTCAGTCAACAAGAAAAATCAGACCACCAAAATAAGTCAAAAAGCCAATGAAATCGAATAACGGTCTCGCTATTTATTTAACCTGGTATAGCGACCATGGTCGAACTCAAGGAGCACGGGTTGGTCGAATCAGCCTACGAAATAGTCAACAATAAAATAAAAAAAAGAAATGAATTTTTGCTGGACTGTATAGATTTTTAATTTTTTTGTATTTTTAATTATAAAGAAAGTGTAAGAAAAATGCAAAAAAACACACAAACCACAATTTATTAAACACTCCAAAATAACTCAGAAAATTCAAATAAAATTATTTTTGTAATTTTTATATTTTTAAGTGTTTTTGGTGATTTTTTCAGAATTTTATAATTTTTAATTCATTTTATGAAAATAGAAAAAGGCAAAAATAGTGGACTGATGTGCAACCATATTTGAAAGGCTAATTAAAAATATATAATTAGCCTATAAAAATTTGAAGGTAATTTTTATGAAAAGTCGAAATAAAAACTAAGCTACAGAAACCAAAATTGCATTTTTTGATTTTTATATAATTTTTAACAATTTTTATAAAGTTTTTAGGTTTTTATAATTTTATGGGTTTTATGAATTCAAACAAGACAAAAATTATTTTGAAGCAAGTAAACAACAAAACAAACAATGCCTAATTTTTTGTAATTTTTAGAAGGGTTTTTATATTTTTAATTGATTTTATATTTCAAACAGTAGTTAAAAACATGTGTTTTTGATTTTTTAAAATAGAAAACAACAATAAAAATGTCCCAAAAATTTTGTGAAATTTTTACACAGTGGCAGGGGCCACGTATCCAAATTTCACAAGATTTGGAATTTATTTGATATTTTATTCAATCAATATAAAAGCTACAGCACAGAGGGACCTAAGTGCAAAGAAACAAAATTTAAGGGCCAAACATATAACACGTGTAAAAACTACAGGGCCACAATTGCAAAAAGCCCAGGTGGGTATGATCCACGCACGCGAATCACAAAAATAAGGGAATTTATGTAATTCCTATGTAAAGAAATGCAATAGAAACAACCCAAAACTATAGGATAGAATATGCAATGTTCCACAATTACGTGTCGAAGCACGTGCACCACATATACAGGGACTAAAATGCAATATCTAAAAACACCAGGGTCCAAAGTGCATGTTATCTAAAATAAAACAACTATAAAAGATAATTACAGGACTAAACTAAAATATAAAAACGAAAGAGGGCCTAAGTGCAAATTACCCCTTTATTAAGATCCACAGCTAAAGAAGGGCCACATGTAAGATCGGACGGCTCTGGTGCACGGGTACCCCTTCGATGATGTGCGACCTGGATCAGATCCTTAGCTGGATCCAACGGTCAGATGCAACTCTCAGATGGACGGAGATGATCTAAACTGGCACAAGGGCTCGATCTGACGCGGGAGAAGGTCCTGGAAGAACAGCTCGCCGGCGACTTTCGTCGGGCCAATACGCGTGCTATGGTCCTCCTCCGGAGCTACTCATGTGGGCAAATCGAAGCTGGTGGTCATCTGCAGCTCGTGATGTGCTCCGATGAGGCCGGGAGGACCTGGAGGGTCCCCGGCAACGTCGAGCACCTGAAGCTACTGTCCTGAATGGATGAGCCTCCAGATGAGGCTCTCAAGCTGTAATACCATCACAGGAGACAAGAGGGTTCGAGGGCAAACTGCCTCGACCCATTAGCGGGCGAAGTGGGTGAACAGATGGGTCGTGGCGTGGTCCTCTGATGAGAGACGGCGGAGAAGGACCTAACTCCTGGTTCCAAGGCGAACCAGGATGATCGGAGGTGCAGAGAATGTGGAGCAAAGTCTCATGAAGGTGATGGTCGAGTTGGAAGGGGAAATGGTCGATCGGAGTGCGGTGAATCGGCCGACAAAGGCCGGCGGCGCAAAATCGAAAGAACGAAATTAAAGCTACGCTATGGGCTAAAGAGGCTACCTGATGATCGAGAGCGTCTGTGAAGGATATGATGCGTCTCCTGGAGTCCTTGCCTCAATGGAGCGATGCCTCCAGAGGCTCGAACTTGCCAATGGGCAGAGCACGGCGGCGAAGACCACCGGACTAGGGGCTAGACCGCTCCTTTCCTCGCTGCAACACCTCCTAGGTATTGCTGTCACTCAGGGCTAGAAGATGGAGGTCCTGGGAGTCGAAGACGGAGGTCGAAGGTGCGTGAAATGGTGGGAGGAGGCGAATCTATATACTGGTAGGGGTCCGACAAGAAGAAGATCGGGCGCGTAATCCGATACTCGGATCCCTAAGAAAAATGGCGGGCGTGGATCATGGATTTATCATGGATAATCGAGGCCCGAGGTTTAAGGAAATGGGTGTCGGATCGCACTTGGAAAAATCGGGGAAGATCGGGTCGTCACGCGGATCCGGGCGAAGTGGTCTCAGGGAGTGGGGGGGGGGAGTTGACCGGGGGTCAACAATCACCCGTGGACCAATGGGAAAATGCATTGGAAATTTATTTGGAAAATCAAAATAAAATAGAATATGACTTTATTTTAAAAATTTACAAAATGAAAAATGTTTATTTATTTTCAAAGTATTTTTAGTGATTTTTATTTATTTTTTGAAAAATAAATTATGTATTTACATTATATTATTATATACAGGTATATACCTATGTATTTTTAAATTTTATTTTTATTATGTTATTCTATGTATAATTATTCCAGCTTTATATTTTATTTATTTACATCATAAAATTTGGAATATAAAAAGATTTTTATTTGATTTTTATTAATTCTTTACAAGGGTGAAATAAATACATCTTTTATTTTATATACATGGTATATGTACACTGATGAGAGAGAAATAATTTTTTTATTTTTCTTTTCTTTTTTATTTTATTTTTATAAATATATACAAAATAAAGGGAACACATAAATATTTTTATTTGTAGAAAAAAAATATTTACAGAAGGAGGGGTATTTGTACAAGGTTGAGTCACCCTATCTCTATCTACTTTTTATATTTTGCGGTTAGTCTCATATTGAGCCCTCCCTTGGGTTCATGTCACTCAATATTTATTCTTAATATTTCCCTCTTTTTCTTTATTTCTTTATTCTTTTATTTTTGTCACAAAAACACGCTAATTATAAATATTTACACAATGCATGCTTTTTGATAAATTATTCTATTTACAAACATATACATGGTGTTTTGCAAAGGTTTTTAGCTAAAATAAAAGAATAAAGAGTGATGAATGAGGATTCATCACCTGGCGATTTTATGAATTTAAAATAGTCTACTTAATTTAAATATAAGTTGTATATTTTGGGAAAATTTTCACACGAGCCATTGACTTTAATTTTAATTGCAAATATGCCCTCGCTAGTACATGCATTTTTTGTGCTTGAATTTCATTTATTAAAAATAGCATTCGTGCTCTAAAATTATGCAAAAATTGGGTTAGATGCTTGCTAGCATGTACTTTAACTCTAAATTTTTATTTTGCATTTTAGGCATTTTAACTATTTGTGAAAAATCAAATGAGCACATTTTTATCACTGACTGACTTAGAAAATACCAAAAATATTAAAACATTTTGAAAAATTCCAAAAAAAACATATTTTGCTTATTATTATATTTTATAACTCTAGACCAAAAACCCCTAAAAATAGAAAAAGAAAAACCATAAAAATGAAAAAGTTCCAAAATCTAGTAAAAAAGATACAAAATTCCCAAAACTCCAAAAATATTTATTTTTGTTCTTGAATTTTCTTTATATTATTATCTATCTATTAAAATTAATTTGGAGAATTTTGAACTTGATTTGCTATTAATCTTCAAATCAATTCTATTTATTTATTTAAGCCCTGATTTGGGATATTTTTTATTTTAAAAAATACATAAAAATAAAAAAATTCAGAAAAGTCATAAACACATTAGAAAATATATAAAAAATTTATTTTCCTGATATTTTAAAGCTATTTATACATATATATATACACACACACACTATACACTATATGTAGTTATATACATGTACCTATATTATATACCCTACACTTTTATATATTATATTAAATATATTAAATATTGTATTTTCAAAAATTCATAAAAACTAAAAAAAGTACAAAATTAAAACCTTAAAAATTTTAAAACTTTTAAAAAGGAAAAATATATACTTATTTGTACTTGATGCTCTTTATGTATACAACTATACATCTATTTATATAATACTATATTTTTATATTATAATTATTATTGGTATTATTATTTATATTTACATTTATACATATTATATATACATATTAGTGGTTCGACCTCTATAGACTTACCTTCTATACACTTTAAGATTGTAGAGTATAATAAATTGTGCTTCACACTATTATTCATTGTTTATCATATGTTGTGCGTACTTGTTGACTTCATCACTTGAGTATTCGGTCGCTTCGACGACTGTGATCCCACCTTGTGTGGATTACAAGATCGACGTGAAAAGCGCATCAATCAAATGGCGTCGTTGCCGGGGAGCAACATGTGTAGCCTATTTTGCAAAAAAAATTGTCTTTTATTTATTGGTTCATTTATTTTGTATATAACTCACTTCTCTTTTTGTTTAAATTCATTGTTTGATTACTTGGGCAAATACATCTCTTTTGTTGTGCTTGTTGCGAGGGCCCACTACGCAAGGACAACCTCTTATGGGGGTGATGCAACCGAGCAAGGTGGAGATTGGTCTTCTTCACATGACCAATTGGAGAGGCAACATGCATAGCAAGGAGGCTAATTAGCTAGATTTTTAGTATATAAATTTCTTTTATTTTGGTGAGAGAGAGAGATTTATTTATTTATTCATCATTATTTGTAATAATTATGGACTTGGACACTACTCCATCTTACGAGCTTCATTGCATGGTTGATTGTTCATCTGGGGGCCTCGTAGTGTTATCTCATGTTTTTACCGCTTTGTTTATTTTGTTTCTCGATGATTTGAGTTATCCGCCTTTCTTTTATTTATTTTATGGGCATGAAGTCCCTAGACTTTAGGTTGCTTGTATCATTAATTAGGTCCAAACCCTAATAAGAATTGCGTGCCTATAATCTCTTATGTTTGGATCTAGTCCAATTAATAATTATTGATTATTTGGACTTGAGATCGTGTGCTGAGAGAGGTCGCATACATGCTGGCAGGACCCGTTGTAGCAGAACCGAGTGGCATCGAAGACTAGATTTTTGGTCTCATTTCTGAATAATTAACACATGGTTCTTCACGACTTATAGCAGCTACTATTAGGGTGATTTTTTTGAATGCACATCGCCATGTAGATAGGTTTAAAAATTCTATTTTGCATACCACGTGGAGAGAGCTGGGAAGCACTATAAGTCCTCTAACTCTACATGCATCATTAGATTCAATGATGAGATTTCCATCATCGAATCGACTTGCATAACTGTTTCACTATTTCCCTTTGATTTTAAGCACCTAGGACTTAAATGAAAATCTACAAAATTGTTAGACACTTGTATGCAAAATATCCAAAAAAGGTGAAAACCAAAAATCTAAAATAATAGGACTGCTAAATAAACTTTGACCTTAATTAAAAATCTATAATGGAATTCATAGTCTTGAGTTCATAAAAGCCCTCACTATTTTCAGGTACCTTAGGAGGGGACCAAAATCCCTCCCATGAGCGAGGAACGACTCACTAATGATTAAAGCCGAAAACCTAGTCTGTAACTACCTTGTGTTCGCCTGGATTTCCAAAGTAATGGCTCTTCTATCGTACATGATCGAGCAGGGCCTTGTCATCGATGGAGTTCCCACCTTGTGTAGAACATCGACTTGGTTGGAATAACTGAGCTTATGCCACATCCTCACAGGTGTGTCTATCTCATTGATTTGCGTCCGAGTAGGTCCTTGCACGCTCACTGGTGATTCCATTGCAAGTGAGGTCCGAAGTAGTGGCTTCATCTATCGGCTTCCTCCCTCTATTTCTTTGGCTAAGTAGGGATCCAGGAAGGATTACAAGGACCTCAAAAAGTACAGACTATAGGTTACAAATGAGGAGGACAAGTACGAAATACTTTTCTGGCAGTATACTCTCACCTATAGGGTTAGCGTGCTAAGATATGCTTGAAATAACAACTCTAAAAAGGAAACGATAAAAATAGTCGAACCTTCATGGATTCACATTATGTTGAGTTGGTGAACACAATTTTGTATTGTGTTTGTATGGATCTAGATTAAGGTTCAAAGATCAAGCCTGTACACTTATTTTTATTCCTAATTGACCATTGTATCCTTTGTCCTGCTTCGACCTTCTCTTGCTTCATGATGTCGATCCATGGATGGTTTCATCGGGACTCCGCCGACACCCACATCGATTCCATGGACTCATCGTCAATAATTCGAGGAGATTCCCAAGAACTCGGTTTGGACCTTGCTTACTGAGGAGCTTGGAGCTTTAGCTGAAGAGACCGCAAAGCAAATTTTATTAGGAGAAATTTTAGTTTAATTAAATAGTATTTTATTTTGTACTTCCATGTATTAGTTGTTGTAATTATTGATGTAATTAATTTGTAATTAATCACCAAATTTACAACGGTTCTCGATTGAGTTCTCATGTGTATAAAGAAGGCCTTTATTTATTCTTTAAATTATGTGGTTGTGTCAGTAGTAATTTTTGATTCGAGAGGTGATTTAGGTCAAGGTACTATGCTTCAAATAGAGATATCTTAGGTCCTTTTTGCTTGATCTTTATCGTAACTTAGGAAACACAAATTTGTCTCATAAGATTCACTACAAATTTAGGAGATTCATTGAGACACACTTAGCGGCATTCTATCTAGTCAAAATAATTGAACTTCTTCATCTCTAATAGAAATCCTGTTAGGTATGGCTTTTTCGACTTGCATCATTTTGAGTAACCTTTGTATATTCAGTCTTGCATCCACATGGAGAGTGCTGCGAATCAATGTAAGTATTCCTAAATGATTGCATTCATCATTAATTTCTGATTGCATTCTATTTTTTATTGTTTCCTCAATTTTTACCAACCTAAGTGTGGTCACTTAATTCAAGTGATAAACAACAATTAAAATTGGGACTGAATTGATGCAAGTTGACTTCAAATAACTTGAAATAGAATTAACCATGTATTACAGGCTGTAAAACCCTCATTGTATGAGGGTACTTACCCCTAGACAGAGTGGGTGAGGATAGATCCCTAAGGTTAGAGCCCAAAACCCAGAACATCTACCTAAATCTTCAGGTCTGACTTTCATGGATTTTGGGAGATGTAAGTGGTTGCTTCCAACCTTAGAAATACATTTTCTTTATCTGCACTTATAAGTTACTTTTGGGGTGTGATATTGAACCTGACAATCCAGGAAGATCACTTCATTGGTTGAGGGCTTATATGCCTTCAACTGGGTATAGTAGGAGACTCCATGTGTGTTTGTATAAGATTGTTTGAATCTCCAATTAAAATTGCCAAGATAAATATGGTCGAACTCTTACGATTTTTACATGTTGAGTTGGTGAATCTATTCAAAGGTGTTTATTTGCATTGTATCGTGTGAGTTGATTTTGCACATTTATGTTCACCTTAGTACTTTTTTTTAATCGAGTGTGCTCATTTCTCGTATTCTCCTTGAAATCAAAGATGGATAGTTGGCCGAAAATTCATTCGGATTTCGTGAACCTTTCCTTGAACTGTCCAAATATCATGTCTTACAAGGTCCAACCAACTTCTTCTCCTATACCTTCCCAAATCCTAAATAACCCTTATTTCGATCCAGTGTATCATGATTCATTCTTAGGGAGCAGTTACATTCAAACTGATCCCTTTCTTTCATCTATTCTCACAAAGGAAGACCATTACCTTGGTGATATTGATTTGATTTCAATTTCTTCGTTAAGATCTCACTCCAATCCACTTTTTGATGAATGTTTAGAAGATTCATTCTTGATGCCTCCAAAGCGATAGAACATAGAGGAGGAAGAGCGTGAATATCTAATGCAAATGGTACTTGCTAGGCTAGCTGCCTCAGAACAGAATGAAACATTATTGAGAGCGTAGATTGACCAGCTAAACTTGGGATTAAATACAACAATGGATGCGGCATACAACCCTGGGCAATATCAAATGATAAATTGGTTGAGTCCAGTATAGCATGAAGTAGAATACGAGTTGAAGCCGTAGTTCCTTAGCTTATTGCCTCACTTTCACGGGAATGCACACAAGGAACTGTATGCATTCCTAAGGGGCTTTGAGTTGGTATGTACTAACCTTAGACATCTTAGGGTTAGACAAGACTACATTAGACTCAAATGCCTTCCTTTTTCCTTGAAAGATAAGTTTGATTATTGGATGAAGAAACTGGGGGTTGTTGTAACTACCTATGTGCAGTTTAAGGATCTCTTCTTTAAGAAGTTCTACCCATTAAGTAGAACAAACTTGATGCGCTCACGCATCACTTGTTTCTCCCAAAGTTACAATAAAGCATTTTGTGATTCATGGGAGAGATTCAAAGACATCTTGCAAAAGTGTCCTTGTCACGGTTTAGAGCCTACCGTCATGGTTTAGTAGTGTATTGCGGTCTCAACCTTGAGATGCAATGCTTAATTAGTGCTGCTTGTGGAGGAAACTACACTTCACGTGGTGCAGGTAATGTCTAGAAGGGGTTCGAGAGGATGGTCGAGACAAACCGAGCAAAAATCGCGAGTAGAGCTCAGACAGATACCCCCTTACCACTCTTACGTAGAGGGGGAGCGGGAGATACAATTGATCCATCTGACATGAGTACCATAGCAGATAAATTAATAGTTGTAGAGAGGATCGAAAGGAGGATGGATAAGCTGGATATCAACTTATCCAAATTGTCAAAGCAAATGACAGAGATGTCAGAGAAGGTATGCAAAATCAATATACTGTTGAGACTGCATCTGCTACTCCCATTTACTGTATTCATAACATTCTAGAGCAACTGACGTCAGGGCTACCCCATCCGTGGGTAGCGGACCATGCTCTTACCTACTCCTGTTAACAACAGCCAACATCTGTGGAGATAGTTACTGAGGAGCCTTCCCAGGTGTGGGAGGTATATGGTGTATGGTATACACATGCTCCTGCTGGGTAAGGAAGTTCTGGGGATCGTTTCTCTTAACAATACTCCCTACTTTTTACAGCACAACATTTACCCTACACCTCTTCCAGCACAACAGAGCTTTGGAGCCTTTCACTCCAAGGAATCGAGGTAGCAGTAGTCGTACATCCTTCAACAGATGTACAACCAGGGCCAGCAGAGCCCACATGTGCATCATCTTTCCCAGTAGCACAGGGCTAGTCTTCACATTCTTCTTACCCTTCTTCACAACAACGACCATCATCGCCAGGTCCACAGATTTTCAGCGATAGATACTTGAGGAGCTATGCTCCTACATGAATGAAATTCATGATATGCAAGTTTACCTCAACCTCTTATCCTATTTGCATGACGAGCATACTATCCCTTCTAGATCCATTCCCGCCCAGGTTTAGGCTAAACCCAATAGCCTAAACAAGACTCAACAACACCAGATATATGATCAGGTATACTACTCAGATTCACATAAATCTGAGCATGAGATCCTTCCTTTTGATTGTCTTAATCACTTGTCACTCATGCGTAGAAGGACCGTGGTCGTGCCTAATCGGGCAAGGAATATGGAGAGGATATATGAAGCCTGCCCTGAGGAGACTTCAGAGGATGATGAGGCCATGCATCACCATCAACATCTTCTTCATATGGCAGAGATTTTTGCGAGAAGGAAGAGAAGGATATGAGAGCATTACTGTAGCATGGAGAAGATTCAAAGTCTATAGAGGACATTGAACATTCGGTTGAGGAGAATGTACATTTAGCAGACATTCCTCAACCTGTAGTAGATACTTGTATTTCATATTCCAAATTATTTGTAAAAGATTCAATTGTGAAGAACTCTGTTCCCAAAAATTAAAAAAACATGTTTCTATTTATGATTTAGATTCTTCACATTCTTCTGCTTATTCATTCCCTTTCCTGCTCCTACGATAAGAATGCGTACTATGAAAAAGATTTAGAAAGATGATCATGAAATGTCACGTTTTTGTAAGTATAACATTTTGGTGAAAGTGCCATTTGACGAGTATGTGGCAAGTCATCTTGCTTTCCAAAAGTATTTCAAAATACATTGTACACCGAATAGGTTAACAAGAAGAAGCCGAACATATATGTCAGGGCACTTGTTTTGTCGGTTGCCATTACATACTGTCTAAAGAACCAACATCTACCGAGGAAAAAGAGAGATTTAGGCACGCATTATGTGATGAGTCATATTAATGACATAGAATTTTCAAGCACTCTCCTAGAGGACAATTCTTCGATCAATTTTCTTCCATTTGCTTTATATGAGAAGCTGGAGTTGGGTGCACTTTATTCCAGAGAATCACTCCATTTTGCTGATAAATATATGAATAAGGCAAAGGGTGAGGTCAAATACATTATCATATCGATTGTGGTACAAGAATACAGAGTGGACTTCACTTTCCCTAAAAATGGATATCCCAAATCATTGGAGAGAATCATAGATCATCCTTGGGCGGTCTTTCTTTAGGACAGTTGGACCTTCCTTTGACTATCAGACAAGGATGATGAAGTTCCGCTCTCTAGGCGGAGAAGTGGAATTAAGATGAAGCATATGAAATGGCAGCGACCTGACTCAGAATCAAGCAAGGATTTTCTCTTCATCTTTCGAAGTAGATTGCAGAGTTGTTAACATAGTTGGGGTATGGAAACAGAACCCGATATGATTGAGCGAGACCCTCTCATCTAGAGAGGACCGTGTATACGATGCAGTTTACGAGGTGTTTCCAGGATTCTTGAGAAGTGGATCATCTATCGATTCCTTTGATGACTCAGAGATCTCTGCTAGTTTGTCAGTTCCTACTTATAAGGAACAATCAAAGGAGTTATATTTAGAGTTGGACGTGGCTTTGGTTGATTTATTGCATTTCTTTGGTGATCTAACTTCAAAACAATTGGTGGCTAGTACTACAGAGTTAGCACTACCTTGATGCCGCACATAACTAAATTCAACGATAGTTCCACCGGTTTTGATTGATGATTCTTCCTTGCCAGTGCTGAAGCTGCTACTCCTACGCTCAAGTAATCCTTTCTTGCAGGACCTAAGAATAGATTCCCTGCCATCATTGGTTCTAAGCGGACTGAAGAAAATGATTCTAGTTATTATAAGTGTTAGAGAAGAACTGTAAGGCCATAGGATGGACAATGACAGATCTAGTGGGTATTAACCCTGCTCTTTGCTCACACCACATTTATGTTGAGGAAAATGCTAGGACTTTCTGTGAATTTTAGTGGATACTTAATCCCAAACTTCAGAAAGTAGTTAAGAAAGAAATTGAGAAACGATGTGGAGTAGGATTTATATACCCCATCTCTGACTCCTAGTGGGTGTCCCCCCTTCATGTTGTCTCGACGAAGTCGGGAATTAAGATGGTCACCAATGAGGAGGGAGTTGAGATTGTGACATGAGTACTCACGTCGTGACGTATCTTTATCGATTATAGACGCTTGAATGCCACAACCAAGAAAGATCACTTTCCTATACCTTTTATTGATCAGATTTTGGAGAGATTAGCGGGAAAGGAGTTCTTCTGTTTTCTTGACAGGTAATTTGGCTACAATTAAGTAGCCATCACCCCTGAAGATTAGGAAAAAAACCACTTTCACTTGTCCTTTCAGCACATACACGTTCAGACGCATGCCGTTCGGGCTTTGCAATGCCCCAAGCACATTTCAATGATGCACAATCACCATATTTGCCGAAATGGTGGAGGATTTTCTGGAAGTCTTCATGGTCGATTTCTCGATCCATAGTGATTCATTTGATTCATGTTTAGCGTACTTAGATCGAATTCTTCAATGGTGTAGGCAAGTTAATCTGGTACTCTCATGTGAAAAGAGGCATTTTATTGTTAAGGAGGGTATTGTGTTAGGGCATGCCATCTCCAAAAAGAGAATGTAGGTTGACCCTATCAAGATAGTTGTGATCAAGAAACTTGATCCACCAACTAACATCAAGTCAGTGACATCATTTTTGGAGCATGTTGGATTTTATAAAAGATTTATTTAAGATTTTTCTAAGATTGCCGACCACTGATTGAGCTATTAGGGAAAGACACCGAGTTCATTATAGATCGCAAGTGTCAAGAGGCCTTTGAGCTCTTAAAAAGAAAGATTTGTGACTCACCTATTTTGCATGCTCCTGATCGGTCTCTTCCCTTTGAGATCATGGCTGATGCGTCAGATTTTGTTGTAGGATCCATATTGGGGCAGAGGCGAGATCAGATCCCGTTTTCCATTCACTATGTGAGTAAAGTTTTAGACCCTGCTCAGAAGAATTACACAACGATCGGAAAAGAAATGCTCGCTATAGTATAATCTTGAGAATTTCAGGTCATATATTTTGGGTGAAAAAGTGTCAGTTTATACTAATCATTTGGCCATTAGGTATCTCATGGAAAAGAAGGATGTGAATGTGCATTTTCTTGGGTAGATTATATTACTCCAGAAGTTTTATTTGGAAATTAAGGATAACCCTGGGGTCAAGAATGTAGTGACTGATCATTTGTTAAGAATAGAGTTGAAGGATATCATGATCTGAAGCCTGTCAGAGAAACCTTCCCAGATGAGTCGATCTTGAAAGGTTATGGGGAGAACCTTAAGCGCATCAAGAAAGTGTGGCGATTGCATCGTATGCTATCGAGAGCGACTAGTCACACAAGTTGCTCAGGGCATCGGAATTTTAAAAATTTAAATGCGATGAAACTACATGATCCAATAACACTTCTTAGATCATTTCATCTATAACAAAAAGAGGTATTAGTATTACCTCTCGAAGCGTGGTTGCGATCGAAATCTCTAAATAAAAGAGACCTCCTGTCTCAAGTCCGACCCGATGGAGGCGACACTTACGAGCATGTTGATGAGATGCGTGCTTCTCACAATCCAAGATGATCATCCAAGCAATGATTCTCCTGATCTCATCACACGAAATCCAATGTCTTCTTCACGAGCGAGGTGCACCAAAGGAGACGGAGATCCATGAGCTATCAAAGCAACGACACAACAACATGGCAATGACGAGGATTCTATCTAAGGCACAAAGTGGATGGACACTTAGAGAGAGAGAGAGAGTGAAGGATATGGAAAGATCCTTAAGCGCATCACAGAAGTGTGAGGATAACATCATATGCGATCGGGAGTTGCTAGTCATACTAGATGCTTGGGGCAGTAGAATTTAAAAAAATTGAATGATGAAACCGCATGATCCAAGAACACTTTTCATATCATTTCACCTAAACCACATACAAGTATTAGGGTTACTTCTTAAAGCATGGTTGCGATCGAGTCTTAAAATGAAAAGACCTCCTATCTCAAGTTCGATCCAATGGAGGAGATGCTTGAGATCGTGTTGATGAAACGTGCACTCCTCGCAATCCATGTTGATGATCCAAGTGACGAATCTCCTGATCTCATCTCACGAGATCTGACATCTTTCATGAGTGAAGTGCACTGAAGGAAACATAGATCCATGAGTGATCGAAGCGACGGCACAACGCATGGCATCGACGGTGACCCTCTCTACGGAATAGGGTGGACAACCACTCTAAGGAGGGGGGGGGGGTGTAGAGAATATGAGAGAGAGATATGGAGAGAGTTCAATTCCTCTTGGATTTATTTTAGTCTAAAAGGCAAGGCCTACGCTTCCTTTTATACTAGTTGGATGCACATAGATCTCAATCCATGTGCCCATTTAATCCAACAGTTTATACTAAGAGGTTATTACCATGATTTGTTGCTACAAATTTACAGCAACTAATATAATTAAAATAAAGCAATTATATCCCTTTATCAAGATACAAATTAATTTATTTTAATTCCAATTATAATAATAGATCATAAGGGATGCAACATCAATCATGCCATTGATAAATATGAATTATATCCATATATCCAACGTAATATGTAAATCAAATTTAAAATTAATTGTTTACTGTGAATCCAATTAACAACAACATATAATATGTAATTCTGTTTACACCAACATATTATAAATCATATTTATAATATCGATAGTTATTATAGATAATGATATCCACATTAATCATATCATTGATAATTAAATCACATTTATTATCCAAGATGACTCTTCTCACGTGTCCAAATATTATGAATCATATCCATATTCTTTATGATAATTAAATCATATTTAATTATCACTTTTTTGTCAATGCTCAGATACATTTTTAATAATGGAATTATTCTTAAACTCTTTTAAGAGTAATGCGCTTTCTCCACGGATACTTGGAGATAAGGACAAGGCGATTGTACGTTCCACGTATACTGACTTGGATATTGAGATCTTATCTCAAATCCAGATCTCGGGGGCCTCCCCTAGATGTTTGATAAAATCAATAGCTGTAGATCTAATCTTCTCATTGCATTTGAATGACATTCATATCACTGTCCAACATTTGGACCAAGATTAGATTACTTCTCTAGTGAAAGGAGTGATTAAAATCCATACATGTTTCATCACTCCCTCGGAATGGAAGCATCATGGTTATGCAATCATTTATGATCATATCACCTTCAGGTACTCCTAATACATGTGCGTCTTGCATATTGGAAGTCCTAGAATAAACCCAAAGTTATAGATCTATTTAGATTGTCTTCTTCAAGGTTTTATCATTAAGTTTCTCATTTGATCATTGGGAGTTGACATCGATTATATACTTTCAAAAGCATATATCATACCTAGGTATTGATCATATACTTTCTAAAATCATATATCAAGCCTAAAAATTTAGTCAAGCTTCCAAAGCGAGATGGCCGTGCACATAATTTGATCCCTGTATCTCATGAGTGAGCTCATGTCTTCTAGTTCAGTGAATGAACCTGTATGATCCCTTTGAGAGATCTTATTACTCATATGCCCTTGTATGCACACCAGTGCGTCGGTGTATAGACCTTGATTAGGCCATCAACCTATCAGTCTGCCAAATGTACATACTCGAACATATAGTAACACACCCGTCTCCGGTCAGAGGATGCGTGCCTATATCGTGACATCATATGACACATGTCTTGATTATCTTGATCACACTAAGTCAACTCTTTGACCTAACTTATCTAACACATCCAAATCTCTATTCCTACGCAGAGGACATGCATGAAGAGGTCAGTTAGATATCAACCCATTAGAGAAAGGATTGCCATCTCCTTCTTAGACTATATATCATCTCTTAATAATCATTTGACGATACTTGATGAGTTCTTAATCTATCTCTTTAGATATTCATCCAAGCACCGGCCTCTATGATTCAACAATTGAATCAATAGCTGTATGATCATCAAGATGGCTATGGTACGTAGCCCTAGTTATACTAAGGGACATATTATGAAAATTTGTTATTCTTCATTTTAGTTCAGGGAATGATATTTGCAATAACATTTATTGCATAATCGCTCGTTGTGAGCTCACTTGTCCAACAATCTCCCACTATCCCAAAGAGCCATTAAGGGTTAATCTTTAAACCCACACTCCTATGCTAATCATAAGCCCTTTAGAAAAATAGCTTGGTGAGATGAATAGTCTCTCTGTTCCTGAGAGACTATGCCAAGTCATTTTACGGTACTTGCATATCCCCTAGTAATAATGCTTACATCCAATGTGACTATTGCATCTTATGCAACCAATACTCAATTTTATTAAAGCTGGTATAACGTTCTTGACACTACAACTCAATAATTATTATAACTAATATCTATTTTTTATTATCCTTATCAAAATGCCCTTATTACCGGAGATCTCCATCTCCTAATACTAAGACCCAATCTTATGTGTTATAAGGCATCTGCTGTTAAGACCTTTCACATCACTATATGTAAATTCTTAAGTTCTTGAAGATAAGACTTTGAGATCACTGTCTCAAAAGTCTTGTCATTTTTGAAGATATTGTTATTACTACAATAAAGTATTTTGTCTCTATAGTAGGATTAGTAAAATGTTACTACTCCCACTGCATGGCAGATATTTGACTTTTTTACACATCTAGAATACATCAAGCTTCTCATAATCGATGTACAAGGGCAAGGAGTTTTAGCATTCACTTCCTCATCTCCTTGATGTGCTATCCCTTTAGATAGGTCAATACCATATCTTAAGGGAAGAAATCCTTCCTTGGGGATTTCCCAAAAATGGAGCATGTCCAAGGAGTACCACTAATGCGATGATCCCATTGCCCTCTTCTCTTTGCTTCTGAACAACTTCAAAACCTAGATCTAAGAGGTATCCTTGAGATCATATCTCAAGGTACGGAACAACCCGATTATAAAACACTTACTCTCATCCTTATATCTTTCTAAATAATTAGGATACTATCTAAATTTAGCATGATGAATACAATGACACTCCCACTAAGCTTCGCATGGTTCATCAAGATTCTATTTGAAATCATAACATTTATAATTTAATCAAATCTAGTGTTCCCACTACAAGAAGCTTATTTGACTCCATATATGGAAATACTTTAGCTTGCACATCTTTCCCTCCTCAACTATGAAGCCATGTGGCTACTTCATATGAATATCCTCGCTGAGGTATTCATAGAGGAATGCAATATTAACTTCCATCTTATAGATGTCAAAGTCTAGTTGTGTAGATATAGTTAGCAATATTATGATGGGTTCAAGCATGGTCAGTTAAGAGCAGGTCTCATCGCAAGCGATGTCTTTCTTCATGTGTATCTTATGGATATGAGACGTGCTTTGAAGGTCTCTACCTTCTCATTAGGTTCCCTCTTTCTCTTGAAGATCCATTTACACCTAAATGAGTCTTTGCCTTTTAAGTGGATCCTCGAGGCTCCATATACAAAAATTGTATATACAGTTTACTTTAGGCTTTATTATTAATATCCATCTTTCCATGTCATGATCCTCAAAAGCTTTATCATATGAAGTCATATCATCGTTAGATTTCTCTAACACATGGAATCTGTACCTTCGAGGTGGTTTTACCACCCTCAAACTTATTTGAAGAGGTATGAGTGTTTCATCTTTAATTATTCAACCTCATTATCTTCTCAAGATTCAATGAGTTCCTTTACTTCATTTTCATCTTGATTCTCAAGAAAGTCATCCTCCAAGAATCATATCCTTAGAGATGAAATCTAAGAATATCAATGTCACAAAGTAGGTATCTAATACCATCCTTTATTTTCCTAATGAAGTAGCACTCTCTAGTACTAGATTCCAGCTTACTTGCATCCATGACAAGGTTATGGACCATGCAACACTAAATCCTCAAGTGTCCAGCACTAGTCTAGGTTCCAAACCATATCTTATGAGGGTTTTCAGGTTTAGATTTGCATGGAATCTTATTAAGTATATGTATTGTAGTCTCTACTGCATATATACTTGGAAACTAAGAGGTAATTATGCCAAGATTCGTCATTGATCAAATCGTGTTACACATGATCCAGTTTTATCTCCCTTTAACTATATTGAGTTTAGGTGTATTAGGAGAAGTGAGAAAAGAATGATATTCCTTTCTCCATAAGGTATTCCTTGAATTCATCTAATAGGTATTTTCTATCTAGATTAGATGAAATTCATTTTCATCTTCCTTCAAACTTTGGTTCTAATCCAAAATTATGAAATCTTTGAACATTTCAAAGGTTTTTAAGGTGAAGGGAAGAAATATCATATCACAAATAATCATCAATTGATATCACATATCATTAATGTTTATTTGATATAGATGATCCACATACATAAATATGTATGAGATCTTGAATACTTTGGCATCTTACACCTTTCCTAGAGAAGGATGCACATTTTTACTTTGAATCCATATTCATAAGTATGTAAGATTTGTACCATCAGATAGTCTAAAGTTTCATCTCTTACTAGTATATTGATCTCATCAATAGACATGTCCAAGGTTTGATACCAGATCATTGTCAAATGATCTTCATCCTCCTATTGATCTTTTAAGGTTTAAATTTTTAGTATTTAGAAATGTTAGTGAACCATTCATTAATTTTCTAATTTAGTAGAGTCCTTTAGATGTTAGATTACTATCTGAAATATGCCCATCATAACTCTTTATGATAGGTCTATTTCAGAATACATGTTTATTTCTAACATTTAGAAATAAACAATGAATGTATTCTAATATATAGGTCTAGAGACATTCTCTAAGACTAAGGGCTCCCCACTGAAAATATGTAGCCTAAGACATTATCTAAGACTAAGGGCTCTCCCACTGAAAATATGTAGTCTATCTATCCAATGGAGATTGTTGCAACAATTTCATCAACATCCATGTGGATGACTATTAAACTTTAAGACCAAATTTTCTAGTCTTATAAAACACATGCAACCGATTGTAAGTGTAATTAGAAAAATGAGATACAATTATTAGACTTTGATCTTATCAAATAAGTAAGTCAATTTAAATGATTAAATATAGATGTAGATTATTCTGATGCACGATTTGAGTCCTTCTCTAAGGATCCTAGATAGTCTAGATAGTCACACTATCAGTACATCAACTTATTGCAATATTGGCATTCATCCCACTCTTTGGATGCCATATGTGTGGAAATTATAGAAGTATAGTCAACTCTTTGATTTTGCTTCTTACTGGGGTCAAACTCAGGCCTCCAATGTACTTCCTTCATCTATAAACAACCATTTCTTAAGACAGATGAACTCTTATGTTGAACTCATAAAATTTCAATACAAGAGCATTTCAACATTTATATATGCTCATTTTAATTCATAATATATGAATATTATGAATCTTCATGAATGACTTTAGTAGAAATAGTAAAATAATGACACTCATCATATCTACATCCATCTTAACTCTAAAATACTTTGGTTCATGCAGGTACTCAAACATTTTTGAGTACGCCATCTCTTATCACGCCACCATTCTGCATAATGTAGTGAATCATGTCATTCATGATTCACTGCAAAGCATATATGTATGCCAAAACATCTTCTAAGATTTTAAGGTACGATCATCATCAACGTGATACTTCCAAAGCACATTCGTTGAGAGATCAAGACTATAGAGATATACAAACGCAAAGTTGTTGTCCTATTATCTCTTTAGTTATCATTCCTCATTATTATGAAGGGACTTGCACATTGTAATCACATACTCTATGTGTCCAACTGCATGCACAATATTTTGATCATGGATCCAATTCATGATATTTTTCTGGTTATCATTTAGTACAATTTTGAGTGGGTTTAATTTACGTTATCTAAAATAAGAAATTTACATAAATACATATTTTACTTTGATAAAAGATTTTATATCAAAGGTATCTTGGCTTGTCAACATTGAAAGTTCATTCCCTTATTCACTTTCAAAGTAAGAGACATACTTACCATTATATCTCAAGCAAGAATTGGGATATCCTTTCTTACCTTTTTAACATCCCAATAACATGAGAAACTGTAAGTCAGATAAAAAGAAGCAGGAACTAATTCTGTCTTTCAAGTCCAAATTTCATTTCCCAATTCGGTGATTAACACCCGGGCCTACAACCCCTAAGGTAATGTTGACTCTTCGTTATTTAAATCAACCATCAAAAGGATTAGAACTCGCTATGTGCAATCCAATATCGCCCCAATAATACGAGGAATCGATATTGGGGTCACTACACATATGACCTTGCTCTTTCGAGAAGTAAAGAGCCCGATCCTTATGCGCTTGTATGCAGGAGCTGTCACTTTGGACAAGTGTCCCCTGCATACAATCCATGATGATGGAACCCTTCGCCTTGATAGAAGATCATGGATGTCACTTATGTGATCCTCCATATCATGTTCAAAATTTAATTAATTATTATGAATCATATTCACATAATTAATTATTCCTAGGGAATAACAACTCTATTCATAATAGATTATTTATTTTAATTGGATCTAATTAATTTAATCATATTAAATAATTGTCAATCCTATCAATCAACCAACAAACAATCTTGATTGTTACTTGAAGGATGGTATAATATCAAAATACATATTATTCAAATTTTAATAATTAGAAAATTATATCATGATCACTTTAAGCATTATCCTTTCCTTACCCGTTGTCATGGCCAGTATGCACAGGAGGTGGGACAGACTGCTCATGGAGCAACCTACTACCCCAACGATCCCTGACTAGACACCATATCCTCCTTAGGTTAGGATAATGTGATTTAATCATTTTGTATTTGAGATGATTATCTGTCTTTCAGCCGAAGTTATACCATATAATATTTATCAAAACCATTTTGATTAATATTATAAGGAGATTTTTTTAAATAAATCCCTAATCCTATTCAAGTAACAATGTTTTGCATGTAGAGATTGTCCAACAACTATTGTTGGATAAAGTAGGGTTTTCAAGAAACATACATTCAAAAGCCTATGATGATTAACTAATTATTTTCATAATTATTAGGCATCATATTTAATCAAGGTAAATTCATAATTTCCATGATTTCCAATGAATTATAAACTTAACAAGTAAAGAGGTTTGTTCCGACCCATCTCCACTAAATATGGGCTATCTAAGGCAAACAGAGTCAGAATCACACAAAATAAATTCGAGCGGTTGCTGATTTGATTATATATTTAATCCAGTATTTATATAATGTTTGATGATGAAAAAACTGTAAGAAAAAATAATTTTCTTACAGATCTGTGAATTCATGCAAAACATCTATCATAATGGGAACTCTTTGAATCATTTTCATGCACTTTTGGTATTAACAATAGGCTATTATTTTTGAGACATATTTAGACATTATAAATGCATTTTATTAACAAAAATAAACGTCCAAACAGTGCACAAACAATATGTTATCGATTCAAATCTTGCATCCAATGCAAAATCAATGATTGCTACGCATCCAAAACATGAGCCTTGATCGCCTAGGATTTCAGATCATATCTAAGACCTCGACCAAGGTTCTGATACCACTTTAAAAGGTTATGGAGAGAACCTTAAGCGCATCACAAAAGCACATTTATCACATTATATGCGCACTAGTTGCCTAGGGTAGCGGAATTTAAAAAAATTAAATGCAATGAAACCACATGATCCAAGAACACTTCTCAGATCATTTCATCTAAATCACAAAGGGGTATTAAGGTTATCTCTTGCAGCATGGTTGCGATCATAGTCTCTAAACAAGTAGACCTCGTCTCTCAAGTCCAACCTGACAGAGGAGACGTTTGCGAGTGCATTGATGAGACGCGTGCTTCTCGTAATCCAAGATGATTATCCAAGCGATGGATATCCTGATCTCATCACATGAGATCTGATGTCTTCATCACGAGCAAAACACATAGGAGGATATAGAGATCCATGAACTTTCAAAGCGACATCATGATGGCGTGGCGACGATGACGATTCTCTATAAGGCATAAAGTGGACATCCAATTAGAGAGATAGAGAGAGATGAGACGTGTAGTATGATATGAGAATGAGAGAGAGAAAGGTGATTTAATTGTTGTGTGCTAAAAAGAATATCTAGGGTTTCCTCTTCTTTTATAGTACTTTGGGAGACCATGGATCACAATCCATGTGAAACACAAAATCAATGGTTGAGATTGATTTGTGTTTCTATTCAATGGCCATGATTTTATTATAAAAACACAAACAATTAATTTAGATTAAATTAAATATATTAAATAATTAACTTAATTTAATTTGAACTAAATTAATTAGCATAGAAGGATTAGGAAGGAAGGAGGCCACCACATCCCAAAAATAGGGGGACGGTCACCCTTGAGAACAAGTCAAAGGGTGGCCATCTGCCATCCATTAAATGGATGGTGTTGGCCTCCTCTAATATAATTGTTCACACACACACACATATAATATATATATTTACAACAACATTCATTGTAAATTAATTCAAAAAATAATTCCAAACTAATTTTGTGAATATTACAATCATGCCATTAAATAATTGTGAATCATATTCACAACCCAAAATAAAATGTAAATTGTATTTCCAATTAATTTTCAATGTGAATGCGATTCACATCAGCAATTAATTTGAATATACTATTTACAATAAGCTCTCTCTAATATATTACAAATCATATTTATAATCTATACAAATAATATGGATAATACTATCAACATTCTTCATATCCTTGATAATTAAATCTCATTTAATTATCTTGGATCATCATTCTCATGTATTTAAATAATATGAATGATATTCACATTATTCATGATAATTAAATCATATTTAATTATCAATATCTCAATGCTCAGATACATATTTCATCAATGGAATTATTCTTTTCAAGAATAATGCGCTTTCTCCGCGAATACTTGGAGATAAGGATATGATGATTGTACGTTCCGCGTATAGTGACTTGGATATTGAGATCATATCTCAAATCCATATCAAGGGGACCTCCCAAAGATGTTTAATTAAATCAAAGCCGTAAATCTAATATTATCATTGCATCTAAATCGTATTCAGATCAATGTACAACATTTGGACTAAGATTAGATTACTTCTCTATTGAGAGAAGTCACTAAAATACAGACCAATTTCATCACCCCCTTGAAATGGAAACATCATGGTTATACAATCGTTTATGATCACATCACCCTCAAGTATTCCTAATACATGCACATCCAACATACTGAAAGACCTAGAATAAATCCGAAGTCTTAGATCTTATTTACACTGTCTCCTTCGGGGTTTTATCATCAAGTTTCTCATTTGATCATTGGGAGTTGGTATCGATCATATACTTTCCAAAAGCATATACCTACATAGGTATTAATCATATACTATCCAAAAGGCTATATCAAACCACAAATTCAGTCAAGCTTCTAAAGCGAGATGACAATGCCCAAAATATAATTCCCAATATCTCATGAGTCAGCTCATGTCTTCCAGTTTAGTAATGAACATGTATGATCCCTTTGAGAGATCGTATTACTCACATGCCCTTGTATGAACACCAGTGTGCTGGTGTAAAGACCTTGATTATATCATAAACCTATCAGTCTGCCAAATGTACATACTCAAACAAATAGTAACACATCTGTCTCCAATCAGAGGATGTGTGCCCATATCATGACAGCATACAACATAGGTCTTGGTTATCTCGATCTTGTTAAGTCAACTTTTTGACCTATCTTATCTAACACCTCCGAATCTCTATTCCTATACGGAGGACCTGCATCAAGAGGTCGGTTAGATATCAACCCATGAAAGAAAGGATTGCCATCTCCTACTCAAGCTGGAGATCATCTCTTAATATTCATTTGATGGTGCTTAATGCGTCCTCAATTTAACTCTTTAGATATTCATCTGAGCACCAACTTCTATGATTCAACAATTGAATCAACAATGATATGATCATCGAGATGGCCATGGTACATAACCCTAATTGTACTAATGGATCTATTATGTAAATTATTTATTCTTCATTTCATATCAGGTAATGATATTTGCAATAACATTTATTGCATTATGGCTCGTCATGGGCACGCATGTCCAACAGTTTTGTGTTGTCAATTCTCTCCCATGGTATGCCAACATGGTGAACTATCTTGTCTCTAGGCAAGTTCCCCAAGGTTGGACTAGGAACAA
Organism: Ottelia alismoides; assembly: GCA_037367405.1. NCBI lineage: Eukaryota > Viridiplantae > Streptophyta > Magnoliopsida > Alismatales > Hydrocharitaceae > Ottelia > Ottelia alismoides. Next base: position 96,805 of record JAZKJV010009200.1, read on the forward strand.
TATTGACCGACTGAAGTTGGATTCGAGGAAATACCATTGGGAGGATATGTTCCTTTTTTTGAAGGACAGGATGTGTATGGAGAAGGTGTATTCCTAAGAAGGAATACCGGAGTGTCCTCATACATTGTCATTCTTTTGAGGCTGGAGTACACCATTCAGGAAAAAGAACCGTAAACAAGGTGCTTCAATGTGGACACTTTTGGCCGACCTTGTTTAGCGATACCACTGATTTTGTAAGGTCATGCTATGTTTGTCAAAGGATGGGAGGGATGGTTGTTTATAGAGATGAGATGCCCATGCAACTTGTGATTTTTTATGATGTTTTTGATGCGTGGAGCATATATTTAATGGGTTCCTCTCCCAATAGTTATGGCTTTGAGTACATCTTGTTAGTGGTCAACTACCTTTCGAGATGGGTGGAGGCTATCCCAACCGGAGCTGCAGATAGTAGGACTTCATGTAAGTTCATAATTGATCATATCATTTCAAGGTTCGTGGTCCCAAAAGTTTTGGTATCTGATGAGGGTAGCCATTTTGTGAATAGCGAGCTGAAAACTTGAGTTAAGAACTACAAGTTTGAACATTGAGTAACTAGTCCTTACCACCCTCGATAGAACGACATGGCAGAGGGTTCGAATAGGGAGGTGAAGAGTATTGTTCAGGAGCTAGTCCGCCCCGATAAGAAGAATTGGTCCCAACTGTTGTACCAAGTTCTGTGGGCCTATGGGACGGCTTAAGACCCCTTTGGGAAATTTACCTTTTAGGATGATATATGACAAGACTTGTCATTTGTCAGCCGAATTGATTCACAAGTCTGAGTGACACATAGAAAAGTTGCTCAATAAGCTTGTGGAGATCCGCAACCGAGCATACGACAACAATATGATCTATAAGGACAAAGTTAATAAGTAGCATGATTTACATATTAGATGCAAGAACTTTATCCCCGGACATAGGGTATGATTGCTTAATGCAGAGTTAAAGATCTTCGACGTGAAACTTAAGTCTAAGTGGGCGGGTCCTTATATAGTCAAGGAAGTACATGGAAATGACAATGTAGAGATATTTGATCTCACAGATGGTGCACCGTCCTTCTCGCTCAATGGACAATTGTTGAAACCCTTTGTTGAATCAAGAGAACGACTTACTCTAGTTGAAGTTATTGACTTCATGCCGATTGAGTCATTTGCAGACATTTCAGATGCAACATGAAGTCACAACTGAAAGATTCACGTTCAAATAGATTCAACATATTCCTAATTCATATATTCTTTTTCTCTGACTGACTTTATTCTTTTGTGGTTGTGAATCCTTCTCTTATTATTTTCTTACTCTTAACTAAGACTAGGGGTGGAATTCCTTCCAGTCTCTTGTATATTCTCCTCAGTCTTTTCATCATTTATTCACTCTTTATGCTTATCCTATTTTCAGGCTCAATATAGGGGGGACTGAGTCCCTGTTTTTCTTTTTAACCTATTCTTTTTGTACCCATCTTTGTTCTCTTCCTATCCTACACTTAGGCTATTCAAATCCTAAGTTTTGGGAGGGGGTCTGACTTGTTGTCTTATCCATATTCTTGTCTTTCCTCTTTATGCTTAGTACGAGCTCTGTCTTTCATTCCACTTTGTGCTATGAGGACATAACCGAAGGTAGGTATGGGGGGGTGTCTGTATATATTGCATATATACTTTTAGTCAAAGCCTGTACTTCCACATATTTTGTATGTTTATTTTGGGCTATGTATATGGTGATTTGAAAGTTTTTTGTAAAAATAGTTTGTAAAATATTTTGGAAATTATATATATTGTTTGGTTTGTAAATATTTTATAAATTATTTTTAAAAGGGTGCATATTTTATTTTGACTTTATACTCATTATTTTCTATATATATTTATAGATATTATTTTATTAAATAAAAAATAAAAAATGAAGATAAATTAAAAATTAAACTTTACTTCAATTTTTCAAGAGAAGTCTTATTTTTTTGAAAGGGTGTCTTATGTGTAACTATTATATTTTGTACGGCTAAGACTCTTCGGCTATAAAAGGTTGCGTAGACGTAGTTCTCTACAGAGTCAAGCATGGAGGAATGTCTGCATTTAAACTCTATATTTTGGAAGATCAAATCGATAAGGAGTTCTTTGAAGAGAGTGATGCTTCTTGAGGAAGATGATATTTTGCTAGAAGAGATAGATGTGGAGGAACCTACACCATTTCTTGAGGATATTTAGTTATCTGATTGTCATTTTACTTGCATGTTAGGTTTCCCTTGGTGTCCAATTTTTCTCTTTTAACTAAAACCCAGAAGTCTATTGCAGGAACCAAGTGTGGGATATGTGTTCCATCTATTTTGGAGAATTTCAGGTCTTCCCATATGGATATGGATATTACATTTGTGGAAGAATGGCATCATTTCAAGCGATTCATTTTTCAAGATGATGAAGATCTTTCTTATTCTGATTATGAGGTCTACTTTGTGAGAAAGAAACAAGTTAAACATAAGATAGCCTGTGATTTCAAACCCTTGAAGATTCAAGATTGATTTTTGAGGAACTGAAGTTGGTAGTGTTGTGTGGGTATCCATTTATTGTCTTGTAAGTGTTTGAAGTGTCCTTCATTGTTGTGTTCTATTCTTGTTCTTTAAGGGTACGCATTCTCTAATTCTTGTTAATAAAAGATTTTTCAAAAATTCATGTAAATAATTAACTTATTAATTTGGTGTTCTTCCCTAACACTTTTACTTTGCACTCAAGGTTTTTTGAGATCTTTAACACTTGGTTGATGAGGTCAAAAAACTTGAGTTAACCTATCGTAATCCTTAGGGTATTAGACGTAATAATTAAAACTTCCCTAGTTAGAAAGATTTGTGTGCTATATTGCATGCTTAATCACCTCCTTAAAGAATATGACCATCACTCACATGAACGATTGCATTCATGATTGAGATGAGTTGAGGTTTCACTTGAGGAATTGGGATTTGTGATTCAAGTTTGGACCTAATCTTATGATATTCGAGGATGGGATAAGATTAATGAAGGGTTCACGAAACCTAAGTGTCGACATCTTAGCTAGTATGGGACATGGTTCTCATACCAATCTCTTAATCAAAACCTAAGTGCTAGGTGTTATATCATTAAATTAATTTGTTGATTACTGTGCGCCAATCCCTGATAAAGGCAGTGGAACTAGTCAAAAAGAAAAGGAAGAAAAATAATGATGAAAAGAAAAGCTCAAAGCGTTACAAAGTTACATTCATATGAGCTTACACCAAAGGCGAGTGCTCCCAACCTTTTAAGTGTCCATTTGGACCAAAGAATAGGCTTTTATGAGTCGAGCTAATACCTCAAAAGGGCTCTTCATCGTAAGCGATACAAGTCTGGGTGTAGATGGTATATTAGATACTCAAAAGAGACACGCCCCGTTGCATTCCCAGGAAAAGAGGTATAGATGACTCAAATTCTTTTGACGGACACACTGATTTACAACAAAATCATATTGTGTTGAGTTAATAAGGAACTTGAGAGATACCTTTTTCCAATAAGAGGGAGAAACGAAACGACACCATCCTATTTACTCCATTATCATACCTATCATCTACATTTTGAAGTCTGATAAACTAAAGAGATGGTGGATTGAAGAAAGACTATATTTAATCCCTAGTGTCAAGGACGAGATCCTTAAGATATTCTCTTATATTGGAACTTTAGGTGGCATCCTGACTCTACTATTGTGAATGCATTCAACACATTAATGTCATACTTCTTACTATGTATGTATACATTGAGAGTCTGATAATTAGAGGAGTTGAATTCCTTTTCATTAGGACCAGGTTGTGCTTATAGTCTAAGGATCTCTAAATCAAAGTGTTCTGGTTTTCTTAAGCCTTGTCTATTCACATGCACATGTCAGGGAATTCACTGATTAGTCTAACTCTGTAATTGATTCTTTATTTATTAGCTCAAGGACGAGCTTAGCTTAAGTATAAGGGGTTATGAATCCCAGATTCATCTACTTATTTCTTTATAGTATCTCTCTAGCTTAAGAAAACCAATAAAATTCACTAACAACTAACAATAATTAACTAACTGTGTGTTGTATAAATGACTCTAATTATTATACATTAAGTATTCTATTATTATGCTTATATTTTATGTGTTTATTTATTTACTATAATCAAATAAAAATTAGTATAAATTTATATATAATTAATTTAACATAATTTATAAAATAAAAATCCAATAAATAAATTAATTAAATAAATAATTTAATACTTTAAATTATTTATAAAATATTGTCTCTAAACCAATGGTTTTCTCTCTCTTTGATTTCTACATGAAAGTTGTAGATCTCATCGAGATCTACAATTTTTATGCTTATTGCTTTTTCTAATTCGGCCTTTAAGTAATTATTTTTTATTTTATTCTATTTATTCTATTTTCTAAAATTCTCATTGAGCCACGTGGTGCCATTTTAGTGCACCATGTGGTCCCGTCTCTTCTTTGTTTTCGGCCGTTTTCCGCAGCCGTTGGATTGCATGATCCAACGACTGTCATGTGTCTTCAACCTTCAGCCATACCTCCTAAGCGATGTGACCCTTCACATCTCACCAACTTCAACCTATTTTCCCGATAACCTCTGTTAACCTCTCACCCGATTCCTTTACTAGATTCTTCCTCAAACCTCTCTCTTCCATGCCAACACTTTATCCCTACGTACCCCTAATTCCCTCACCATTTAGAGGCGGTTGATACCTGATGAATCCACATTTCATCATCTTTATTCTATCATTTTGGCCTCAAAAACCCTAGCAAATGCCTGTAAATAGCATTAAATAGAGCATATTAGCATTCATGCATGTACATGTAATTAGTGTATAAAATATTGTAATTAAAGCCAAAATTATAGAATAAATAAAAGAAAAGAAAAAGAATAAAATATTGTAAATATTTTATGACCTGAAACCCCGAGACCTAGGCATCTTGATGAATAGGTCGACAAGGAATAAAGTAGGGGGAGATAAGGGCCAGATACAATACATATTCCATTCATTCTTTATTCATTTTGGGACCTATTTTTGGTTCCACTTTTTATACATCAAATAAAGAAACTTTGTACATGAAAGTTGTAGATAATTAAATAAAAAAATACAAAATGATTTCACTCAAAAATAATGTACAGATAAAAAGTTATGGTCTGAATAAAAATCCAGAAACCCAACTTCCCAGACCCGTATCTCACAAATGAAAACTCCAAATGTAGCAAGCTCACTTTAATTGTATATAATTTAAAGCAAGCTATTTAATGGCAGTGATTTCGCATTTGGCGGAGCTACGGTTTGAAAGTTGAGTTTTGGACCCCTATTGTGTACTTGTACAGATTAAAATATTCATTTTATTATTTATTCCTTATTTTTGTATTTTTAGATTTTTATAATTTTTAAATATTACTTATAATAACTATGTACATTAAAATCAGGAGAAAAACCTAAATAAAACTCAAAATAAAATACATGTGTATAAAAGACATAGGTATTATACCTATACTTATACCTATATAAATTATACTTTTATTTTATTTAATAGACAAAACATCTCAGAAGAATAAAACAAAAATATAATTAAGTGTATAAAAGTATTTTATAATTTTATAAAATAATAAACATAATTAAAGAAGTTAAAAATACCAAAATAAAAATTAATTAATAAAATATATAGGTAATATACCTATAAGGGGTATAAAAGTAAACTTGTAAAAATATATCTCATAAAAATAATTAAAAATCAGAATAAAATACTACATAAAATAATAAATATTTTTTATTTTATAACCAAAATTTAATTCGGCCATTTATATTTTAAAATGAATTAATAAAAGTATTTTCCAGGGTTTTTCCTGGTTGGTCCACATGGATCAACCAGGTGCAAACCCTAGTTGACCCCGGTCAACTAGGTGTCCTAGCCCCCTGTAGCTTCTGACAGATTGCGTTTTGACCCCTTTTTCAACCATTTATCGAGATCGAATCTTCCACTCTTTCGCATCGGAGTCTGAGGCATTTTTGCTCCTCGATTCTCAGCGATTCACGCCCAAAGGAAACCTAGGGCTGTGGATCGCTGCGCGAGGCGTTCTTCCTTGGTCTTTGGACCACCTCAGTCATCGGGTCAAACCACTTATATGCACTCCCCGACTTTCGATTGGAATTTGAGTCCCTTCGATCCACCCCTCCTCGCTCCTCTCGTGCTCCACGCATACTTGGAGGTGACAGCTCCAACGTCATGCCATCAACCAAGGTGAAGGAGGTCAGAGGCGTCTCCACCACCACCCCCAACTCCGACGGTCGAGGTAACTTCCCTCCGGTCGCTGACCGTTGAGGCAACCATTTTCCCTTCTAATTCTTCATGCATTTCATTCGCCTTAGTCGTAGGATTAAAAGCCCTCTAAAAATTTCGAGAATCATCTATCCATTCGCCCAATTTGCTCACCTCGCCGGAGCGTACCTCCGACCGAGAGCCCAACCATCGTTTCACGCCGCCTTGTCGCCACCGCGGGGTCCAGGCAACTTGCCCTGGACCCTCTCACTTTGTTTTGCAGGTCAACCTCCTTTGACTCGAGCCTGGGGGAGATTTTGAGACTCGCCGGAGTTCAGCTGAGCCCATAGCTCCGCCGCCCTCCTCCGCGAGCCTCGGCCACCGCCGAGGCATTTTGAAGCACCCAGGAGATAGCCCAGACCTCAGGGAGCCTCCAGCCTCATTTTGAAGCCAAGTAGTCCAGCGGAGGAGGAGCAGCACCTCGGAGAACCTCGGCTCGCCGGAGTTCCTTCGCGGTTCTTGCTCCGGCCTTCGTAACCGTCGGATCGAGGAGAAGCCCCAGTTCACACAGCAGTCGTTGGATCGCGCCCGTTCTCCACCGTCAGATCTTCACCCGAGGATCTAATCCAGGCCGTCCACGAGCGAACCGTCATCGAGCTTTCCCGCGCTACCACGTGGATAAGTGGCTCAGGCCACGCCGTTAGATCTCGCTCGCCCGCTCACCGTCAGATAGCAGCCACGCGTCACCAGCATCCATCCATCGTTCGATCAGCTTCGAAAGGGGTATTTTGCATAGCCACCCCTTCCCTTTTTGTAATTTTATTTTAGTCCAAAAACTTTCCTTTGTAGTTTAAAGTATTTTGGAACATTTATGATTAGGCCCTTGAACTTTCAACATTTGCATTTAGGTCCTCGGCTACGTCACCTCACGTGACCTGTTCACATGAGGTGTGGGCTTTTTGCAAAGAGGCCCCTGGCTTTTTGTGTATTTCGTTTCAATCTAGGGAATTAAACATTAAGTGTTATATTTTTGGGACAATTGCATGTATGCCCTCGGGCATTTTTGATATTATAAACCAGTCCTTCCCAAGCGCGTGCAAGTCACGCGCCCTGGTAGACATTTTGTGCTTGTACCCTTGTGGCTTTTAAAATTTGTATTTGGTCCATTAAAGTGAATATTCAGTATAATATTTTGTTGGAAAATTGCGTGTATGCCCTTGGATGTTGTGATATTTGCAGTTACACCCCTGCCAGGCTACATATTTTTGCTTTCTTGATCCATTTATTTAAGGAACCATTTTTATTCAAAAAATTCCCAAAAATTTAACATAGGCTCCTGTTAACTCGCACTTGCATGCCATATTTTTATTTTTCATTTTTGTTGCATTTTAGCATTTATTAAAAATAAAAAATAGGCATTTTATCTACTGTGTAGCTTAGAAAATATCAAAAAATATTAAAGCACCTAGAAAAATTCCAAAAAAATTACCTATTGTGTATTTTGATAGTGTCAGTCCAAAAATCACTAAAAATGTCAAAAGAAAAACCTTAAAAATTAGAAAATACCTTAAAACTTTAAAAAATCTAAAAATTATAGAAAACTCCAAAAAATGCAAACTCAGTTCCTGTAGTTTCCCCTTTTTATTCCCTTTAATTTAAAAATTCGTTTGGAAAAATTTTGTGGCTGTTTGATATTTTTCATTCTTATTTTACCTTCAGCCAGTGATTTATTCCTTGTTTTCCTTTATTTTGCCATTTAAAATTATCAAAAACATTCTGAAAAACACCCAAAAATCGCAAAGACAGTAAATAATCATAAGAAGAACAAAAATATTTTATTTCTGAATTTTCGAGCATTTTTGCATATTTTTATAAATATTGTATCACCCCTTTTCTTATATTGCATATATATATATTCCAATATTGAAAAAAGAAAATAAAAAATATAGAATATAAAATAAAAAATTAAAAACTAAAAACCCACAAAAACATTTACTTTGCATAATGTAGAGAAACACATCACTCTCACATACACACATTTGTAGATCTACCCTGCCTTGCTCCCTGTGTTCGAACTCTCTACGTACTTGCTTTCTATACACCATTTATGTAGAGTTAAAAATAAATTTTAACTTCACCATTTGCTTGTCATTTCTTGATATCTATAGTGTGGGTTAATTGTTGATCTTATACAAGATTCATTTGAGGGTCGCCACAGCAACGGTTGTCTCCACCTTGTGTGAGACACTTTTAAGACCTCGTGAATTTTGGCTAAATCAAATGGCGCCGTTGCACGGGAGCAACAACGAGTAGATCCTAGTTTTGATTGATTGTGATTAGTTGTCTACCATTGCTTGTTTTATTTCTCTTATTTTTTATAGATATTGTTGAGATTTTCTGACAATCTCTTTTTGTCTTCTTGCGAGGGACCGTGGAGCGAGGCAGGTCGTCTAGGGGATCCGGAGCAACCTTGGGAAGCGGAGCCGGCTTTTCTTAAACCAAGCCGGCAGGAGAGAGCGGGAGACTTGAGAGAGAGTGATTAGATTAGCTTTATTTCATTTGGTGAGAGAGTGATTATTAATTTGTAATAATACAGGACTTGGACACTCAGACATTCGGGCCCAATTTCCGGGTGTTTGTTCACCCGGGGGCTCACCGTGGATTTTATCGTGTTTCACGATAGTCATTTTCCGGTTTTGTTTTCATTTTTTATTGCTTTTGTGGATTGAGCCCTTTAGTTCTAGGCATTGCTTGATCGATTAGATTAGGTCCAAACACCTTAACAAACATTGCATGTACCTATAGCTTGAATTTGGATTTGGTTTAATTAAACAGTTAATCGCTAGTCTTCGATCCGTTGTGCCGCGAGCTCATCCCGCCAAGCACTTCTCCTAAACTCGATGTGTCGAGAGGAGGAGGGGTGAGCCTAGACCGAACTTTATGATTGGAGGTTGGTGGTTGACTTGTGGTTCTTCACGTAGCAATTGCCTGCTTAGGACGATTTCCGCTTGCACATCGGCATATAAATTAGGTTTATAAATTTCTGCTTTGCATCCCGCATGGAGAGAGCTGGGATTCACTGTAAGTCTTCTTACTTAGCATCCATCATTTAGGCACAAAGGTGAGATTTCCATCTTGGTGCCAACTTGCATTGGCTTTTCCGACTCTCCTCCCTCTGTTTTTGGACAAAGTAGGAATCAAGAAAATACAAAAATCGTTAGGCGCTTGTTTGAATCTACTCAAAAGAAGCGATAACACCAAAAAATTTAAAAAAGGGACTGCTAAGAAAACTTTGACCTAAATAAAATTGGTAATCGGATTCATTGATTGGGGAGAGTAATACCCTCACTTGTTTTGAGGTAGCATGGGAAGGTCTCTTTCCAAGTGAGCTGAGTGCTTCGTAAGGATTAGAGCCAAAAACCCAGCTTGTGGCTGCCTTGTGTGTCGCCTGGATTTCTAAAGTATTGGCACTACTATCGTACGTAGGCGAGTAGGGCTTGGTCATCAGTGGTGACTCACTATTGTGTAAGCATCGACCTTGTCCGAAGTATCGAGCATAGGCCACGCCTTCACGGGTGTGTCTGTCTCAACGTCTGCGTCCGAGTAGGATCTTACACGCTCACGGGTGATTCCATTGCGAGCGAGATCTGAAGTATCGGTTTCACCTATCGGCTTCCTCCCTCTTGTTCTTTGGCTGAGTAGGGATCCAGGAAGGGTTACAAGGACCTTAAAAAGCGCAAGCTACAGGTTACATAGGAGGAGGACAAGTACGAGAATACTTTTCCGGCAGTACTCTCTCTCCTTTAGGCGTAGCGCTCTAAGGACTCGTGATAAGATAAATTCTTGAATTCAAGATTAAAACTGACAAGATAAAAGCCGAACCTTCACGGCTTCATGTGTTGAGTTGGTGAACTCACCCTGTTTTGTGTTTGATTGCTAGTTATATTTAGGTCAAGATCAAAAACACAGCACAATTGTGCGCAATTTTGCTTCCTCCTTCTTCTGCATTCACCTTGATCTTCCCAATAATCAAGCTGATGGGACGGTGGTCTCTTAGGCCGATTTTGTCGGCACCGCTATCCAGCACTCCTCCTCATTCATCTAGGACGACCTCGGAGAGTCCGCTCTCCGAGCCTGAGTTCACTTCCACCCTGTTCCCCCTCGACCATCCTTCTCATTCTCCTTCCATCAGTCCAAGATTTTCAGAATTTAGTGCATCACAGAGCTCAGAACATTTGACGGCACCTGAGATGGGTTCTTTTGCTTTTTCAGAGAACCCAGACATGGCTGACAGAGGAGAGCACCCAGATGATCATGAGCACCCGCCATTCTTCATTGATCAAGCCGCCATCGACAATTCACTTCTAGCATCCCTGGAGACCATGCAGAGGCAGATTCGTGACCAGTGAGTCTTTATGGGTGATCTCATGAAAGTAATAGCACAGATGCGAGAAAATCGACCTGGGGGCGGTGCGGTGGAGGTGGAGGAGATATTCCATTTGTAGAGAATCATGGAGGAGAACCCAACCAAGAGAGGCCGCCACAGACCATAATGTGGGAATTGCATAATCCAGCAGCTTCCCACACACATCGGTGGATCTGACTCCCTCCCATCCATGGAGATTTTGAGCTTTGGCCCCACACTATCCAGCTTCTGCCCAAATTCCATGGGTTGTTGACCGAAAGCCACACCTCAACCTCCAAGAATTTGAAATGATCTGCAGCACAATCCATGATAGGCTGATGACTGAGGACACTATCAAGATGATCGCCTTCCCTTTCTCCTTGGTTGACAGAGTCGCATACTGGCTCAAACATTTGGGGCGATTCATCGATACTTGGGCAGATCTCCGGACCGCATACTTAAAGAAGTATTACCCTCTCGGCCGGACGAACGCAGCAAGAGTAATGATCAGCAACTTCGTAATGATCCTGAATGAACAATTCCATGAAGCTTGGGATCGATTCCGATAGCTCATTGACCGGTGTCCACACCATGACATATCTAAGCCCAATCTAGTTTAAAGTTTCTTCTATGGGCTGACACCGGAGCTGTAGGGGCTTGTAAATGCCTCTTGTGGTGGGTCCTACTTTTCCAAGGGTGAGGACAATGTTTGGGCCATCTACGAAGGCATGGCAGAAAACTCAACCGTCATGGCCCAAGCCTGTGTTTACACACAACAGAAGCCCCCTCAAGGAGCGGGATTATTTCAGAGGATCGCCCGCATCGATGCCGGTCCTCACACTTTTTCGGCAGCCGCAGACCAAGCTGAATTAGCCACAGCCGACATGGGAATCATCAGTGAGAAACTGGACCGTCTCGAGATCCTCGAGAAGAAACAGATGCAAGGCATGGCCCTGATGGACCAAATTGCCAAGACTATGAGTGACCTGAAGACGCAGATCCTTTGCGTCCAGGAGGCACATACTTCTTCCCAGCAGCCTTCCAGGTCACGTGCTGATTCGAGCAGTAGCAACTCATCCCAACCCTCTGCCTCGTACCGCCAGGTTAACCACATCCAGGCAGAGCCGGTCCCGTTGCTACAATATTACCCAGCGTAGCTGCCATCTCAGGACACTCAGATGGTGGTCTACCAGCCGAAACAACCACTGGCAGTTCTACCCCCACCTTCCTTCGAGCAGGAACCATTGATGGAAGTCAATGGGATTTGGTACGACCGGTACCCTCAGCCCGGGATTCGTCGCGATCACCCCGGACTCCGTTGGGGCAACGGTGGCTCCTCTTCTCAGCAGCATCCCCCTTCTCAAGGACAGTAGAGCCGCCAGCAGCCACAGCAGCAGCAACCCCAGTACGCCCAGCCGCAATACCAGAATGGTCCTCGTCCCGCTTATCAGGGACAGCAGTGGAGGCAGCGTCAGCAGCCTCATCAGTCTTATCCCCATCCTCCCTAGTACCAGCAGCTGCAGCAGCCTCATTTCCCGCAAGGGAACCCATCCGATTCTCAGGCCCCCGCTTTTGAGAACCCAGCTTTAGATGACCTTGCCCGCTTGCTCTTCGAACAGCGAGCGTCCTTCCGGTAGGAAAAGGATAAGTTCCAGCAGGAGATGAGCGAAATCATCAAGGGTAAGGCTGCCATACCAGCTCAGATTGAACCTAACCTGAGCAATCTGAAAAGGAAGTCTGAGCAGGTAGAGTTTACAGAGGATACCTCTCCTAGTGATTATTTGAGTAACATATCTTCTTCTTTGTATGATGCTGATTTTGTGACAACTAGGAGCGGTAGGATGCCAGCCGGCGGCGCCTCTTCTGAGCGACAACCACATGCTGAATCAGGAGCGCCAGATGAGCAGAGTAGCGGTGCTGATGCCGCCAATGATGATGTTGAAGATGGTGGTGCTGATGCCACTATTGATGGAGAGCCAGACGACGGTACTGAGGCCGTCGTGATACCAGATGCAGACGGTGGTGCTGATGCCACCATTTTGGATGCAGAGCCAGAGCGCGGTGCTGATGCCACGAAGGCAGGTGCCGGTGGTGGTACTGAGGCCACCACATCTACTTTTGTTGATCTTCCTTCTGTGATGATACCACCTTTTGTATCTATGAACTGTGGTAACAACAAAAAGCACAAAAATATGAATAAAGGAAAGGTTTCTGTTCAAATTACGGATCCATATGTGTTGAATAATGATGATTGTATGGATTATATTCCTTCACAGGCACAGGGACCTAGTACTAGTCCTCCATCTGAGGAGGCCCCTACCATCCCCTTCCCTGAGGCACTCCGCCGGGCAAAGGGGAATAAAAAAGAAAATCAAAAAAAGAACCAACAGGTAGAGTTCGGCAACCAAATGATTGACAGATTCCACATTCAGCTGACTCTACAGGAAGCATTTGAGCATATCCTCTTCTTAAAAAAGAACTTGAAAGAGACGACTACTGTCCGAGGAAGAAGAGGTACAGAGATCAAATACATATGCTCACTCATGACACTTGCTGCACCATTCAGAACACATTGCCAGCCAAGAGACCTGATACATGAGCTTCATATGTCAGATGCGAGATTCAGGAGCAGCGGTTCGATCGTACTCTATTAGACAACGGCTCTTCTATCAACCTCCTTCCGGCAGCCTTACTCAGCCGATTTGAGTTTGGTCCTCTTCTTCGGAGCAAAACAGTCCTTCAGTTTGCTGATAGGTCGATTAAGAGGCCAAAGGGGTTGTTGAAGGACGTGGTCGTTACCATTCAGGGCCTGAAATTCCCTGTGGACTTTGTTGTATTGGACATGGAGATCCCTGAATCGGTAACCGATGCCCCCATCATACTTGGACGCCCATTCTTGGCCACTGCCAAGGCGGTGTCCGACCATGACAGTGGGACGGTGTGTTTTCGCGTACAGGGCGAAAGCATACAAATAGAAACGATCGACAAGACCAAAGCGAGAGAATTAGAATGCTCAGAGCAATCCAGTGATATAGAGAAGACGACAGAGGAAGAGCTGGACATCCACCAGGAGTGCGACTTCGTGATGACCGATGATGAATCCATTTGGACTGATCCTGTAGAACAAACCCTCGCCCTGCCTACTGATTCACTATACTTAAAGCTTATGGCAGTCGAGAGCCTGGATAGAACACCCCTGGATGAGGATATCATTGAGGATGACAGTGTTGGGACGAGTGGAGCCGATGAATTTCAATCTTGTTCATCTTCTTCAGATCCCTCGGATTCAGACATTGATTGGGATGATTTTGATGAATATTTACCGTGTCTGATTCCTTCTGAGCCAACAGCCATGACAGAGTGCGAGCCAGTGCAGTTTATTGACGATTCAGCAGGTCGCCCTTCGTCAGAGATTCATGCAGAGCGAGAGTTCTCACATGCAGACCTGGTAGCCTTCACACGGACATATCAGAAGCCAGATCTGCCACCTCCCAATTGTCCAGAACTAAAGCCTATGCCACAGTTGCTGAAGTATAGATTCCTTGCGGGTGAACCAGATATGCACCCAGTCATTATCTCAGCAGGTTTGACTGGAGAACAAGAATCTCGTCTGATGGAGGTTCTTGAAAGAAATCGCATGGCGATAGGTTGGAGTATAGCTGATCTCCAGGGGATTAGTCCGGCTCTGTGCTCCCGCCACATCTTTCTTGAGGATGACGCTAGGCCGTCATGTGAGTTCCAATGACGGCTGAACCTGAATCTTCGAGATGTTGTTATGAAAGAAATATAGAGGTGGTGGAGCGTCGATTTTATCTACCCCATCTCTGACTCCAAATGGGTGAGTCTGTTACATGTGGTACCCAAGAAGACGGGCATCACTCCAATTGTGAATGAGTCTGGAGAGGAGATCGCTACCTGAGTACCCACTTCTTGGAGGGTCTGTGTGGACTACAGACGATTGAATGAGGCCACCAAGAAGGATCATTTCCCGCTGCCATTCATTGATCAAATTATCGAGCGGTTAGCTGAGAAGAGTCATTATTGTTTTCTTGACGGGTACTCCGGATATAATCAAGTGGCCATTGCGCCCGAAGACCAGGAGAAAACGACATTCACCTGTCCGTTTGGGACGTATGCTTTCAGACGGATGCCTTTTGGTCTATGTAACGCTCCGGCGACATTCCAAAGGTGCATGTTGTCCATATTCTCGAACATGGTGGGTGAATGTTTAGAGGTCTTCATGGATGACTTCTCGGTCTATGGCAATAGATTAGATGCATGTCTTGACTGCCTAGACCGTGTGCTTCAGCGCTGCATAGAGGTCAACCTTGTATTGTCTTGGGAGAAGAGCCACTTCATGGTGACTCAAGGGATGGTCCTTGGTCATATCGTCTCCAACAGGGGCATGGAGGTCGATCCGGCCAAAGTGGACATCATTAGAAAACTCAATCCACCGTCCAATTTGCGTCAATTGCGGTCTTTTCTGGGGCATGTCATTTTCTACCGACGGTTTATTGGGGACTTCAGTCGAATTGCCCGACCGCTTACTGATCTTCTGACGAAAGACACTGAGTTCATTGTCGATGATAAGTGTCTTGCGTCTTTTGAGACTCTCAAAGGTATGGTTGTTTTGGCTCATGTCCTTCAGCCACCGGATTGGTCTCTCCCATTCGAGATCATGACAGATGCTTCAGATTTTGCCATTGGGGCTGTGCTTGGGCAGAGGAGGGATGGATTACTGTTTGCCATTCACTACGCCAGCCGGACTTTAGATGCCACTCAACGGAATTATACTGCGACTGAGAAAGAGATGATGGTCGTAGTCTTTGCTTTGGATAAGTATCGATCTTATATTCTCGGATCTAGAGTGACAATCTACACGGATCACACCGCCATCCGGTATTTAATGGCGAAGAAGGATGCCAAAGCACTCCTTACCAGATGGATCCTTCTGTTCCAGGAATTTGATATTGAGATTAAGGATAAGCCTAGAGTTAAGAATGTGGTGGCAGATCATCTCTCCCGATTGGAGTAACTTGAGGAACCTGAGCCCATCGTACCTATCACAGAGACGTTTCCAGATGAGGCGATCTTGGCTATCACCTCTCTCCCGTGGTATGCCGACATTGTGAACTATCTTGTTGCCAAGACGGTCCCACAAGGTTGGCCCAGGTAGAAACTCGAGACCTTCCTGGCGAAGGCCAAGTTTTACCATTGGGAGGATCCCGTCCTTTATCATGAAGGAGAGGACATCATCTAAAGGAGGTGCATTCCTCAAGAAGAGCAGCATAGCGTCCTCACATACTGCCACAAGCTTGAGGTAGGAGGATATCATTCTAGAAAAAGGACAGCACAGAAGGTGTTTCAATCCGGCCTATGGTGGCCTACTCTCTTCAAGGATTCTGATGAGTTCGTGAAGAGATGTACTGACTTTCAGAAGATGGGAACCTGCGGACACAGAGACATGATGCCCATGCAACCCATTCACTTTTGTGAGGTTTCTGATGCATGGGGGATTGATTTCATGGGCCAATTTCCTAAGAGTCAGGGATTCGAGCACATTTTGCTCGCTGTAGATTATGTCAGCCGATGGGTTGAGGCCATCCCCGCCCGAGCCGCAGATGCTAAAACCGTGTGTAAATTTTTGAGGAAAAATATCATTCACGATTCGAGGTACCTAGAGTCTTGATTTCAGACGGGGGGTCTCATTTCATCAATGACAAGGTTAGGGACCTTGCAGACGAGTTTGTCATTGACCATCGGGTTGCCACACCGTAGCACCCTCAGACTAATGGTCTTGCCGAAGTATCGAACTGGGAGATAATGACTATCTTGCATAAGGTTGTCCGCCCAGACCGAAAGGATTGGCCACAGCTTTTGGACTCGGTCTTGTGGTCCTATCAGACTTCTTTCAAGAATCCAGTGGGGACATCTCCCTTTCGTCTCGTCTATGACAAGCCATGCCATCTTCCTGTGGAGATAAAGCACAAGTCACTTTGGGCAGTAACTGAGCTATTATTGGATCCGAGAGTATAGGAGACCAGCGGAGAGCAGAGTTGGCAGCCGTGGAAGAACTGAGAGACACAGCCTTTTCTAGCAGCCTACAATACAAGGAGAAAGTGAAAACATGGCACGATTCCCACATAAGCCATAAACAATTTGAGCCAGATCAGAGAGTATGGTTGTTTGATTCCAGGCTGAAATTATTCCCAGGGAAATTATAGAGCAAGTGGAAAGGTCCATATGTGGTCAGGAAGGTACATGACAATGGCAGTATTGACATATCCGAACTGTCATCTTCCTCTACCTTCTGTGTCAATGGTCAACGTCTGAAACTATATCTAGATCACGATCCACCGACCATTGACGTTGCCCCCAATCTTCTGGTATGAGATGAGTTCTTTGACTCATATCATCTGCATCTCATACATGGTGATCACTTCCATCTTCAGCTGTACAGATCATCTGTCTATATCATGCTTTCATCTGTTAATCTCTTTTCTTCTTTTCTTCTTTTCCTTTTCTATCTTCTTTATCTATCAAAAAGGTGTCACCCCTTGTTGTCAGTTTTCTGTACTTAGGACGTACTTTGTCCTAAGTATAGGGGGGTGTGCACCCCGAGTTTCTTCTATTTATTTCGATCCTCTCCATTATCTCCTCTTCTCGTCTAT
The DNA here is from genome assembly GCA_037367405.1 of Ottelia alismoides. Lineage (NCBI taxonomy): Eukaryota > Viridiplantae > Streptophyta > Magnoliopsida > Alismatales > Hydrocharitaceae > Ottelia > Ottelia alismoides. The sequence goes on from JAZKJV010009200.1 coordinate 114,186, forward strand.
ACTTAGGGATATTTTACCCTAAGTATAGGGGGAGACAATTCGAGTACGATCTGTTCATTCCCACCCTTGACCCTCCCTGCATTGTGTACAGTCTGCTATACTTAGGATTAGTTGATCCTAAGTATAGGGGGGACGGTCAACTTCTCATTGATTCATTTATTTATTCTTTAGACTTGTCTATACTTAGTACGAGTTATGTCTTCTCTTTTCTCTCCGATCTATGAGGACATAGCTCAAGCTAAGTATAGGGGGATCCGTATATACTACGTATATACTTTAGCCATAACTCGTACTTTCGTATTTTCTAAATAATATGGCTAAGTATTCTTTAAAATTCATTAAAGTTCTTAATAAAAAGATGTTATTATTCCTCAAACTCTTTTTGTAATTACTGATTAATAAATTAGGTGAAAATGTTTTTTGCAAAATGTTTGAAAACTAGTTTGAAAATCTTTGTGAACATCTATTGAAAATTATTTTGAAAATATTTTGTTACATGTTTTCAACCTTTGTAAAAAAGTGTGGTTTGTAAAATTTATTTTCTTTGTGTGAAATAAAATGTTTGAAAAATGGTTTGCAAATGGTTTGAAAAATGGTTGCAAAAATATTTTGAAAAATCTATCTCTACTGTTTTGAAAGCCTTTGCAAAATGATTTTCAAATGTGTGTACGTGTTTGTAAAATGTTTGTAAAAACTATTTTGGACTATAGTTTTCAAAAATTATGTGAAAAGCTTGTGTAAAATAAGTTGAGGAATACATACATCTCACCAAAATCCATTATATATATACTTATAAAATTGATCACTTACCCTGTAAATTCTTAAAATCCACTTCTTGTATATATAAGAAGCACTCCCGTGTACATATTTTCACTTAGTTTTTAGCCAAAACTTTTTGTTTTCAAAATCCCCAAAAACATTTGCAAAATTAAAATCCAAAAACATTTGAAAAATCTTTTTGAAAAAGACAAAAAAATGCATCTGCATATGCATCATCATCATCAGCTTTTCAAAAATCCATAACAATTTCAAAATCTTTGAAAATTGCATCACAAAAATATTTTCTGCATTCTGCATTTGCATAGCATGAGCATTTTTCGGATTGAGTTTGATAGTTGAACACGTCTAAGTAAAATCCGGAGATTGGAGCTTGATTGGACCTTAAAATCTATCTAATAACAGGAACCTTATAGGAATTGGGTTTGAGGTACTTCAGGTCTAGTTAACTTAATTCTTTGAGGATCACGAGACTTGGTTCAATGGATTCTTGACTGCCTAAGTAGAATATTTCAGAGCACATGCACGACTCTTGTTGATAATGACCTAACTTGGACACCTGCACCTTTCACATGGCTCAACTCAGTTGGAGTGGTAAGGGGATTGGATTTGCCGGTATGAGACGCACACAAGTGGAAACATTTGTCCTCCTCTAGGGAGGGAAGTGTACCCCAACCCGTCCAGTGATTAGGAAGTCTAAAGACAGGAGGATGTGGGTTGCGATAAAGCTTAAAAAGAGGGATAGTCTACTGGCTCAAGAGGAAAAACTCCTTATGTAAATGCTGCTGAGAATAGTATTTCAAAAAAAAGTGTTCAGGCATGTACAAAAATAAAAAGCCTGAAAAGTATCTACAAATGTTGTAAAGTCATAAAGCAAGCTTGAGTTCCAAAGTCAAATATGTGAGCCTGCAGCTGGATGACTTGACTACACTGGTCTTGCATCCTAGGATAGGTAGCTACACTGGCTACCGTCCATTCTTCTCTTCACCCCCTCCTCTTGAGTTGGTTGCCACTTGAACTTAGAAGGGAATACCCCGCTCCTCGAGGATGGAGTTACTGGATTGGGGAATCATTGGATTGTCATACTGGAGAAGTCAGTTTCTTTGTCATTCTAGTTAGGGAGAGCTACCATCACTTAAACTGTACGAGTCAGATTCATAGTCGTAAGAGTTTGCATATGAATTGAGATATTTCTGACCTGGCTATTGAGGAGACTTAGACAGAGTTTTGGGATTCTCAAGGATTGTTTGATTTCCAATTCGGTTCTCATCAAGGTTCCGCCCGCACTAAAATCCAAAGGTCCGACTTAAGCTCCAAACTTTGATTTTGTGAAGACAAGTTTGATAATTAAACTAAATCCAAGTTCTTTTTTTCTTTGTTTTTCTTTTTGCATAAGTGTTTCCTATGGACTAGCAAAGGTAAAGTATAGGGGGATGATGAATACACATTTCATCATCTTTATTCTATCATTTTGGCCTCAAAAACCCTAGGAAATACTTGTAAATAGCATTAAATAGAGCATATTAGCATTCATGCGTGTACATGTAATTAGTGTATAAAATACTGTAATTAAAGACAAAATTATAGAATAAATAAAAGAAAAGAAAAAGAATAAAATATTGTAAATATTTTATGACCCGAAACCCCGAGACCTAGGCATCTTGATGAATAGGTCGACAAGGAATAAAGTAGGGGGAGATAAGGGCCAGATACAATACATATTCCATTCATTCTTTACTCATTTTGGGACATATTTCTGGTTCTACTTTTTATACATCAAATAAAGAAACTTTGTACATGAAAGTTGTAGATAATTAAATGAAGAAAAATACAAAATTGATTTCACTCAAAAATAATGTACAGATAAAAAGTTATGGTCTGAATAAAAATCCAGAATCCCAATTTCCCAGACCCGTATCTCACAAATGAAAACTACAAATGCAGCAAACTCACTTTTAATTGTATATAATTAAAAATAAGCTATTTAATGGCAGTGGTTTCGCATTTGGCGGAGCTACAGTTTGAAAGTTGAGTTTTGGACCCCTAATGTATACTTGTACAGATTAAAATATTCATTTTATTATTTATTCATTATTTTTGTATTTTTAGATTTTTATAATTTTGTAAATATTACTTATAATAAATATGTACATTAAAATCAGGAGAAAAACCTAAATAAAACTCAAAATAAAATACACGTGTATAAAAGACATAGGTATTATACCTATATAAATTATACTTTTATTTTATTTAATAGACAAAACATCTCAGAAGAATAAAACAAAAATATAATTAAGTGTATAAAAGTATTTTATAATTTTATAAAATAATAAACAGAATTAAAGAAGTTAAAAATACCAAAATAAAAATTAATTAATAAAATATATAGGTAATATACCTATAAGGGGTATAAAAGTAAACTTGTAAAAATATATCTCATAAAAATAATTAAAAATCAGAATAAAATACTACATAAAATAATAAATATTTTTTATTTTATAACCAAAATTTAATTCGGCCATTTAATATTTTAAAATGAATTAATAAAAGTATTTTCCAGGGTTTTTCCTGGTTGGTCCACATGGACCAACCAGGTGCAAACCCTAGTTGACCCCGGTCAACTAGGTGTCCTAGCCCCCTGTAGCTTCTGACGGATTGCGTTTTGACCCCTTTTTCAACCATTTATCGAGATCGAATCTTCCACTCTTTCGCATCGGAGTCTGAGGCATTTTTGCTCCTCGATTCTCAACGATTCACGCCCAAGGGAAACCTAGGGCTGTGGATCGCTGCGCGAGGCGTTCTTCCTTGGTCTTTGGACCACCTCAGTCATCGGGTCAAACCACTTATATGCACTCCTCGCTCCTCTCGTGCTCCACGCATACCTAGAGGTGACAGCTCCAGTGTCGTGCCATCAGCCCAGGCGAAGGAGGTCGGAGGCGTCTCCACCACCTCCCCCAACTCCGGCGGTCGAGGTAACTTCCCTCCGATCGTTGACCATTGAGGCAGCCATTTTCCCTTCTAATTCTTCACGCATTTCATTCGCCTTAGTCGTAGGATTAAAATCCCTCTAAAAATTTTGAGAATCATCTTTCCATTCGCCCAATTTGCTCACCTCCCCGAGGCGCACCTCCGGCCGAGAGCCCAACCGTCGTTTCGCGCTGCCTTGTCGCCACCGCGGGGTCCAGGCAACTTGCCCTGGACCCTCTCACTTTGTTTTGCAGGTCAACCTCCTTTGAATCGAGCCTGGGGGCGATTTTAAGACTCACCAGAGTTCAGCTGAGCCCATAGCTCTGCCGCCCTCCTCCGCGAGACTCGGCCACCGCCGAGGCATTTTGAAGCACCCAGGAGATAGCCCGGACCTCAGGGAGCCTCCAGCCTCATTTTGAAGCCAAGAAGTCCACCGGAGGAGGAGCAGCACCTCGGATAACCTCGGCTCGCCGGAGTTCCTTCGCGGTTCTTGCTCCGGCCTTTGCAACCGTCGGATCGAGGAGGAGCCCCAGTTCACACAGCAGCCATTGGACCGCGCTCGTTCTCCACCGTCAGATCTTCACCCGAGGATCTAATCCAGGCCGTCCATGAGAGAACCGTCATCGAGCTTCCCCGCGTTGCCACGTGGATGTGGCTCAGGCCATGCCGTTGGATCTCGCTCGCTCTCTGACCGTTGGATTGTAGCCATGCGTCACCAGCATCCATCCGCCGTCCGATCAGCTTTGAAAGGGGTATTTTGTTGGACATGCGAGCCCACGGCGAGCCATTATGCAATAAATGTTATTGCAATTCACTCCTTAGTCTGAAATAAAGAGTACATAGTTTGCATAAATAGGTCCCTTAGAGCAATTAGGGTTATGTACCATGGCCATCTTAATGATCATACATCTGTTGATTCAATTATTGAATCATAGAGGCTGGTGCTTAGATGAATATCTAATGAGTTAGATTGAGGACTCATTAAGCACCGTCATATGATTATTAAGAGATAATCTCCAGCCTGAGTAGGAGATGGCAATCCTTTCTCAGTTAGGCTGATATCTGACCGACTTCTTGATGCAGGTCCTCTACATAGGAATAGAGATTCGGAGGTGTCAGATTAGTTAGGTCAAAGAGTTGACTTAACGAGATCGAGATAACCAAAGTCCTATATCATATGCTGTCATGATATAGGCACACATCTTCTGATCGGAGACAGATGTGTTACTATATGTCTGAGTATGTACATTTGGCAGACCAATAGGTTGATGGCCTAATCAAGGTCTATACACCGGCGTGCTGGTGTGCATATAAGGGCATATGAGTAATACGATCTCTCAAAGGGATCATACAGGTTCACTACTGAACTGGAAGACATGAGCTCACTCATGAGATATTGGGAAGAATCAAATTCCGTGCGCACGGTCGTCTCTCTTTGGAAGCTTGACTGAATTTGTTGGTTTGATATATACTTTTGGAAAGTATATGATCAAGACCTAGGTATGATATATGCTTTTGGAAAGTATATGATCAATACCGACTCCCAATGATCGAATGAGAAACTTAGTGATAAAAACCATGAAGTAGATAGTATAAAGTTGATCCAATACTTCGGGTTTAATCTGAGTCTTCCAGTATGCAGGATGTACAGGTATTAGGAATACCTGAGGGTGATGTGATCATAAACGGTTGTATAACCATGACGCTTCCATTCCTAGGGAGTGATGAAACGGGTCTGGATTTTAGTGACTCCTCTCAGTAGAGAAGTAATCTGATCTTAGTCCAAATGTTGGACATTGATCTGAATGTGATTCAGATTCAATGAGAAGATTAGATTTGCGGTCTTGATTTAATCAAGCGTCTATGGCAGGCCCGAGATCTGGATTTGAGATGTGACCTCAATATCCATGTCACTATACATGGAACAATACAATCACCCTGTCCTTATCTCCAAGTATTCGCGGAGAAAGCGCATTATCCTTGAAAGAGTTCATGGACAATTCTATTGTTGATATATGTATCCGAGCATTGAGAAAATGGATAATTAAATGTGATTTAATTATCATGAATAATATGAATTTGATTCATATTATAAGGAGAGTTGTCTTAGATAATTAAATGTGATTTGATTATCAAAGATGTAAATAATGTGAATGTGATTCATATTATTTGAAGCACAAGAGAATAAGTTATCCAATATAATTAAATATGATTTAATTATTATGGATAAGAATAATGTGGATAGTAATATCCAATTATTCATAATATATATTATAAATGTGATTTATAATGTATTAGAGAGAGCTAATTATAATTTATATGTGTTGATTAATTATTATGTGTATTGGATACACATTGTGTAATTAATTGACAATGTAAATTATATATTGTTTTGGGTTGTGAATTTGATTCACAATTTTTTTATGGCAAGATTGCAATATTCTCAAATATAATTGTGATATATTTTTGAAGAATAAAACCCAACAAAAGTTGTTGGAAATAAATAAAGAGAGAATTTCCATGGAGATATGCAATCTCATGAATTATCATGAGATTGCCCTCCATTAGGAAAGGGGTGGGCGGCACCCATGCCCTATTTGGAATGGGTGGCCGTCCACCATGTTATACATGAAATTGTGATCTCCATGTATGTATTCTCTCCTTATTTATTGGTTTGATTTAGGACTAATTTATATTTGATTTTGTCAAATATATTTTAACCTAAATTTGTTGGTTTTACCAATAATAATCTTGACCATTAGATTGACATAAATCAATCTCATCCATTGATTTTATATGTCCCATGGATTGAGATCCATGGATCCCAAAACCCTATAAATAGAGAGGCATGCCCATGCTCTCTCTTTACACACAATGCTTGAGAAGCATCTCTCTCTCTCTTTATTTCTCTCTAGAGGTCAGCCCTCTCTCTCCCTCTCATGGCCGTCCACCATGGATGCCATGGAGAGATTCTCCATCGCCGCGGCATCGTCGTTATGCTGCCCGTTCTTCTACTCGTGGATCTCCGTCTCTTTCGGTGCACCTCGCTCGTGAAGAAGACGACGGATCTCGTGTGTCGAGATCAGGAGATCCGCCGCTTGGATCATCAACATGGATTGCGAGAAGCACGCGGTTCATCCCCGCGCTCGCAAGCGTCTCCTCCGTCGGATCGGACTTGAGACAAGAGGTCTCTTCGTTTAGAGACTCGATCGCAACCACGCTTCAAGAGGTAATCCTACTACTTGTTTGTGGTTTAGACGAAACGATTCGAGAAGTGTTCTTGGATCATGTGGTTTCGTCGTATAAAATTTTTTTAAATTCTGTTGCACCGAGCAACTAGTCCGACTAGTCGCTTCTCGTCGTATTCGATACGACGCTCACGCTTCCGTGATGCGCTTGAGGATCTAGCCGTATTCTTCAAGTGGTATCAGAGCCAGGTTGATGGTTTCAAATATGATTCGCTAACCGAGGACGACTTGGGTTCGTTAAGGTCGCGAAAGTTTTTTATCGCATTTGATTTCGCAGATCTGTTTAGTGTAATTTTTCGGCCATGTTTAAATTGTTTAAACACAAAAATAGCACTTAGATTTTGTTCCCCATTAAATAAGGAAACCAAAGGATCTAAGTTTGCGTAAATCGGATTTCGTATGCTCTAGATATGGTCGTTTTAATGAACATGTATGCACTGTTGCGGGAACAGTGAATCTGAACGTGATTAAAATGTTAATTACTGTTTAGACTTGCCTCGAAATGCGTGAAACATCACTTAGGTTCTGTCCTAAATCAAATTAGCAAACTTTAGAAATTGACTTTGCTTAATTTGGATTTAATATGATTGAGATATGCCAATTTTAGTAAGTAGGAGTCACTGCTGAAATTGCTTTCCTAATCAAGAACCATGTGATTGTCAATTAATGAAATTAATTGTTAATTTCGAGAAATAATTATGAAAAATATTTGTGAAATATTAGAGAATGATTATTTCCTTAATTGACTTGGTCCCAACCAATTAGTTGATTAGATTTGATCTAAACCATAATTGGAATTACAATCATCAAACTTCTTGTTTGAATAGGACTTGGGAATTTGCCTAGCAAATTTCCTTAAAATCAAAATTGTTTTGATTACTATATGGTATAATTTCGGTTGAAGAACCGATGATCATCTCAAGTACAAAATAATCAATTTGGCATTATCCTTTCCCGAGGCGGATATGGTGTCTAGTCGGGGATCGCTGGGTCAGCGGGTTGCAACGTATGTGGTCCGCCCCACTCCCGTCGGTACTGGCCATGACAGCGGGTAGGGCCGAGATAATGTCCGAGGGGTGTATTTTTCTAATTATTAAAATATGAATTAATACGTACTTTGAGAATAATACCATATATTCAAGTAAAATCAAGTTTGTTGATTGAATTGGATTGAAAATTAATTTAATATGATTAAGTTAATTATATCCAATTAAGAACACTCTATTATGAATAGAGTTATTATTTCCCTTGGAAGAATTAATCGTAATGAATGTGATTCATAATGATTAATTATAATTTGAATACGATATGGAGGATCACAAAAGTGACATCCATGGTCTCCCGTCAAGGCGAAGGGTTTCGTCGCCAGATATTATATGTGGGAGACGCCTGTCCGAAGTGACAGCTCCTGCATATGATCCATTTGGATCGGGCTCGTCTCTTCTCGAAAGAGTAAGGACGTATGCGTAGTGACCCCAATATCGGGTCCTCATATTATTGGGGCGATATTGGATTGCGCATAGCGAGTTGTATTCCTGTTGACGGTTGGTTCAATTAATGACGGGTCAACATCACCTTAGGGGTGGTGGGCCCGGGTATTAAAGACCGAATTGGGAGATGCAAGTTGGACTTGCAAGGTGGAATGTGTTCCCGCTTCTTTTTATCCGAGTTGTAGGTTCTCATATTATTGGGATGCAACAAAGATAAGGAAGGAGATCCCAGATCTTGCTTGAGATATAATGGTAAGTATATCTCTTACATTGAAAGTGATTAAGGGAATGAACTTTCATTGTTGACATGGCAAGACAACTTTGATATAAAATTCCTAATTCAAAGTAAAACATGTATATATATAAATATATACCCTTATGCAAATTACTTATTTCAGATAATCCTTCATTAAACCCACTCATTGTTATACTCATTAATAACCAGTAAAATATCATGGATTGGGCTCATGATCCAGATGTTGTACTTGCAATTGGACACATAATGTACGTGGTTGCAATGTGCAAGTTTCCTCATAATAATGAGAAGTGATAATTAAATAAGACAATAGGACTAAAACCCTAGGGTTTGTATGTCTCTATAAGTCTTGATCTCATTGAATGTACTTTGGAAGTGACATGTCGATGATGATCGTAATTATCAAATTAATCCTTATAAAATCAATAAAGATATTCTGGCATACATATGTGCTCTTGACATTTAATCATGAATGACATGGTTCTCTACATCATGTAGAATGGTAGCTCTATTAGAGATAATGTATTCAAATTGTTTGAGTACCTACCTGAACCTATGCTTTAAGAGTTTAGATGGATGTAGCTGATGAGTGTCATCATTCTACTATCTTTACTCTAGTCATTCATGAAGTTTCATAATATTCATATTATATGAATTTAATGAAGCATGTATAAGTGTTGAAATACTCTTATTTTGAATTCTTTTGAATTTAACATAAGAGGTCCTTAGTCTTAAGCAATGGTTGTTTATAGATAAAGGGAGCGCAGTGGAAGCATGGGTTGGACCCAAGCAAGAAGTATAATCAAAGAGTTGACTGTACTTCTGTAACTTCCATATTACATTCAAAGAGTTGAATGAATGCCAATACTGCAATAAGTTGATGTGTTGATAGTATGACTATCAAATCTATCTAGAATCCTTAGAGAAGGAATCAGATAGTGCATCAGATTAATCTACATGTAATCATTGATATTGACTTACTTATTTGATAAGATAAAATCTAATAATTGTATCTCAATCTTCTAATCACACTTGCAATTGGTTGCATATGTACTAGAAATTTGACCTTAAGATTTATTGGTCATCCATGTTGAAAGTGATGCAAGTGTTGCAACAATTTCCATGAGATCAATAGACTTCATATTTTCAGTGGGAGTCCTTAGTCTTAGAGAATGTCTCTATGACCTAGATATTAGAATACACTCATTGTTTATTTCTAAATGTTGGGAATAAACATGAAATCTGGAATAGACCTATCATAAAAGATTATGATGGAGATATTTCAGATAGTAATCTTACATCTAGTGGACTCCACTAAATTAAAAAATTAATGAATGGTTCATTGAGATTTCTAATACTGAAAATTAAACCTTTAAAGATCAATAAGAGGATAAAGATCATTTGACAATGATCTGACATAATGTTTTGGACATATGTCTGTTAATGAGATCAATGGACAAGTAAGAGATGAAACTTTAGAATGTCTAAAATTTCAAAACTTGCAAACTTATGAATATTGTATTCAAAGAAAAATGTCCAATACACCCTTCTTTTGGAATGGTGTAAGATGTTAAGGTATTCAAGATCTCATACATATTGATGTATGTGAATCATCTATATCAGAATAAAAATTATGGATATGTGATATCTATTAATGATTATTTGTGATATGAAATTTCTTCTCTTCACTTAGAAAACTTTGAAATGTTCAAAGATTTCACAATTTTGGTTTAGAACCAAAGTTTGAAGGAAGATGAAATGAATTTGATCTAATCAAGGTAGCTTGTACCTATTAGATGAATTCAAGGAATACCTTATGGAGATGTGAATATCATTTCTATCTCATCCCTCCTAATGAACCTTAACTCAATAGAGTTGTAGGGAGATACAATTGATCATGTATGACATGATTTGATCAATGATTAATTTTAGCATAATTATCTCTTAGTTTCCAAGGTATATATGTAGTAGAGACTACATTATATACTTAATAAGGTTCCATGCATGTAAGATGGAATCTAGCACTCGAGAGTGCTACTTCATTAGGAAAATAAAGGATGGTATTGTATACCTGTTTTATGACCTTGAGATTCTTAAAAGATCTCATCTTTGAAAATATGATTCTTATAGGATGACACTCTTGAGAATCAAGATGAAAATGAAGTAAAGGAACTCATTTAATCTTGAAAAGATAATGAGGCTCCTGAAATCGGAAACTAAAATAGATAATTAAAGATGAAACATTAATACCTCTTCAAATAAGTTTGAGGATGGATTCCATGTGTCAGTTAAATCTGACGATGATCGGATTTCATGTGATGAAGCTCCTGAGGATCATGACATGGAAAGATGGATGTTGGCAATAAAAGTCTAATGTAGACTTCATATACAAGTGTTGTATATGGACCCTCGAGGATCCACTTATATGGGTCAGACCCATTAAGGTATAAATGGATCTTCAAGAGAAAGAGGGAACCTGATGAAAAGGTAGAGACCTTCAAAAGCACGGTTCGTAGCCATGAGCTACACACCGAAGAGAAGACATCGCTTGCGATGAGACTTGCTCTCTAGTGACCTTGCTTTAACCCATCAGAATATTGCTAACTATAGCTACACAATTTGTCTATGACATCTTCATGATGTGAGTCAAGATTGCTTTACTCTATGAATACCTCTTTGAGGATATTCATATGAAGTAGCCCCAGGGCTTCATGGTTGAGGAAAGCAAGGTGTGCTAACTGAAGAACTCCATCTTTGGACTCCAATAAGTTTCTTATAGTTGGAACATAAGATTTGATGAAATTATAAATGTTGTGATTTCAGATAAAATCTTGATGAACCATGTGAAGCTTAGAGGGAGTGCCATTGTGTTCATCGTGCTAAATGTAGATATTATTCTAATCATTTAAAATGATATAAGAATAAATAATAAGTGTTTTATAATTTGGTTGTTTCATACCTAGAGATACGATCTCAAAGGATACCTCTTAGATCTTAATTCTGAAGTTGTTCAGAATCAAGGAAAAGAGGGTATTGGAACCGTCACATTAGTAGTGCACCTTGGGCTTATTCCATTTCCTGGAAAATTCCAAGAAAGGCTTCTTTCCCTTAAGATATGGTACTGACCTATCTAAAGGGATAGCACCTCAAAGAGTTGAGGAAGAGAATGCTAGAACTGCTTGCACTTGTGCATCAGTTATGAGAAGCTGGGTATATGCTAGATGTGTACAAGAGCCAGATGTCTGCCATGCAGTAGGAGTAGTAAACTATTACTAATCCTTCTCTGGAAATAAAACACTTAGTTGCAGTAATAACAATATCTTCAAAGATGATAAAACTTAGAGATAGTGATCTCAAAGTCTTATCTTCAAAAGTTTAAGATCTTGTAGATAGTGATCTATAAGGGTCTTGCCTGTAGATACCTTAGGAGATAGAGATCTCCAGGAATGAAGGTATTCTAATAAGGATTATGGGAATACTGGTTATGATAATTAATAAGATGTAGTGTTAAGGACACTATAACCAACAAAATTGAGTATCGGTTGTATGAGATGCAACATTCGCTTTGGATGAGAACACTGTTACTAGTAGATATGCAAGTGCCGTAAAAGGACTTGGCGTAGTCTCTTGGGAACAGAGTGACTGATCAGCTTACCTAGCTATTTTCTAAATAGCCTATGATTGTCACATGAGTGTGGGTTTAAATGATTAGCCCATTAATGGCTCTTTGGGCTAGTGGGAGATTGTTGGACATGCGAGCCCACGGCGAGCCATTATGCAATAAATGTTATTGCAATTCACTCCTTAGTCTGAAATAAAGAGTACATAGTTTGCATAAATAGGTCCCTTAGTGCAATTAGGGTTATGTACCATGGCCATCTTAATGATCATACAGCTGTTGATTCAATTATTGAATAATAGAAGCTGGTGCTTAGATGAATATCTAATGAGTTAGATTGAGGACTCATTAAGCACCGTCAAATGATTATTAAGAGATAATCTCCAGCCTGAGTAGGAGATGCCAATCCTTAGGTCAAAGAGTTGACTTAACGAGATCGAGATAACCAAAGTCCTATATCATATGCTGTCATGATATAAGCACACATCCTCTGACCGGATACAGATGTGTTACTATATGTCTGAGTATGTACATTTGGCAGACCAATAGGTTGATGGCCTAATCAAGGTCTATACACCGGCACGCTGGTGTGCATATAAGGGCATATGAGTAATACGATCTCTCAAAGGGATCATACATGTTCCCTACTGAACCGGAAGACATGAGCTCACTCATGAGATATTGGGAAGAATCAAATTCCGTGCGCACGGTCGTCTCGCTTTGGAAGCTTGACTGAATTTGTTGGTTTGATATATACTTTTGGAAAGTATATGATCAAGACCTAGGTATGATATATGCTTTTGGAAAGTATATGATCAATACCGACTCCCAATGATCGAATGAGAAACTTAGTGATAAAAACCATGAAGTAGACAGTATAAAGTTGATCCAATACTTCGGGTTTAATTTGAGTCTTCCAGTATGCAGGATGTACAGGTATTAGGAATACCTGAGGGTGATGTGATCATAAACGGTTGTATAACCATGACGCTTCCATTCCTAGGGAGTGATGAAACGGGTCTGGATTTTAGTGACTCCTCTCAGTAGAGAAGTAATCTGATCTTAGTCCAAATGTTGGACATTGATCTGAATGTGATTCAGATTCAATGAGAAGATTTGATTTGCGGTCTTGATTTAATCAAGCATCTATGGGAGGCCCGAGATCTGGATTTGAGATTTGATCTCAATATCCATGTCACTATACATGGAACAAAACAATCGCCCTGTCCTTATCTCCAAGTATTCGCGGAGAAAGCGCATTATCCTTGAAAGAGTTCATGGATAATTCTATTGTTGATATATGTATCCGAGCATTGAGAAAATGGATAATTAAATGTGATTTAACTATCATGAATAATATGAATTTGATTCATATTATAAGGAGAGTTGTCTTAGATAATTAAATGTGATTTGATTATCAAAGTTGTAAATAATGTGAATGTGATTCATATTATTTGAAGCACGAGAGAATAAGTTATCCAATATAATTAAATATGATTTAATTATTATGGATAAGAATAATGTGGATAGTAATATCCAATTATTCATAATATATATTATAATGTGATTTATAATGTATTAGAGAGAGCTAATTATAATTTATATGTGTTGATTAATTATTATGTGTATTGGATACACATTGTGTAATTAATTGACAATGTAAATTATATATTGTTTTGGGTTGTGAATTTGATTCACAATTTTTTCATGGCAAGATTGCAATATTCTCAAATATAATTGTGAATTATTTTTGAAGAATAAAACCCAACAAAAGTTGTTGGAAATAAATAAAGAGAGAATTTCCATGGAGATATGCAATCTCATGAAATATCATGAGATTGACCTCCATTAGGAAAGGGGTGGGCGACACCCATGCCCTATTTGGAATGGGTGGCCGTCCACCATGTTATACATGGAATTGTGATCTCCATGTATGTATTCTCTCCTTATTTATTGGTTTGATTTAGGACTAATTTATATTTGATTTTGTCAAATATATTTTAACCTAAATTTGTTGGTTTTACCAACAACAATCTTGACCATTGGATTGACATAAATCAATCTCATCCATTGATTTTATATGTCCCATGGATTGAGATCCATGGATCCCAAAACCCTATAAATAGAGAGGCATACCCATGCTCTCTCTTTACACACAATGCTTGAGAAGCATCTCTCTCTCTCTCTCTTTCTTTCTCTCTAGAGGTCAGCCCTCTCTCTCCCTCTCATGGCCGTCCACCATGGATGCCATGGAGAGGTTCTCCATCGCCGCGGCATCGTCGTTATGCTGCCCGTTCTTCTGCTCGTGGATCTCCGTCTCCTTCGGTGCACCTCGCTCGTGAAGAAGACGACGGATCTCGTGTGTCGAGATCAGGAGATCCGCCGCTTGGATCATCAACATGGATTGCGAGAAGCACGCAGTTCATCCCCGCGCTCGCAAGCGTCTCCTCCGTCGGATCGGACTTGAGACAGGAGGTCTCTTCGTTTAGAGACTCGATCGCAACCACGCTTCAAGAGGTAATCCTATTACTTGTTTGTGGTTTAGACGAAACGATTCGAGAAGTGTTCTTGGATCATGTGGTTTCGTCGTATAATAATTTTTTAAATTCCGCTGCACCGAGCAACTAGTCCGACTAGTCGCTTCTCGTCGTATTCGATACGACGCTCACGCTTCCGTGATGCGCTTGAGGATCTGGCCGTATCCTTCATATTTTGCATAGCCACCCCTTCCCTTTTTGTAATTCTATTTTAGTCCAGAAACTTTCCTTTGTAGTTTAAAGTATTTTATAACATTTATAATTAGGCCCTTGAACTTTCAACATTTGCGTTTAGGTCCTCGGCCACGTCACCTCACGTGACCTGTTCATGTGAGGTTTGGGCTTTTTGCAAAGAGGACCCCGACTTTTTGTGTATTTCGTTTCAGTCTAGGGAATTAAATATTAAGTGTTATATTTTTGGGACAATTGCATGTATGCCCTCGGACATTTTTGATATTACGAACAGTCCTTCCCAGGCGCGTGCAAGTCACGCGCCCTGGTGGACATTTTGTGCTTGTACCCTTGCGACTTTTAAAATTTGTATTTGGTCCATTAAAGTGAATATTCAGTATAATATTTTGTTGGAAAATTACGTGTATGCCCCTGGATATTGTGATATTTGCAGTTATACCCCTGCCAGGCTACATATTTTTGCTTGCTTGATCCATTTATTTAAGGCATCATTTTAATTCAAAAAATTCCCAAAAAATTAACATAGGCTCCTGTTAACTTGCACTTGCACGCCATATTTTTATTTTTCATTTTTGTTGCATTTAGCATTTATTAAAATTCAAAAATAGGCATTTTATCTACTGTCTAGCTTAGAAAATACCAAAAAATATTAAAGCACCTAGAAAAATTCCAAAAAAAATATCTACTGTGTATTTTGTTGTATTTTAGTGTCAATCCAAAAATCACTAAAAGTTTCAAAAGAAAAACCTTAAAAATTAGAAAATACCTTAAAACTTCAAAAAAATATAAAAAATTGTAGAAAACTCCAAAAAATGCAAACTCAATTCCTGTAGTTTCCCCTTTTTATTCCCTTTAATTTAAAAATTAGTTTGAAAATATTTTGTGGCTATTTGATATTATTCATTCTTATTTTACCTTCAGCTAGTGATTTATTCCCTGTTTTCCTTTATTTTGCCATTTAAAATTATCAAAAACCTTCTGATAAATACCCAAAAATCACAAAGGCAGTAAAAAATCATAAAAAGAACAAAAATATTTTATTTCTGAATTTTCGAGCATTTTTGCTTATTTTTATAAATAGTGTATCACCCTTTTTCTTATATTGCATATATATTCCAATATTGAAAAAAGAAAATAAAAAAATATATAATATAAAATAAAAAAATTAAAAATTAAAAACCCACAAAAACATTTACTTTGCATAGTGTAGACAAACACATCACTCACACACACACACATTTGTAGATCTACCCTGCCTTGCTCCCTGTGTTCGAACTCTCTACGTACTTGCTTTCTATACACCATTTATGTAGAGTTAAAAATAAATTTTAACTTCACCATTTGCTTGTCATTTCTTGATATCTATAGTGTGGGTTAATTGTTGATCTTATACGAGATTCATTTGAGGGTCGCCACAACGACGGTTGTCTCCGCCTTGTGTGAGACACTTTTTAGACCCCGTGAATTTTGGCTAAATCAATACCACCACTTCTAATCGCCTAACTCGAACATCCTCCTTGATAAAATTCCATCTCCTTCCACATCAACCTTTATCCACCTTGTCGCACGTTAGCTCCGAGCCATCCAGATCAATAAAAATACCTGAGGCGTTATTAAAACATTATAAAGTTAATGATTCCCACCAAGAATTTGATCGTCGGGTTGTGCTAATTCCATATGAATCAGTATTTAGAAGCATGTGCCCATCACTCCAACAATGGCACCGAAGATGAAATATTAGAGTACTTATATTCTTGTGGCCATTCCACCTTCGACGACAATAAGGGTGTGAGAAATCGAGCGAAGATTGAGCCTTCAACGGTGGCATGATCCTTGTTTTCACCGATGAAGTGCAGTTCCCTAGCTTCTTGAGCTTCGAGCATGTGACCGTTGGCTCATCAAGCGAAGACCAGAGCATCGATAGCTCCAACCTCCAGGTTCGTTCCACCTTCCAATTCCTCCTCGTGCATCGTCTTCTTCCTCAAGTAACCTCCCTTTCTCTTTTGTTTCTTCATTTTTCTCTTGTTTATGCTTTTTATTTTAGAGCACGCATATACCATCTCAGTATTCAGATCACACACCTAGCATCTCTACCCTTTGACCATCTTCGTGCACATCTCACATCTCCTCCTCCGTTTCTCCATCACCTCCTCCACCTCGCTCGATTCCAGACCTTGCAAAGGTCTGGAACCCATCAAGGCTCTAGCAATTCCATCCACCGTAGAGTCTTCTTTCCACCTCATGAGCATCTCCGTAGATTTATAGTTGCTTCAGCTATGTGATAACCCCTGCAGGTACCTGATTTGCACTTGATTGGTCGGATTTTACGGACCTTCACTGATCTTGCTTGATGCCTCTGATGATCTACCATTTGCTCACTTCTTCAGACCATGCTAGATCTTCTCCCGACCATCGACATCTCGCAACACCATTGTGGAGGTGCTTGGGTCCTCAATTAGCTCGTCAAAACATGGAGGAGCATGATCCACTTCACTGGAGATCCGCCCATTCACCGTCTTATGTGGAGGAGAGGGAAGAACATAGGGTACAATCGTCGTCTAATCTGATCCTCTAGATTAGATCTGATGACTCTTAGTATGTCTGAGCCTGATCTTTGAAGAAACGGTTTAAACCTAAGGACCAGACCTCCCTAGCCAGCTATGAGGCACCAACAACCGACACATGGCATGTGTCACGCCACCGAGCCTAGTCCCAGTCGCGTGCGTCATACATGTGAGTTTCGGAAAATTACAGTCCAACCCAATAAAGATTTAAACCTATAGATAAGTCCCATCCTAGAAAAAAATTCTATATCCAAGCAATTTTTTTTGTAATTTCTATTTATTCCTATTTGACTTATTTGTAATTGAATAATTCATATTTTATTGCATGTATGCCCCTGCCCTGTTCTTTTAATAACTTCTGAACTGTTTATCAGAATTTAATGAAATTGGTGTCGTTGGAAAACTATTTTTGTGCACTTTAATTTAAAGTAGTTAAATCACTATTTTTATCTATAAATTCACGTATTTATTTTAGAGTGTTATTTTTACTAATTCAACCTTCTTATTAATTAAAATACTAAACTTTGACTGTTGTCGAATGATCTCCTTTTGGCATTGATTATTCATTAAATTATTAATTGATTTCACAAGTAATTATTCTACATAATCAGAAGTTTATTTGTAGGTTGTATGTCTACTTTTGAAATATAGTGCATCATTATTTATTATGTAAAATAATTTCATAAAACTATTTAAAAAATGCATGCTTTATGTTTCTTTACATTCTGCATGACCTAGAGCATATAAACTGCTTAACTAAATAGTTGACTTCTAAATTTAAATAGATAATTGCTCGTATCCCTACATTCGAGCATGTACTTGCTTTGGTAAAAATTTAAGCCGGGAACACTTCACGGATATCTTCTCTTGGTTCTGAGTGATTGTTTATTGTCCCATGCTACAATGAGAGCATATTATTTTAGATGATTTATGATTCGTCACTAAACTTCTCAATATTGGGTTCCAACAGAAGGGACCCTTCTTCCTTCTTCATATCTCCAAGCGCATTGGGTGGAGGCTTCTCGCCTCTTCCTTCTTTTTCAGTTGCCCACTAGAGGAACCTCGATCTTCTGAATCATGACAGATGGTGTTTCTTGTAGAGGCTCAAGGTGGGGACTTGTGAGGTGCATCGATGGTTTGGGCGACACACGACCAAACTGCAGTTCGTGATGTCGCGCAAGCAATATCTCTCCATCGCCTCACATTCGCCATTTTGTGAGAGAGGATTCGAGCCTCGAGCACTCTTGTTGACAACGAGGCACGCTACGATCGTGTGACAATAGGTATCTTCCTCTGGTGATATCCGTTAGCATTCCAGCCAACACTGCAACACGAGCTGCTCGAGCTCAGGTAGCTGACCCTTGAGAGACGACCAGAAGCTCATCACGAGCTTCGATCCCAAGAGTCCCCGGTAGTGACGCCATTTGATAATCACTAAAATTTCCGTTCGTGTTAATTATGCCATGTTGTTGAAGTAGGGCAATTGAGATCAATAAAAAAAACCACATGAGGAAGAAATCAATCAAGTGAATTCTGTACGATTTTATTTATTTTTAACCTGATCAAGCCATAGGGTTGACTCAAGGATGCAAAGAAACAATTCACGGCTCAATTTATCCAACTTAATGCATGGTTTTCAGGAGAGGTTTTTTTGGTATTTTTAAGCAATATGAATGCCAATGCAGATGGTGATTAAATTAAGTTCTTAAGCAAAACAAACAACTTAGCTTAGTTAATTTTTAATTCAAAATTAGATCAAATTAGAAAAGTGATAATTTCAAGAAAACCTAATTTAATGATGCCCATGAAACATATTTTTTTTGTATTTTGCAACAATAAAAAATGAACACTTTTTAGGGGGTTTTATGCAATTTTGTGAACAAACAGTATTAAAAATTAATGAAACTTGGGTAGAACCTTAAATATGATGAAATCAAGTTAAACTATTATTTTTACAATTTTTTGATGATATTTGATTTTTTATGAATTTATACTGAAATAGAGTGAATCTTAAAAAATATTTCCTAGTAAATCCACAACAACAAATTATCCAAAATTAAAATTATCTTAAATAGATATTTTAACATGCCATCCAAGAGATTTGAAATTTTGTTAAAAAGAGTTGTATGAACCTAACTAAAATCAAATTCTCAAATCGCTTTATAATTTATTCAAGGAACATGCACCTCCATTTTCAATGAAATTTGGGCAGAAAATAAAGCACAAATAGACACCAATCTTTGATTTTTTGAGACTTTTTTGCAGCAAGTTATAATTGGATGCGAATTTCAGAATGAAAATGGATAAAAATGAAGACCAGTCCGGAAATTTTAACAAATCATCTAATAGTACAAATAATGTAAAGTAAATTTATTATGACAGCGAATAATGTACTCAACTGTGGTATTTTTGTTTAAACTCAAAGATAAAAAATATGTTCATAATACAAGATCAATGTGGCTATATTTTTGCAATATATAAAAAACACAACAAACAAAATGTTATGCCTACACCTATGGGGTGTTCTGCAATTTGCCCCAAAGGGCATTTGAGCACACGTGATGTGGATGACCTTCTCAATATTGGGTTCCAACAGAAGGGACTCTTCTTCCTTCTTCGTATCTCGGGGTATACTATGTGGAGGCTTCTCTCCTCTTCCTTCTTCTTCAGTTGCCCACTAGAGGAACCTCGATCTTCTAAAGCTCGGTGAAGCATGTTTCTCATAGAGGCTCAAAGATGTGGACTCGCAGGGTGCATCGGTGGTTCCGCTTACACACGATCAAACTGCTGCTCAAGATGTCGGTGCGTTGGGTGTTGGCTACGTCTTGACTGTGGTGGGTTACCAATGGGAAGGCAGGTGTTGTTGCGTGCGTGGAATGAGTGAGGTGTGTGAGGTGTGCATGGTGGAAGGTGGTGATCAGCATCTGCTACTGTTGCGTGTGGTGAGTGATTGGTGACGGGGAGAGTGAATGAAGAGTGTTGGGAGGAAAGAAAAAGAAATCAAGGGAATGAGAAGAGGAGAAGAAGGAAGAGAAAGAAGAAGAGGAGGAGAAGAAGAGAGAGAAACTTGGATAGGTGTGGCCTAAAAAAGATCTCTTGTTGCTACAGGGGATGTCCTTGCATTTGTTTAACAACTGTAAAATTTTGATTAATCGATTCATGAAATCTCACCCAAAAAATAAATATAAATCACCATTAGATCAAAATAGATGATTTATCCGTATAAATGCAAAAATTTTGAAGATTTGGTGTGTGAAAAATGGTGAAATGAATAGAGAGAAAAGTATGAGGAAGAAGAAGATGAAAAAATATGAAGAAGAAGAAGAAGATGGAGATGGATGAAGAAGAAAAGGGGAGGTTTACCTAATGTGTTGGCGGAATGGGTGCTTGGGGAGGAACTCAATCGAGGACCTTGGTCTTCACTCTAGTTGACAGCAATGTGGAGCTCGAGCAACACACATGGTGAAGCGACAAAGGCTGTAAACCCTTCTGATCATGTCGGAGATCTACAAGGTCATCGCTCAACAGTTAGAGATCTTGATATCACCTATACTTTGTCGGGGCTCTCTCTCAATCTCCCTGTAAGTGTCAGGTATCCGTAAATGAGGTTATGGCTTTTGTTTTATGGATTTGAAGTTGAGGTTTGGGAGGAGAGTGTGGGCTATTGGCGAGGGCGTGGAGGAGTCTCTGACGTCGTGGCCGATGAGTTGGAAATGTTTAGGGCCGTGGGTGGTTGTTGGAGCAATGTGGAGGAGGAGGAGGGAGGGGTGGTTTTAGAGAGGGAGTTGGGTTGCGTGTGAATAAGAAGGAGAATGTGGGGAGAGGGGGAGTTGACCTCAGTCAACAAAAGAAAGAAGGTGCTTGGTTGATGGGTGAATGGGTATTTTAGAGGGGGTGAGGTGGATAAGTGAATAGAGGTGGACCGATAGGGTGCGACCAAGTGACCGTTGACCTTGACTCAACAAATGAAAAGAAGAAGAAAATATAAAATAAGTATAAGGAGACTCTAAACAAAAAAATGATAAACATGAAAGTTTTAGATCTCAATGGGATCTATGACTTTCTTGAAGACATCAACTTTAAAACATGAAATATGTATATGATAAAATATTTTTGAAGGAATTTTGATGAATTAAAACACTAATTTTTCAATGTTCTATATTTTTATATTTGTTTTTTTATAATATATTTACAAAAGAAAATATAATAAAATAGTAAAGATGAAATAAAGCATTAATCTATTTTTTTGGATTTTAATAATAAAGAAAAAATACAATAAAAATCAATAAAGAAAAAGTATATACCATATGTACTAGGTCACAACACACTATTTTCTCTCTTTTTTATATTTTATTTTTATATTTTAATGTAATTTGTTAAAATATAAGATAAAGAAACTAAATAAAAAGAAGTAAACCAAAAAGATTTATTTGTGTACATGAAATAACAACCCAAAGTTATTAAATATTCACAGAATACAATTTGGTCAAAAAATCAACATTTTACAAACAAGAACTGACTTTAATGAAATCACTTTCATTAAATAGATAATTTTATAATTTGAACTTTGAGAGTGAGTTTGGTAAATTTGGAGTTTGTATGGAATGGGAATTCATCCGAGAAGTTAGACTTTACAACTTTTTAAGTTCAAGATCTGGAAGTATTTATTCAACGTGACAATTGCTTTGTATTTTTTATACACATTTTATGTACAAGTTAGAATAATAATTAAGTCAAAAGGAATTAGTTTGGATTTATTAAAAATCTAAGAAGTTTGGTTATTTAAAGGGGATTATTTTCAAATAATATTCAATGCTTTATTTTTTTTATTTTTATTTTGAGTTATTTTGCGGACTTATTACATGATAAATATACACTACTAGTCCATTTTTATTATAAGTATTATTTTGTTAAGTTATTGAATTTAAGGGTATTAATTTTATATTTTGTTTAGAGATTTCAGATAATATTTATATATTATGATGATGAATCATCGATTCATTAGTCGCACACATATGAAGTTCGGGCACATGGACGGGGGAGTGAGAACACAACTTTGAATAAATCCTTGACTGTGTAAGTGATAGAACAAGACTTGACACTCATGTCACAAAATTTTGATGACTCTATAACTCTGTCATTTTCAATTCTTACTCAAAAGGATATCAACTTCTCTGATTTTTCAGACTCTCCACAAGTACATATAATATAACATGTATGACATTAAATATTGATCACATCTTTAAATGTACAGCCTTGTTTCACCCAAGATTCTAGTCTAAGAGGCTGGTTTAGAAACCCAATCCTCAACTCTAGTTTCAAAGCCATGTTTCACCTCAATCCAACGTCTCTTTAGTTCACATACTCAAAAAATGTGAATGCGGAAGGCCAATTATGGATTGAGTAAGATTGTGTATTATTATGTTCTCCTCTCATTGGACAAAAGGAATCACTCGGATGCCAAAGACACACACTTTATTTTTTTTGCATCGATCAATATGTCCATCAAGAAGTTCGAACCATCTACACTTTTTTCTAGATGCACCGGGGTGTGCCTTTTTTGAGTATTTAATATACCTTTTACACTCAAGCTTATACCATTTATGATGCAGGGCCCTTTCTTTGTGCTTGCACGACTCTTATTTGGTGACCTAATATCATTAGTAATAGGTAATATTGTTGCCTACTTAGCTTGGTCTAAGTGGACTCTCAAAAGGTTGGGAGTGCTCTCCAGTTATTCTCAAGCTCTTTTTGATGAAATTCTTATTTTTTTAGCTTTTTCTTTGACAACATAATGATGGGTCCGGTTAGCCCCTCAACTCTGACCAAGCTAGCATATATTGATCCACAAATTATTAGGTTTGAATACACTCTGGCACCTAGATCAAATCAAGACAATACATGGATCCTTGTCCCCATACTGGCTATGTGCTGACACTAAAGTTTCATGAGGTGATTCCCAACTCCTTCCCATCATCAGGTGTCTTAAAATCAAGTCTCAATTTAGGTTCTCAAATCCTAGTGCCTTAGGCGAAATAGTGGCTCATCATGATAAGTAAGCAATCATGCATGTGTAGTTCAAGTCATATTGTTTTAAGCCTACACATTATACATGCAATATAACATGTATATCTTCAAACCAAGTATTTTGAGTAATTTAGTCGTAAGACCCTAATGAACAAGAATGACGAGACATGAAATCAAGAGTTGATCCAATATCAAGGAGCATGATACACAAGTCTTGTATGAAGTGCATGTGTTAGGGATAAAACCTCAGTTCAAATTTTGTTTTTATCAAAAAGTTTTTTTTTCAATTTTTTGTTATACAATCTAATTTTTATAAAAATATTCAAAACCATTATAATATACACATACATGTAAGAGTGTATAGATTTTACAACCTTTATATACATTTTACACCATTTTACAAAGGTTTAAATTATGCATATTTTACAAGTATTTTCAAGTACTTTATGTATTGTACATATTTTACATGTTTTGCAAGTGATTTCGCATACCCAATATTTATTTACAAGCTAGTGAAAAGTACATGCTAAGGGTAGAATATATAGCGCATATATACACCTCCTTATACTTAGCTTGTGCTATGTCCTCATGCACTAGGTATAAAAAAGACATATCTCATACTACGTATAATAAGGTGAAAAAAAATAAACGTCGACCCACCCCATATACTTAGGGTTTTGAAAGACCAAGTATAGAAGAAGTCAATAAATAAAGTGGTCGAGGGTAAAGTATGAATGATGATAGGAAAGGGAGAATACACAACATGCATCGATCCCCTATACTTAGGTTTTGTCATCCGAACTATGGGAGTGTGGGATAGGGGGTTTGATGAGATCTGGAGAATTTACAAAGCAAAATGAACGTGAATCTTTTTTAATACTGTTGATGGCTAGAGACCACTGTTGTGAGGTCTCATGCATGGATGTAGGTATGACTTCTGAATCTGTCCCATGCATGAATACAATCTCCTCAACATGGACCAACTTCTTATTTGGTTCAACAAGTGCTTCAGTAGTTGTCCATTCACTAGAATTGTCAGTGCTTCATCTGTAAGATCTGAAATCTTCACACTACCACTGTTATGCATAACACAAACTATATACAAGCCCATCCACTTGGACTTGAGTTTCCCTTGGAAAATCTTCAACTTTGCATTAAACAACCATACCTTTTTCCAATGAACGAAGGTCTTTTGTCACATAAATCTATCA
This sequence comes from Ottelia alismoides, assembly GCA_037367405.1. NCBI lineage: Eukaryota > Viridiplantae > Streptophyta > Magnoliopsida > Alismatales > Hydrocharitaceae > Ottelia > Ottelia alismoides. The sequence continues at coordinate 139,074 of JAZKJV010009200.1, forward strand.
TGCCAAAGCTTAGCCTTATCCTTATACATCAAACTTTTGTCGTATGCGTAGTTTATGATATGCACAAGCTCATTCAGATCCATCTCTCTCTATTTCTGACCTAGGCATGTGTTCCAAATGACTTTCTTAATTTCCCATTCTGATTTATGCACTAACTCTATGGGAAAATGACATGACATTCCAAATACTATCTTGAATGGAGAGGTTCCCAAGGGTGCCTTGTAAGTCATCCTGTAAGCTCAAAGGACTCGATCCAAGTGTTGGGACCAGTCCTTCCTGTCTGAGCAGATGAGCTTATGTTATATGCTCTTAATCTCCCTACTCGATACATCTACCATGCCATTGGACTGTAGGTGGTATGGACTAGAGACACCGTGCTCGATGTCGTAATCCTTCACGAGCTTCTTCAATTCTATGTTCACAAAATAGCTACCCCCGTATGATATTCATACCTTGTGGACCCTAAATCTATAAATAACATGATATCTTACAAACTCACAAATAGTCCTACTATATGTGGCCCGGGTTATAGCCTCCACCCACCTTGACAAATAATCCACCGTGAGAAGGATGTACTCAAATTCATTGCTAACATGGAATGGGCCCGTAAAGTTAATGCTCCAAGCATTGAATAAATCACAAATGATGACATGCTTCATTGGTATCTCATCTCTAGAACCAACGGTTCCTCCCATTCATTGGCATACTAGACACAACTTCTTGAAGGTGAGTGTTAGACATGTGGGCCCCAGACGAATTATTTTTGCAATAAATGTTATTGTAATCTTATGATATATCAATAAAAGTTATTGATTTATGAAAATCATTTCTTATCTGAAATTAAATTAATAAATACACTTATAAGGTCCCTTAGAACAATTAGAGTTATGTACCATGTCCATCTTAATAATCATACAACTATTGATTCAATGGTTGAATCGTAAAGGCTGGTACTTGGATGATATTAAAGAGTTAGATTGAGGACTCATCGAGCATCGTCAAATGATTGTTAAGAAAGGATCTCCATCCTGATAAAGAGATGGTGATCCTTCTCTAAAGGTTATATCTAACATACCTCTTAATGCAGCTCCTCTGCATAGGAATATAGATTCGGAGGTGTTAGATAAGTTGGGTTAAAGAGTTGACTTAACGAGATCAAGATGACCAAGAACAATGTCATATGCTATCACAATATAGGCACATATCTTCTGATCGGAGACAGATGTATTATTTGATGTCTAAGTATGTACATTATGAAGACCATCAAATTGATGACCTAATCAAGGTCCACACATCGATGAGCTTGTATGCATATAAGGCCATATGGGTATTATGATCTCTCAAAGGGATCACATAGGTTCACTATTGAATAGGAAGACATGAGCTCACTGTTAGCCATGTGAGCCCGAGGCGAACCATTCTTGCAATAAATGTTATTGTAATAGATGATTTATCAATAAAAGTTATTAATTGTTTTTCACTCCCTTTCTGAGATTAAATGAATGAATGCACTATAAGGTCCCTCTGTACAATAAGGGTTATGTACCATGGCCAACTTGATGATCATACAGCTGTTGATTCATTGATTGAATCATAGAGGTTGATGCTTGGATGAATATCTAAGGAGTTAGATAGAGGACTCATCAAGCATCAACAAATGATTATTAAGTAATGGTCTCCAGCATGAGTAGGAGATGGCAATCCTTTGTCATTTGGTTGATATCTGACCGACCTCTTGATGCAGGTCCTCTGCATGGGAATAGTGATTCGGAGGTGTCAGATTAGTTGAGTCAATGGGTTGACTTAACGAGATCGAGATAACCAAAGACCTATGTTGAAAACTGTTACAACATAGGCATACATCCTCTGACCAGAGACAAATGTGTTACTATATGTCTGAGTATGTACATTTGACAGACCAATAGGTTGATGACCTAACCAAGGTCTATATAACGGCATGCTGGTGTGCATATAAGGGCATATGAGTAATATGATCTCTCAAAGGGATCATACAGGTTCACTTCTGAACCGGAAGACATGAGTTCACTCATGAGGTATTGGGACAGATCGAATTCCATGCTTGGTCGCCATGCTTTAGAAGCATGACACGAATTTGAAGGTATGATATATGCTTTTGAAAAGTATATAATCAATCCCAATGACCAAGATTGAGAAACTTGTTGATGATTCCATGAAGATGACAATGTAAAATTAATCTTTATGTTCGTGTTGATCATAGGTCTTCCAGTATGCAGGACATACAGGTATTAGGAATACCTGAGGGTGATGTGATCAATAACCATTTGTATAACCATGACGCTTCCATTCCGAGGGAGTGATGAAACAGGTCTGGATTTTAGTGACTCTTCTCAGTAGAGAAGCAATTTGATCTTGGTCCAAGTGTTGGACATTGATCTGAATAAGATTCAGATGCAATGAAAAGATTAGATTTGTGACCTTGATTAAATCAAGCATCTCTGGGAGGTCCGTGAGATCTGGATTTGAGATGTGATCTCAATATCCAAGTCACTATACGTGGAACAATACAATCGCCCTGTCCTTATCTCCAAGTATCCGTGGAGAATACGCATTATTCTTGAAAGAGTTCAAGAATAATTCCAAGGTTGAATTATATCTGAGCATTGAGAAATGGATAATTAAATGTGATTTAATTATCATGAATAATGTGAGTTCGATTCACATTATCTGAATGCTTGGGAATGAGTATCCAATGTAATTAAATGTGATTTAATAATGTAGATATGAATAATGTGGATAACACTATCCAATTATCCATGTATATTATAAATACGATTTATAATATACATTAGAGAGATACTTGTGTGATTTATATTTGTTAATTAATTGTTAATGTGAATGGAATTCACATTGAATAATTAATTGAAAATATAATTACATTTAGTTTTGGGTTGTGATTGAGATTCACAATTTTTTCAATGGCTTGATTGATATTTTCCAAAAGATAATTTGGAATTATTTTTTGTGAAAATTATTTTCGACAAGAGTTATAGGAGATATCATGAGATAATGAGATCTCATGTTATATTGTGGAGATAGACCAAGTCCTATCTAATAAGAGAGGACGACTACAACTCTCCTTGAGGAGTAGAGTAGTCGTCCCCCCGTTTTAGGAGAGGACCACGGTCTTCTCATTATCCTATCTCTAGTCAAATGTGATTTAATTTGAGATTAATTATATTTATTTATCAATGTTAATTAATTTGAATTAAATCACTTGTTGTTGTGTTTTACCAACAACATCCTGGCCATTGAAAGGAACACAAGTCAATATCATCCTTTGATTGTGTGTTGTCCATGGATGGGGATCCATGGACTCCCGAAACCCTGTATAAGAAGAGACATGCCTTGCTCTTCAATGAACACCGACTTGACAGAATCTCTCTACTTTCTCTCTCTAATTTCACGTGCCCTCTTCTCCTTCTCTCTTGGGTGGCAGTCCACCCTACTCTAGAAGGAAGAAGGCCCTCTTCGTCGGCTTGCGTTGCTTCGACGACTCTTGGCGCTCCATCTTATTTGGTGCTTCTCGCTCGTGAAGAAGATATACGATCTCGTGTGACGAGCTCAGGAGTTCCCTTGCTTGCACAACTACTTGGATTGCGAGATCATCGTGACTCATCCCCGCGCTCGCAAGCGTCTCCTCTGAAGGTCGGACTTGATACAGGAGGCTTCTTCTCTTAGAAGCTCGATCGCAACCACGCTACAACAGGTATTCCTAAATCTACTATGTGTTTAGACAAAATGATTTATAAATGGTTTACGGATCATGTGGTTTCGTAGTTTAAAACTTTTTAAAATTCTGCTGCATAGAACACCTAGTCCGACTAGTTGTTCTTCGTCGTATTCGATATGATGCTCACGCTTCCGTGATGCGCTTGAGGAGTATCCCATATCCTTCAAGTGGTATCAGAGCCAGGCTTACGGAGGTTTTGGATATGATCGATGAACCTATAAAAATTTGGGCTCGTTTGGGTTCGTGAATATTTTAGCATTTCAATTTTCGCAGCCCTGTCTTGTGATAATTTTTAGGCCCTATTTAAAATTTTTAAACATAAATTTATCACTTAGATAATGTTTGCCTTTAAATAAGAAAATTGTGGAATTTGAGTTTGCGTAATTTAGATTCCGTTTGCTCAAGATATGATTGTTTTATTGACCATATGTCCACTATTTCGGGGATAGCGATTAGAGACATAATTAAGATGTTAATTACGGTTTTAAAACACCTAAAAATGCGTGTTTATCCTATGATTTCGTTTTTAAATCAAGTTATCAATCTCTGAAAATTGATTTTGCTTAATTTTGTTTTAAAATGAATGAGATATGCTATTTTTAGTTAGTGAGGGTCATTGCTGGAAATTGCATTATTATCTGAAGCCTTGTGATTGTCGTTTAAGAAAAATTGCGGAATTAATAGCTAATTTTCTGGAATAATTATGGATAATATTTGAGAAATATTGGAACAATAATTATTCCCTTAAATGACATTGCCTCAATCAATGATTGATTAGATTAGATCTAGATCACCAATTGGTTGCTTGATACACTTCCAACAAACATGCTACTTGAATAGGCTTTGGGAATTTGTCTAGAAAATTTCCTTATAATAAAAATAGTTTCGATTATTAGTATATGGTATAATTTCGATTGAAGAATCGATGATCATCTCAAGTACAAAGTGATTGGCTCGGCATTATTTTTTCCCAAGGCAGATATTGTTGGACATGCGAGCCCACGGCGAGCCATTATGCAATAAATGTTATTGCAATTCACTCCTTGATCTGAAATAAAGAGTATAGAATTTGCATAATAGGTCCCTTAGTACAATTAGGGTTATGTACCATGGCCATCTTAATGATCATACAGCTGTTGATTCAATTATTGAATCATAGAGGCTGGTGCTTGGATGAATATCTAAAGAGTTAGATTGAGGACTCATCAAGCACCGTCAAATGATTGTTAAGAGATGATCTCCAGCCTGAGTAGGAAATGGCAATCCTATCTCATTTAGGCTGATATCTGACCGACCTCCTGATGCAGGTCCTCTGCATAGGAATAGAGATTCGGAGGTGTCAGATTAGTTAGGTCAAAGAGTTGACTTAACGAGATCGAGATAACCAAAGTCCTATATCGTATGCTGTCACGATACAGGCACACATCCTCTGACCGGAGACAGATGTGTTACTATATGTTTGAGTATGTACATTTGGCAGACCAATAGGTTGATGACCTAATCAAGGTCTATACACCGGCGCGCTGGTGTGCATATAAGGGGATATGAGTAATACGATCTCTCAAAGGGATCATACAGGTTCAGTTACTGAACCGGAAGACATGAGCTCACTCATGAGATATTTGGAAGAATCAAATTCCATGCGCATGGTCGTCTCGCTTTAGAAGCTTGACTGAATTTGTAGGTTTGATATATACTTTTAGAAAGTATATGATCAAGACCTAGGTATGATATATGCTTTTGGAAAGTATATAATCGATACCGACTTCCAATGATAGAATGAGAAACTTACTGATAAAACCCTGAAGTAGGCAGTGTAAAGTTGATCTAATACTTCGGGTTTGATCTGAGACTTCCAGTATGCAGGATGTAGAGGTGTTGGGAATACCTGAGGGTGATGTGATCATAAACGATTGTATAACCATGACGCTTCCATTCCTAGGGAGTGATGAAACGGGTCTGGATTTTAGTGACTCCTCTCAGTAGAGAAGTAATCTGATCTTAGTCCAAATGTTGGACATTGATCTGAATGTGATTCAGATTCAATGAGAAGATTAGATTTGCGGTCTTGATTTAATCAAGCATCTATGGGAGGCCCGAGATCTGGATTTGAGATGTGATCTCATTATCCATGTCACTATACGTGGAACAATACAATCGCCCTGTCCTTATCTCCAAGTATTCGCGGAGAAAGCGCATTATCTATGAAAGAGTTCATGGATAATTCTATTGTTGATATATGTATCCGAGCATTGAGAAAATGGATAATTAAATGTGATTTAATTATCATGAGTAATATGAATTTGATTCATATTATAAGGAGAATTATCTTAGATAATTAAATGTGATTTAATTATCAAAAAGATGTAAATAATGTGAATGTGATTCATATTATTTGAGAACATGAGAATAAGTTATCCAATATAATTAAATATGATTTAATTATTATGGATAAGAATAATGTGGATAGTAATATCCAATTATTCATAATATATTATAAATGTGATTTATAATGTATTAGAGAGAGCTAATTATAATTTATATGTGTTGATTAATTATTATGTGTATTAGATACACATTGTGTAATTAATTGACAATGTAAATTATATGTTGTTTTGGGTTGTGAATGTGATTCACAATATTCCAATGTCAAGATTGCAATATTCCCAAAATTAATTGAGAATTATTTTTGGTGAATAAAAATTGTTGGGAAAATAAGTAGAGAGATAAATTAGGAGATATGCAATCCCATGTAATCCATGGGATTGCCCTCCCCATAAGGAAGAGGGGGGGCGGCACCAATTCCCTTTAGGACTTGGTGGCCGTCCCCCTCTCCCTAATGGGAAGGAGGCTCCTAATTGTTATCTCACTCCTTATTTGATTGGTTTGATTTGGTATTAATGTATATTTGATTTATCAAATATATTTAATCAAAATTAAATCACAAGTTGTTGGCTTTTACCAACAACAATCTTGACCATTGGATTATCATAAATCAATCTCAACCATTGATTTTATGAGACACATGGATTGAGATCCATGGATCCCAAAACCCTATAAATAGAGAGGCATACCCATGCTCTCTCTTTACACATAATGCTTGAGAAGCATCTCTCTCTCTCTCTCTCTTTCTCTCTAGAGGTCAGCCCTCTCTCCCTCTCATGGCCGTCCACCATGGATGCCATGAAGAGGATCTCCATCGCCACGGCATCGTCGTTATGCTGCCCGTTCGTGTGCTCGTGGATCTCCGTCTCCTTCGGTGCGCCTCGCTCGTGAAGAAGATGTCGAATCTCGTGTGTCGAGATCAGGAGATCCGCCGCTTGGATCGTCAACATGGATTGCGAGAAGTACGCGGTTCATCCCCGCGCTCGCAAGCGTCTCCTCCGTCGGATCGGACTTGAGACAGGAGGTCTCTTCTTTTAGAGACTCGATCGCAACCACGCTTCAAGAGGTAATCCTATTACTTGTTTGTGGTTTAGACAAAACGATCCGAGAAGTGTTCTTGGATCATGTGGTTTCGTCGTATAAATTTTTTTTAAAATTCCGCTGCATCGAGCAACTAGTCCGACTAGTCGCTCCTCGTCGTATTCGATACGATGCTCACGCTTCCGTGATGCGCTTAAGGATCTAACCATATCCTTCAAGTGGTATCAGAGCCTTAGTTCGACGGTTTCGAATATGATTCGGTGACCGAGGACGACTTGGGTTTCATTTAGGTCGCGAAAGTTTTCATCGCATTTGATTTCGCAGATCTGTTTGATAAAGAAATTCGGCACTGTTTAAATTGTTTAAACACGAATTTTTTAATTGGATTATGTTCCCCATTAAATAAGGAAACCATAGGATCTGAGTTTGCGTAAATCGGATTTCGTATGCTCGAGATATGGTCATTTTAATGGACATGTATGCACTGTTGCGAGAACTGTGAATCTGAACGTGATTAAAGTGTTAATTACTGTTTAGACTTGCCTCGAAATGCGTGAAACATCACTTAGGTTCTGTCCTAAATCAAATTAGCAAACTTTAGAAATTGACTTTGCTTAATTTGGATTTAATATGATTGAGATATGCCAATTTTAGTAAGTAGGGGTCACTGCTGAAATTGCTTTCCTAATCTAGAACCAAGTGATTGTCAATTAGTGAAATTAATTGTTAATTTCGTGAAATAATCTTGAAAAATATTTGTGAAATATTGAAACATGATTATTTACCTAATTGACTTGGCCCCAACCAATTAGTTGATTAGATTTGATCTAAACCTTAATTGGAATTACAATCATCAAACTTCTTGCTTGAATAGGACTTGGGAATTTGCCTAGCAAATTTCCTTAAAATCAAAATTGTTTTGATTACTATATGGTATAATTTCGGTTGAAGAACCGATGATCATCTCAAGTACAAAATAATCAATTTGGCATTATCCTTTCCCGAGGTGGATATGGTGTCTAGTCGGGGATCGCTGGGTCAGCGGGTTGCAACGTATGTGGTCCGCCCCACTCCTGTCGGTACTGGCCATGACAGCGGGTAGGGCCGGGATAATGTCCGAGGGATTATGATGTATTTTTCTAATTATTAAAATTCGAATTAATACGTACTTTGAGAATAATATCATATGTGTATATTCAAGCATAAAATTAAGTTTGATTGATTGAATTGGATTGATAATTAATTTAATATGATTAAGTTAATTATGTCCAATTAAAATACTCTAATATGATTGGAGTTAAGAATTCCCTTGGAAGAATTAATTGTGTGAATGTGATTCATAGCAATTAATTAAATTTGAATAAGAGATGGAGGATCACATAAGTGACATCCATGGTCTCCCGTCAAGGCGAAGGGTTTCGTCGCCAGATATTATATGTAGGAGACGCATGTCCGAAGTGACAGCTCCTGCATATGATCCATTTGGATCGGGCTCGTCGCTTCTCGAAAGAGTAAGGACGTATGCGTAGTGACCCCAATATCGGGTCCTCATATTATTGGGGCGATATTGGATTGCGCATAGCGAGTTGTATTCCTGTTGACGGTTGGTTCAATTAATGACAGGTCAACATCACCTTAGGGGTGGTGGGCCCGGGTATTAAAGACCGAATTGGGAGATGCAAGTTGGACTTGCAAGGCGGAATGTGTTCCCGCTTCTTTTTATCCGAGTTGTAGGTTCTCATATTATTGGGATGCAACAAAGATAAGGAAGGAGATCCCAGATCTTGCTTGAGATATGATGGTAAGTATATCTCCTACATTGAAAGTGATTAAGGGAATGAACTTTCATTGTTGACATGGCAAGACAACTTTGATATAAAATTCCTAATTCAAAGTAAAACATGTATATATATTTATATAAGTTTATGCAAATTTCTTATTTCAGATAATCCTTCATTAAACCCACTCAATGCTATACTCAATGATAACCAGTAAAATATCATGGATAGACCCTTGATCCAGATGTTGTACTTGCAGTTGGACACATAATGTATGTGGTTGCAATATGCAAGTTTCCTCATAATAATGAGGATTGACAATTAAATAGATAATAGGACTTCAAACCTAGGGTTTGGATGTTTCTATGATCTTGATATCATCAAATGTACTTTGGAAGTGACATGTTGATGAAGATCGCAATTGTCAAATTAATCCTTATAAAAACAATAAAGATATTCTGGCATACATATGTGCTCTCAACATTCAATCATGAATGACATGGTTCTCTGCATCATGCAGAATGGTGGCTCTATAAGAGATGATGTATTCAGATTGTTTGAATACCTACCTGAACCTATATTTCAAAGAGTTTAGATGGATGTAGATGATGAGTGTCATCATTCTACTGTCTATACTCTAGTCATTCATGAAGCTTCATAATATTCATATTATATGAACTTAAATGAAGCTTGTATAAATGTTGAAATACTCTTATATTGAAATTTTTGATTTTAACATAAGAGATCCTTGGTCTTGAGCAAAGGTTGCTTATAGACAAAGGGAGCGCAGTGGAAGCATGGGTTGGACCCAAGTAAGAGGTATAATCAAAGAGTTGACTGTACTTCTGTGACTTCCATATGACATCCAAAGAGTTGGATGAATGCCAATACTGCAATAAGTTGATGTGTTGATAGTATGACTATCAAGTCTGTCTAGAATCCTGAGAAAAGGACTCGGATGGAGCATTAGTATAATCTACATATAATCATTGATATTGACTTACTTATTTGATAAGATAAAGTCTAATAATTGTATCTCAAATTTTCTAATGACACTTGCAATTGGTTGCATATGTATTAGAAATTTGATCTTAAGGTTTATTGGTCATCCATGTTGAAAGTGATGCAAGTGTTGCAACAATTTCCATGAGATCAATAGACGTCATATTTTCAGTGGGAGCCCTTAGTCTTAGAGAATGTCTCTATGACCTAGATATTAGAATACACTCATTGTTTATTTCTAATTGTTGGATATAAACATGAATTCTGTAATAAATCTATCATAAAGAATTATGATGGAAATATTTCAGATAGTAATCTAAAATCTAGTGGACTCTATTAAATTAGAAAATTATTGAATGGTTCATTAAGATTTCTAATACTGAAAATTGAACCTTTAAAAGATCAATAGGAGGATAAAGATCATTTGACAATGATCTGGCATCAAATTTTGGACATATGTCTGTTGATGAAATCAATGGACTGGTAAGACATGAAACTTTAGATTGTCTAAAGATTCAAATCTCACATACTTGTGAATATTGTATTCAAAGTAAAAATGTCCACTACACCCTTCCTTGGGAAAGGAGTAAGGTGTTAAGGTATTAAGGATCTCATACATATTGATGTATGCAGATCATCTATATCATAGTAAACATTATGGATATGTGATATCTGTTAATGATTATGTATGATATAAGATTTCTTCTCTTCACCTAAGAAACCTTTGAAATGTTCAAAGATTTCGTAAATTTGGTTTAGAACCGAAGTTTGAAGGAAGATGAAATGAATTTGATCTAACCAAGGTAGCTCGTACCTATTGGATGAATTCAAGAAATACCTTATGGAGATATGAATATCATTCCTATCTCAATCCTCCTAATAAACCTTAACTCAATGGAGTTGTAGGAAGATACAATTGATCATGTGTGACATGATTTAATCAATGATTAATCATAGCATAATTATCTCTTAGTTTCCAAAGTATATATAGTAGAGACTACATTATATAAGGTTCCATGCTTGAAAGCTGGAATCTAGCACTAGAGAGTGCTACTTCATTAGGAAAATAAAGGATGGTATTGTATACCTACTTTATGACCTTGAGATTCTTAAAGGATCTCTTCTCTAAGAATGAGATTCTTAGAGGATGACTCTCTTAAGAATCAAGATAAAAATGAAGTAAAGGAACTCATTTAAACTTAAGAAGATAATGAGGCTCCTAAAATTGGAAACTAAAAGGACAAAGATGAAACACTAATACCTCTTCAAATAAGTTTGAGGATGGATTCCATGTGTCAGTTAAATCTGAAAATGATCGGACTTCATGTGATGAAGCTCCTGAGGATCATGACATGGAAAGATGGATGTTAGCAATAAAAGTCTAATGTAGACTTCATATACAAGTGTTGTATATGGACCCTCGAGGATCCACCTATATGGGTCAGACCCATTAAGGTGTAAATGGATCTTCAAGAGAAAGAGGGAACCTGATGAGAAGGTATAGACCTTCAAAGCACGGTTCGTAGCCATGAGCTACACACCGAAGAGAAGGCATCGCTTGCGATAAGACTTGCTCTCCAGTGACTTTGCTTTAACCCATCAGAATATTGCTAACTATAGCTACACAACTTGTCTATGACATCTTCATGGTGTGATTCAAGATTGCATTCCTCTATGAATGCCTCTCTGAGGATATTCATATGAAGTAGCCCCAGGGCTTCATGGTTGAGGAAAGCAAGGTGTGCAAGCTAAAGAACTCCATCTTTGGACTCAAAATAAGCTTCTTGTAGTTGGAACATAAGATTTGATGAAATTATAAATGTTATGATTTCAGATAAAATCTTGATGAACCATGTGAAGCTTAGTGGGAGTGCCATTGTGTTCATCGTGCTAAATGTAGATATTATTCTAATCATTTGGAATGATACAAGGATAATAATAAGTGTTTTAAAATTTGGTTGTTTCATACCTAGAGATACGATCTCAAAGGACACCTCTTAGATCTTAATTCTGAAGTTGTTCAGAATCAAGGAAAAGAGGGTATTGGAACCATCACATTAGTAGTACACCTTGGGCTTATTCCATTTCCTGGAAAATTCCAAGAAAGGCTTCTTTCCCTTAAGATATGGTACTGACCTATCTAAAGGGATAGCACCTCAAAGAGTTGAGGAAGTGAATGCTAGAACTGCTTGCACTTGTGCATCAGTTACAAGAAGCTGAGTGTATACTGGATGTGTACGAATACCGGATGTCTGCCATGCAGTGGGAGTAGTAAAATGTTACTGATCCTACTATGGAGATAAAACACTTGATTGCAGTAATAACAAAATCTTCATAGATGATAAGATTTTAGAGATAGTGATCTCAAAGTCTTATCTTCAAATACTTAAGACTTTATAGATAGTGATCTAAAAGGTCTTAACTTTGGATATCTTTAGAGATAGTGATCTCCAGGAATAAAGGTATTCTGATAAGGATTATGGAAATACTGGTTATAACAAATTATTAAGCTATAGTGTCAATGACCCTATAATAGCTTTAACAAAATTGAGTATTGGTTGCATGAGATGCAACATTCGCATTAAATGTGAGAACTGTTACTGGGGATATGCAAGTACCGTAAAAGGACTTGGTGTAGTCTCGCGGGAATAGAGTGACTGATCAGCTTACCTAGCTATTTACTAAATAGCCTATGATTGTCACATGAGTGTGAGTTTAAATGATTAGCCCATTAATGGCTCTTTGGGCTAGTGGGAGATTGTTGGACATGCGAGCCCACGGCGAGCCATTATGCAATAAATGTTATTGCAATTCACTCCTTGATCTGAAATAAAGAGTATAGAATTTGCATAATAGGTCCCTTAGTACAATTAGGGTTATGTACCATGGCCATCTTAATGATCATACAGCTGTTGATTCAATTATTGAATCATAGAGGCTGGTGCTTGGATGAATATCTAAAGAGTTAGATTGAGGACTCATCAAGCACCGTCAAATGATTGTTAAGAGATGATCTCCAGCCTGAGTAGGAAATGGCAATCCTATCTCATTTAGGCTGATATCTGACCGACCTCCTGATGCAGGTCCTCTGCATAGGAATAGAGATTCGGAGGTGTCAGATTAGTTAGGTCAAAGAGTTGACTTAACGAGATCGAGATAACCAAAGTCCTATATCGTATGCTGTCACGATACAGGCACACATCCTCTGACCGGAGACAGATGTGTTACTATATGTTTGAGTATGTACATTTGGCAGACCAATAGGTTGATGACCTAATCAAGGTCTATACACCGGCGCGCTGGTGTGCATATAAGGGCATATGAGTAATACGATCTCTCAAAGGGATCATACAGGTTCAGTTACTGAACCGGAAGACATGAGCTCACTCATGAGATATTTGGAAGAATCAAATTCCATGCGCATGGTCGTCTCGCTTTAGAAGCTTGACTGAATTTGTAGGTTTGATATATACTTTTAGAAAGTATATGATCAAGACCTAGGTATGATATATGCTTTTGGAAAGTATATAATCGATACCGACTTCCAATGATCGAATGAGAAACTTACTGATAAAACCCTGAAGTAGGCAGTGTAAAGTTGATCTAATACTTCGGGTTTGATCTGAGACTTCCAGTATGCAGGATGTACAGGTGTTGGGAATACCTGAGGGTGATGTGATCATAAACGATTGTATAACCATGACGCTTCCATTCCTAGGGAGTGATGAAACGGGTCTGGATTATAGTGACTCCTCTCAGTAGAGAAGTAATCTGATCTTAGTCCAAATGTTGGACATTGATCTGAATGTGATTCAGATTCAATGAGAAGATTAGATTTGCGGTCTTGATTTAATCAAGCATCTATGGGAGGCCCGAGATCTGGATTTGAGATGTGATCTCATTATCCATGTCACTATACGTGGAACAATACAATCGCCCTGTCCTTATCTCCAAGTATTCGCGGAGAAAGCGCATTATCTATGAAAGAGTTCATGGATAATTCTATTGTTGATATATGTATCCGAGCATTGAGAAAATGGATAATTAAATGTGATTTAATTATCATGAGTAATATGAATTTGATTCATATTATAAGGAGAATTATCTTAGATAATTAAATGTGATTTAATTATCAAAAAGATGTAAATAATGTGAATGTGATTCATATTATTTGAGAACATGAGAATAAGTTATCCAATATAATTAAATATGATTTAATTATTATGGATAAGAATAATGTGGATAGTAATATCCAATTATTCATAATATATTATAAATGTGATTTATAATGTATTAGAGAGAGCTAATTATAATTTATATGTGTTGATTAATTATTATGTGTATTAGATACACATTGTGTAATTAATTGACAATGTAAATTATATGTTGTTTTGGGTTGTGAATGTGATTCACAATATTCCAATGTCAAGATTGCAATATTCCCAAAATTAATTGAGAATTATTTTTGGTGAATAAAAATTGTTGGGAAAATAAGTAGAGAGATAAATTAGGAGATATGCAATCCCATGTAATCCATGGGATTGCCCTCCCCATAAGGAAGAGGGGGGGCGGCACCAATTCCCTTTAGGACTTGGTGGCCGTCCCCCTCTCCCTAATGGGAAGGAGGCTCCTAATTGTTATCTCACTCCTTATTTGATTGGTTTGATTTGGTATTAATGTATATTTGATTTATCAAATATATTTAATCAAAATTAAATCACAAGTTGTTGGCTTTTACCAACAACAATCTTGACCATTGGATTATCATAAATCAATCTCAACCATTGATTTTATGAGACACATGGATTGAGATCCATGGATCCCAAAACCCTATAAATAGAGAGGCATACCCATGCTCTCTCTTTACACATAATGCTTGAGAAGCATCTCTCTCTCTCTCTCTCTTTCTCTCTAGAGGTCAGCCCTCTCTCTCCCTCTCATGGCCGTCCACCATGGATGCCATGAAGAGGATCTCCATCGCCACGGCATCGTCGTTATGCTGCCCGTTCGTGTGCTCGTGGATCTCCGTCTCCTTCGGAGCGCCTCGCTCGTGAAGAAGATGTCGAATCTCGTGTGTCGAGATCAGGAGATCCGCCGCTTGGATCGTCAACATGGATTGCGAGAAGTACGCGGTTCATCCCCGCGCTCGCAAGCGTCTCCTCCGTCGGATCGGACTTGAGACAGGAGGTCTCTTCTTTTAGAGACTCGATCGCAACCACGCTTCAAGAGGTAATCCTATTACTTGTTTGTGGTTTAGACGAAACGATCCGAGAAGTGTTCTTGGATCATGTGGTTTCGTCGTATAATTTTTTTTTAAAATTCCGCTGCATCGAGCAACTAGTCCGACTAGTCGCTCCTCGTCGTATTCGATACGATGCTCACGCTTCCGTGATGCGCTTAAGGATCTAACCATATCCTTCAGATATGGTGTCTAGTTAGGGAGCGATGGGGTAGCAGGTTGCACCGTGTGCGGTCTGTCCCACTCCCGCTGGTACTGGCCATGACAGCGGGTAGGGAACGAATGATGCCTGAGAGATCATGATGTATTTTCTAATTATTAAATGTCTAATTAATACGTGCTTTGAGATAATACCATATATTTAAGTAAAATCAAGTTTGTTGATTGAAATGGATTGATAATTAATTTAATGTGATTAAGTTATATATATCCAATTAAAAACACTCTATTATGAATAGATATGTATTTCCCTTGGAGGAATTAATTATATGAATATGATTCATAATAATTAATTAAATTTTAAATATGAGGTGGAGGATCACATAAGTGACATCCATGGTCTCCTGTCAAGGCGAAGGGTTCAGTCGTCAGATATTGTATGTGGGAGATGCATGTCCGATGTGACAGCTCTTGCATACGATCCATTTGGATCAGGCTCTTCGCTTCTCGAAAGAGTAAGGACGTATGCATAGTGACCTCAATATTGGGTCCTCATATTATTGGGGCGATATTGGATTGCGCATAGCAAGTTGTATTCATGTTGATAGTTGGTTCAATTAACAAGAGTCAATATCACCTTAGGGTTGGTGGACCCGGGTGTTAAAGACCGAATTGAGAAATGCAAGTTGGACATGCAAGGTGAAATGTGTTCCCGCTTCTCTTTATTGGAGTCATAGGTTCTCATATTCTTGGGATATGACAAAGATAAAGAGGAGATCCCAGTTCTTGCTTGAGATATAACGGTAAATATATCTCTTGCTTTGAAAGTGAATAATGGAATAAACTTTCAAAGTTGACAAAGCAAGACCAATTTGATTTAAAATGCCTTAATCAAATGTCTTAAAATTAATAATATATATATAATTATATGTTCTAATCTAGTGCATTCTTAATTTCAGAAAAAGAAGTCCATGAACCTACTAAGCAGGCTTCTGGAGGTCAACCAGTTGACCGGACCGAATTATTCAGATTGGATCCATAATTTGGAGCTTGTTCTCTCGGATGAGCACATAAGTTATGTGCTCACAGAAGACAAGCATGAAAGCCCTAAATCAAAGGAAGAAAAGCAATATAATGACAAGTATGATGAAAATCATGTCTTGGCTAGATGCTATATCGTGGGTTCACTCTCCAATGTTCTTCAGAAGCAACACGTAGAGATAAGCACATGCCAGGAGATAATGCAGAATCTGAAAGATATGTTTGGTGACATTAACTGCACCCAATGTTATAACGTTATGAAAGAACTCGTTCGCTGCAAGATGCTGGAAGGAACTTCAACCCGAGAGCACGTACTCAAAATGTTTGGGTACTTGTCTGAGCTGGAGACTCTTGGGGAAAATATGGATGCAGACATGCAAGCTGATTTCATTCTGTTGTCTTTGCCCAAGTCTTTCAATAATTTTGTGGTTTCATTCCACACGAACAAGTTGGACTTGACTACCGCTGGACTTCTTGCTGCATTAAAGCTTGCAAAAGACGTAATGAAAAAAGATAGTCCCTCTGGTAGTGCAATGGTTGCACAGGTCAAAAGGAAGCGTGGTTGGAAGCAAGGTTCTCGGAATGGCCCAGCCCAGAAGAGAAAGAAGAAGAGCCAAGGTGTTGGCTCATCTTCCAATGCATCCACACTGATAGCGTCGAAGAAAATCGATGTTTGTCACCACTGCAAGAAGTCGGGGGACTTGAGGCGTAACTGCCCGGAATACCTGAAGTCGGTCGACAAAGTTAAAGCCCCAGTAGGTATGAAATCTACTTTCATCATTAAAACTAGTTTTCTCGTTGGACGAGAAGGAAATTGGGTCGTAGATTCTGGTGCTTCCGTGCATGTATGCAATTTGTTGCATTTGTTTCAGGAAACTAGGAATCTGGAAGAAGAGGATATAATCATCCAGATGGGATCGGATGCAAGTGTTGCAACGGTCACCGTCGGGACTTGTAGACTAGTATCATTATCTAGTGGTAGAGTCTTAGTACTTAAAGTATGTCTTTATGTACCTGAAGTCAGAAGGAATTTGATATCTGTATCTAAACTTGTTAGAAGTGGATATTCATTCCTTTTCTGTAATAAATTAGTCATAAATCATTATGATAAATATATTACGGATGGTATTTTGACTTCTGGTGGACTCTATGAATTGTGTAATGATGAGCATGTCATGAATGTTACTACCACTAATAAAAACCCTAAAAGATCCAGGGAGAATAAAAATCGTTCGAATATGATTTGGCATCAAAGGCTTGGCCATTTATCTGTTGATATGATCAACAGATTGATAAAGGATGGACCTTTAGATTTTCTACAGGTTCAATCTTTTCCTACCTGTGAACATTGTATTCAAGGTAAAATGACTAGGATACCTTTCCGTAACAAGGTTACAAGATGCGAAGGTATTATGTACCTAGTATATACCGATGTATGCGGTCCCTTCAGTACAATGACTCAAAATATATATCGATATTATTTGACGTTTATTGATGACCATTCGTGATACAGGTTTATCTTCCTATTACATCATAAATCTGAAGCCTTTGAAAAGTTCAAAGAATTCAAGGCTTTGGTTGAGAACCAAACCGATAGGAAGATTAAACGGATTCGATCTGATCGAGGTGGCGAGTACCTCTCAGATGAATTCATGGAATATCTTAAAGAGAATGGAATTGTCTCCAATCTCACTCCTCCTGGAACTCCCCAACTTAATGGTGTTACTGAAAGACACAACAGGACTATCATGGATATGGTCCGTTCAATGATAAGCAAAGCACATTTACCACTTAGTTTTTGGGGATATGCAGTAAAGACTGCAATATATATCCTGAATAAGATTCCTAGAAAATCTGTACCTAAGACTCCTCATGAGCACTGGTATGGAACCAAACCTAGTGTTAATCACTTGAGGGTTTGGGGTTGCTTGGTCCATACGAAGAACGTGGACGCAAGTATGTTAGAATCTCGCACTCGTGAGTGTTACTTCATTGGGTATGTTAAAGATGGTATTGGATACCAGCTCTATGACCCTGAAACCCAAAAGGTTTTTGTCTCTAGAGATGTGAAATTTCTGGAGGATGATTTCCTTAAAGGTCAAGATAAAAATGAAGTAGAGGAACTCATTGAATCCCCTGTGGATTCTGAGCTTCCTGGACCAGAAACTGAAGAGATAAATAAAGATGAAACACACATACCTATTCAAAGGAGTTCGAGGGTGGTTGAACCACCTGAAAGGTATGGATTCCATGTGTCAGGTGAGACTGACAATGATCCTACTTCATTTGATGAAGCACTCGCAGATCATGACATGGGTAGATGGATGCTAACAATGAAGTTAGAAATTGACTCCATGCAAAAGAATGGTGTATGGACCCTAGAGGATCCACCTAAAGGGGTAAAACCCATTGGGTGTAAATGGATCTTCAGGAGAAAAAGGGGACCTGATGGGAAAGTGGAGACTTTCAAGGCACGACTCGTGGCCAAAGGCTACACATAGAGAAAAGGCATCAATTACGATGAGACGTTCTCTCCTGTGGCTATGCTTAAATCTATCAGGACACTGCTAGCTATAGCTGCATATCTTGACTACGACATCTGACAGATGGACGTCAAGACGGCTTTCCCCAATGGATACATAGTGGAGGATATCTATATGGAGCATCCCCAGGGCTTCATAATTGAGGATGGCAAAGTATGCAAGCTGAAGAAATCCATCTATGGGCTCAAGCAAGATTCTCGTAGCAGGAACATCAGATTTGACGAAACCATAAAGAGTTATGATTTTGTGCAGAATCGTCATGAACTCTGTGTGTACAAGAAGATTAGTGGGAGCGCCATTGTGTTCATCATGCTTTACGTAGATGACATCCTTATCATTAGGAATGATACAGGGATGATGACCAGGGTGAAAATTTGGCTATCCCATACCTTTGAGATGAAAGATCTTGGAGAAGCCTCTTACATCTTAGGCATGAAGTTGTTCAGAAACCGAGAAAAGAGGATATTAGGATTATCACAACATGGATACATTAAGAAGATTCTTGAACGATTCCGTATGGATAGTCCTAAGAAGGGTTTCCTTCCCTTAAGGCATGGTATCTACCTGTCTAAAGGGATGGCTCCTCAAACTGTTGAGGAAAAAAAAGCCATGGCTGGATGCCCTTATGCATCAGCTGTAGGAAGCTTAATGTATGCCATGATGTATACTAGGCTAGATATCTGCCATGTAGTGGGAGTGGTAAGTCGTTACCAATCCTGCTATGGAGAGCAACACTGGAATGCAGTAAAGAACATATTCAAATATCTAAGACGGACGTAAGATTACGTCTTGGTCTATGGAGATGGCGATCTCCAAGTCTTAAGATATACAGATTCTGACTTCCAATCGGATACTAATGATCGAAAGTCGACATCAGGGTTTGTATTCATGTTGAACGGTGATGCTATGAGCTGGAGAAGC
Source organism: Ottelia alismoides (assembly GCA_037367405.1). Taxonomy (NCBI): domain Eukaryota; kingdom Viridiplantae; phylum Streptophyta; class Magnoliopsida; order Alismatales; family Hydrocharitaceae; genus Ottelia; species Ottelia alismoides. Next base: position 158,955 of record JAZKJV010009200.1, read on the forward strand.
AAGAAACAGGACACTACAACAGATTCAACAATAGAAGCGGAGTACATTACCACATTAGATGCAACAAAGGAGGCAGCGTGGTTGTGCAAGTTTATCTTGGAGCTTGGCGTAGTTTCCTTCGATACTCCCATCCCGTTACTATGCGATAACACGAGAGCCATTGCCCAGGTGAAGGATCCCAGATGGCATCAAAAGAGCAAGCACGTGGAAAGGAAATACCACATCATTCGGGAGATTCAAACGCGTGGTGATATAATCATCACCAAGGTGGCCTCTGCCAACAATGTTGCTGATCCTCTTACCAAACTCTGATACAGAAGGTTTTTGACCAGCATGTAATGAGTATGGGTTTAAGGATTGTTCCTGAATGGTTCTAAGGGCAAGTGGGAGATTGTTAGCCATGTGAGCCTGAGGCGAACTATTCCTGCAATAAATATTGTTGTAATAGATGATTTATCAATAAAAGTTATTGATTATTTTTCACTCCCTTTCTGAGATTAAATGAATGATTGCACTATAAGGTCCCTCTGTACAATAAGGGTTATGTACCATGGCCAACTTGATGATCATATAGTTGTTGATTCATTGATTGAATCATAGAGGTTGATGCTTGGATGAATATCTAAGGAGTTAGATAGAGGACTCATCAAGCATCATCAAATGATTATTAAGTGATGATCTCCAGCCTGAGTAGGAGATGGCAATCCTTTCTCATTTGGTTGATATCTGACCGACTTCTTGATGCAGGTCCTCAGCCTGGGAATAGTGATTCAGAGGTGTCAGATTAGTTGAGTCAATGGGTCGACTTAACGAGATCGAGATAACCAATGACCTATGTTGAAAACTGTCACAACATAGGCATACATCCTCTGACCAGAGACATATGTGTTACTATATGTCTGAGTACGTACATTTGGAAGACCAATAGGTTGATTACCTAACCAAGGTCTATACATCGACGAGCTGGTGTGCATATAAGGGCATATGAGTAATATGATCTCTCTAAGGGATCATACAGGTTCACTTCTGAACTGAAAGACATGAGATCACTCATGAGGTATTGGGACCGATCGAATTCCATGCATGGCCATCATGCTTTAGAAGCATGACATGAATTTGAAGGTATGATATATGCTTTTGGAAAGCATATGATCAATACCGAATCCCATTGACCAAGATTGAGAAACTTATTGATGAAACCCTGAAGATGACATTGTAAAATTGATCTTTATCTTTGGGTTGATAATAGGTCTTCCATTATGCAGGATGTATAGGTATTAGGAATACCTGAGGGTGATGTGATCAATAATCCATTGTATAACCATGACGCTTCCATTCTGAGGGGGTGATGAAATATGTCTAGATTTTAGTGACTTCTCTCAGTAGAGAAGCAATCTGATCTTGGTCCAAGTATTGGACATTGATCTGAATAAGATTCAGAAGCAATGAGAAGATTAGATTTGTGGCCTTGATTAAATCAAGCATCTCTGGGAGGTCTGTGAGATCTGGATTTGAGATGTGATCTCAATATCCAAGTCATTATACGTAAAACAATACAATCGCCCTGTCCTTATCTCCAACTATTTGTGCAGAATACGTACTATTCTTGAAAGAGTTCAAGAATAATTCCAAGGTTGAATTATATATGAGCATTGAGAAATGGATAACTAAATGTGATTTAATTATCATGAATAATGTGAATTTGATTCACATTATCTGAATGCATGGGAATGAGTATCCAATGTAATTAAATGTGATTTAATTAATGTGGATATGAATAATGTGGATAATACTAACCAATTATCCATGTATATTATGAATATGATTTATAATATACATTAGAGAGAGACTCTCTACTTTCTCTCTCTCATTCTCACGTGCCCTCTTCTCCTTCTCTCTTGGGTGGCCGTCCACCCTACTCCAGAAGGAAGAAGGCCCTCTTTGTAGGCTTGCATTGCTTCGACGACTCTTGGTGCTCCATCTTATTTGGTGCTTCTCGCTCGTGAATAAGATACATGATCTCGTGTGACGAGGTCAGGAGTTCCCTTGCTTGGACAACTACTTGGATTGCGAGTCTACGACTCATCCCCGCGCTCGCAAGCGTCTCCTCCGAAGGTCGGACTTGAGACAGGAGGCTTCTTCTCTTAGAAGCTCGATCACAACCATGCTACAACATGTATTCCTATATCTACTACATGGTTAGACGAAAGGATTCATAAATTTTTTATGGATCATGTGGTTTTGTCGTTTATTTTTTTTAAATTTCACTGCATAGAACAACTAGTCTGACTAGTCATTCTTCGTCGTATTTGATACGATGCTCATGCTTCCGTGATGCTCTTGAGGATTATCCCATATCCTTCACTCACTTATGAGGGATTGGGATCAACTAATTTCCATGCATGGTCGTCATGCGTTGGACGCATGACAATAATTTGTGAGTATGATATATGTTTTTAGAAAGCATATGATCGATACAGACTCTCAACGATCAAATGAGAAACTTAATGATAAAACCATGAAGAAGATAATTTCAAATATGATTTAAAACACCGGGTCTATTCTAGGTCTTCTAGTATGAAGGATATATGGGTATTAGGAATACCCGAGGGTGATGTGATCATTAATGATTGCATAACCGTGACATTTCCATTCTGAGAGAGTGATGAAATATGATTGGATTTTAGTGACTCCTCTCAGAATATTAGTGATATGATCTTAGTCCAAATGTCGGACATTGATCTGAATGTGATTCAGACACAATGAGAAGATTAGATTTACTGTTTGATTTAATCAAACATCTTTGAGAGGTCATCTAGATATGGATATGCGATAAGATCTCATTATCTAAGTCACTATACATGGAATGTACAATTACCTTGTCCTTATCTCCAAGTATCCACGGAGAAGGCACATTGTTCTTGAAAGAGTTCAAGAATAATTCTATCATTGATAATATACCCGAGCAATGATGATTACATATGATTTAATTGTCATGAACAATATGAATGTGATTCATATTATTTGGACACATGAGAAGAGTCATCTAAAATAATCAAATGAGATTTAGTTATGAAAGATACGATTAATGTGGATATCACTATCCACAATAATAATAAATATTATAAATATGATTTATAATATCATGGAGATTTGTTGTAAATATGATTTACAAATTGAATGTTAATGTGAATTGGATTCACAATGTATAATTAATTGTAAATGTAATTTACATTTATATCGAGTGGTTGACTATGATTCATAATTGTCAATGGCATGATTGAAATGGTCACAAAATAATTTAAACTTATTTTTAAGAGAATTTAAGCAATAATAGTTGTTGCACATATGGAATAATTGATGAGATATGACATCTCATCAAAATTGGAATGTGAGAGCCTCCATACCTTGTATAAAATGGACAACCACCAAGAGCTCTTTCCATTGTGGTCGTCCACTCTATATGTGAAAGGAGGCTACTCCTCTTTCCAAGTTATTCCATATTGATTGATGTAATTGAATTTAACTTTGTTGAATATTATTTAACATAATTATTTTATTTAACATAATTAATTACTGTTGCAAATTTTTGCCACAAAATCATGGCCATTGATTGGATTAGGAGTGCATCTCCACCATCCAATTTGTTATAAAAGAAATGCCAAATTTAGCTCTTTCTCTTACAACATCAACACACAAGTTGAAAGCAGCAAATCCCTCCCTCTCTCTCTCTCTCTCTTCTCATACACATCCAAGAGGTGCTCTCCCAACCCTAGTGGCCATCTACTTTGCTGTTGTTGAGAGCATTGTCGTCGTCGCATTGTCATTGTGCTCCTAGATCGACTGCTCATGGAGCTCTGCTTTCTTTGGTGCTTTTTGCTTGTGAGGAAGGCTACTGATTTTGTCAGACGAAATCAGGAGGTTCATGCTTGGATCACCAACTCATATTGCGTGAAGCATGCATCTCATCCACGTTCCCTCAAGTGCATCCTTCGTTGGATCGAACTTGAGACACGAGATCTCTTCGTTTAGAGACACACGATCGCAAACACACTTTAAGAGGTAATTCTATTATATGTTTGTCATCTCTATGAAATGATATGAGAAAGGTTATCATATCATGTGGTTTCATCTTTATTAAAATTTTAGTTTTCGTTGCCCCTTACAACTAGTACGATTAGTCACTCTTGATCGCACGTGATGTGATATTCATACTTACGTGTTGCACTAAGGCCTAAAACCTAGCCTTCAAGTGGTATTAGAGCCTTGTCCAAGGGTCTTGGATCTAATCCAAACCTTAAGGGAACAAGATTTTGTATATCAGATGCACATGGACTCGTAATTTATGTATATGATGCTTGTTTCGAATTGTTTTTTGTTAAAATGAAAAGCTACTATTTATGTATTATTTGAACATTTGTGGGGTATTTATATGTTTTTAGAATATCTAAATTTTTCCTCAAATTATTTGCCAAATGTTGGCATCAAAGGTGCATTAATTTGATTCGAAAAGTTCCCGCAATAAAATTATTTTTGCATGTTATCATAGATCTGTAATAAAATTATTTTTTATTATTTTTTCCAGTCCTCAAATACATTTAAGATACATTAGTTAAGTAGAGAATTAAACCAACAAATCTCTCAAATTTATTTCATGCGATTCCGACTCCTTTTGCCCTAGATATTCCATATTTAATGGAGATGGGTTAGAAGATGATTGGATCATCATAACAACTTGCTTGATGTATTTATCATTCAATGTAAATCAAGGACATTATTAATTTTCCATGATTAATTGATGCTTTACATATTAATGGAAGTATTTCAATTAAAAACATCAATCACAAGTTAATGATTGTTTCATGACAAAACCCTAGTTTAACCTACAATAGTTGTAGGTCAACTTTTACATGCCATGTTTGCTTGATATGACTAGAAATTAAGGATCTTTAAAAATATTTCAAGATTACTAAGTTTTTTGAGTGTATAAAATATAGTAGCATGCTGATCTTTAAAGGAATGATCGATAAAATTGCATGTACATTGATTCAATTTATATTATATTGAATCAGGATGATGAAGGTGTCTTGACTAGGAATGCTGGCTTGGTTTCTTAATTAGCATCTTGCATATCAAGGAAATGCTCCAAACCATCATTACTCGTGCGCTCTGGCCAAATCCATTTTTGAGGAAAGGGTAACATGAGTAAGTCAAGCTGTACTCTATTTAATAAAAAAACCAGAATAATGCATACTTGTGAGAGCTAATACTATATAGTAATATGAAGAAAACCCTAATTATTTGTTGGTTGCATTAGATTGATAATTAATTTAATATGACTAAATTAATTAGATCTAATTAAAATAAATAGTCTATTATAAATAGAGTTGTATTTCCCTTGGAGGATATGGATTATTCGTGGTCGGTTGTTCCTTCGAACAACTGAAGAGGTAGTTGATGATGGATCTGGAAAGATCACATTCCGCTTCTATAGTGATAAGGTTACATATGATCACTGAGCCAAAAGCCATAAAGAGCACACTTGAGAGAAGAAAGCCAAAACTGACTACAAGTAACAATATGGTAATGTTGAGGAAATCAAAGACCCAATTTTATCACTAAATGGTATTGAGACCCAGGAAATCCTTTTCCTAGAGGAGGAACTGGAAAGCACAGTCAAAGTTTTTTCTTTTGCTGATAGAAAGACTAATAATGAGCTGATTGATTTATATGAAGAAGAAAATTCATTCCAAACTGAAAAGAAGAAATCATTGCAGACATGTTCGGTACATTATTGTTTGAGCCAAGAGTGACATAGGTGGACATCACCTATTTATTATAAGTAGATCATGCACCGACAACCAAGATAATTTAAGAAGTCACGACGAAGCCGACTCAGAATTTACCAGAATAAAAGTCACTTCCGGCAGATCTAAAGTATGATTTCTTTGGGTGAACCGAACAAGTATCCAGTCATCATCAATAGCAGATTGACCACGGATCAAGAATCCTGCTTGCTAGAGATTCTAGAGAAAAAAAATCATATGGCTCTTGGTTGGAATGTCTCAGATCTTCGAGGGATAATTCCAGCCTAGTGTTCACACCATATCTACTTAGAGGATGCGTGTAAACCATCCCGCGAATTTCAACGAAGATTAAATCCTAATCTTCGTGACATAGTTATGAAAGAGATAACGAAGTGGTGTGACACTGTCTTTATTTATCTTATCTTTGACTCGAAATAGGCTAGATCATTGCACGTAGTTCTCACGAAATCCAGAATTACGATGATTACTAATGAACAAGGAGAGGAGATCTCTACTCAAGTACCTACATCATGGTGTGCCTATGTTGATTACATGTACCTAAACTCTGCTACCAAGAAGGATCACTTTCCTCTACCTTTATAGATCAAGTTCTTGAAAGGTTGGTAGGGAAAGAGTTCTTTTGCTTCTTGGATGGGTACTCCAAGTACAACGAAGTGGCAATTTCCCCTGAAGATCAAGAAAACAACTTTCACTTGCTCGTTCGACACTTATGCTTTCAAGCATATTCCCTTTGGATTGTGTAATGCACCCACTACATTCCAAAGATGTATGTTTGCCATTTTGTTGACATGGTGGTTAGTTTTCTTGAGGTGTTCATGGATGATTTCTTGATCTATGATGATAGTTTTTATTATTGTCTTGTGCATCTAGATCGAGTATTAAGAGATGCTATGAAGTAAATCTTGTTCTACCATGGGAAAAGAGTCACTTCGTGGTTGTTGAAGGAATTGTGCTAAGCCTTGTCGTCTCCAAATGAGGTATGGAGGTTGACTCGGCAAAGGTGGATGTGATTGCAAAACTTGAGTTACCTTATATAATAAAGAATGTGAGGTCATTCTTTAGGCATGTTGATTTTTACAGAAGATTCATACAGAACTTCAACAATATTACTGACCTCTAACGGAATTTATAGGCAAGGAGACCGATTTCATTTTTGATGAGAAAGTCCTCCACTAACCCGAGGCTCTGCTACATCTGCTTCTTGATGAGGTTGCTCCCCCTACCTAGGATCCCCTGGACCTAAAGCAGTGGGGTCTGCATCTGGCTCATGATGTTCTGGATGTGCATCTTCTCCATATGTACCTAGTACTGGAGAAGGATCTGAGTCCTCATTGCTGTCATCATCCATAACAATTCCATCTGAGTCACCATCACCATTATCATCCTTAGCCAAAGTCCGATTCTCATAGAAAATCACATTTCTATTCTTGGTGATGGTCTTCTTCTTTGGATTCCAAAGTCGATATCCAAACTCCTGATCTTCATAACCAACAAAAATGTAGGGCACTACCTTTTCATCAAGCTTCTTCCTTTGTTCCTTTGGTATAAATGCATAATCTTTGCATCCGAACACCCTCATGTGAGAGTATGAGGGATCCTTATTAGACCAAATACGCTCAGGGACCTGAAAATTCAAGGGAACGGATGAAGATCAATTAATCAAGTAGCAGGTTGTCCGAACCACCTCAGCCCAAAAGGTCTTAGGTAGCTTTGCTATCTTTAGCATGCAACGAACTCTCTCTACAATGGTCATATTCATCTGTTCAACGACGCCATTGTGCTGGGGTTTATTGGGCTCTATCCTTTCATGCATGATCCCATGCTCTGCACAGTAGCTCTGGAAACCGTGAGAGGTGTATTCCACTCCATTATCTGTGCGCAAACACTTTGATACTTTGCCTATTTCGTGCTCCACCATTGCATGAAATTTCCTGAAGCGATCAAAGACTTGATCCTTCATCCTCGGCATATAAACCCACACATTCATTGATGCAACATCAATGAAGGTCAGAAAATACTTGTTTCCTCATAAAGACGATGCGTCCATGGGACCACACACATCAGAGTGAATTAACTGCAGAAGGTTTTCCTTTAACTTTGATCTGGTCCTGAAAGGTGCACTCTTGTTCTTTCCAATCTCACATGAATCACAAGGTGGCATCGTTATGTCAGTGTGACATGGTATCAAATCCTTATTGCTTAAAAGTTGTAATCTCTTTTGGCTCATGTGTCTGAGCTGACGATGCCGGAGATCCGATGTGTCAGCCATACTAGCATGTAGGCTTCCATCCAAGACCTTCACCTAAGTCTTGTAGAGTGTGCAACACAACTTGCCTCTGGCCATGATAAGAGTTCCTTGTTAATCTTGCATCTGCTGTTGCCAAACTTTAGATGGTAGACCTCCCTATCCAGTTGAGAACCGGATATGAGGCTAAGCCGCAGGTCGGGAATGTGCCTAACATCTTGTAGAGTCATTGCACATCCAATATCAGTCTGACCTGAGATGGTGCCTGTGCCAACGATCTTGGAGTAATTGTTGTTACCCATCTTGACTCTTCCAAAATCTACCTAGGTATAGGAAGTGAAGAACTCCCTATACGAAGTCACGTGGTAGGAGGCGGCCGTATCGACGGCCCGCTCAGAGTCATCCCCTGCATGTAGACACTGATCTTGAATAGTGAGAACCAACTGATCATCATTGTCATCAGCCACTGTTGCAGCAACATTCTCATCTTCATCTTTCTTCCGATTCCTTTTGGCTTCTGCTTGCTCTCTTTTTCATACTCTACAGTCTCTCTTCCAGTGACCGGTCTTATTACAATGATGCCACTTTCCTCTATCCTTGGACTTCTCCCTAGATTTCTGTCTCTCTTGTGATTTTCCCCTGTTGTTGGATCTACCTCTTCTCTCAACTACATACACATGTGAAGAAGAGGACTCTCCGGATGATCGTCGTCTGATTTCTTCATTCACAAGATTGCTCTTGACCATAGGTATGGTCATCTTGCCATCCATAGAGGAGTTGCTCACGGTAATCACCAGAGTTTACCAACTATCTGGTAGGGAACCCATGAGAAGAAGTGCCTGCAATTCATCATCTAGCACCATGTCGATGGTACTCAGTTAATTGATGAGACTCTGGAACTCATTCAAGTGCTCAGCAACTTTCTTCCTGTCCTTGTACTTTAGATTCACCAACTTCCGAATCAAGAACGCCTTGTTGGTAGTCGTCTTTTGCTCATAAAGCTCTGCCAATTTCTCCCATAGTTTCTTCGCATCTATCTCTTCTACGACATGATGGAATACTAACAAGTCCAACTGGATGGTGATGACTGCTTTCTTATTCAGCTTCATTCAGTCACCTGCGGACATGCCCTCGGGCTTGGCTGTTTCTCCTTCCACCGGATCATGGAGGTCCTTGCAATACAAGATGTCCTCCGTCTTGGCCTTCCATATTTGCCAATTCATGCTCGTCATCTTGATCATTGTGCCTTCATCATCCTTCCCCATCTCGACAATGCGAGCTCTGATACCACTTGTTGGGAAATCGAGGGATTCCCTTAACCTATCATGCAAAGGATGACTAGCAATGGAGCGTTCCCCACACGGGAACCAAGAAAAATAATCATAGCACAATAATCAAGCAAGAACAAAATGATGAGAAATTTTACGTGGGAAAACCCTCCTCGATGTTAGAGAGGGGAAAAACCCACGGGGCATGATGACCTGCAACAAAATCCACTAGGCCAGAAAAATGAGAGGACGTAATGTCTTCTCAGTTTTGTTGCCCAACAAAACTAAGGCTCAGTTACAATATTAAATCAGATAACTATCACCTTATACTTGGAGAACACGGTATCATTACTTCTCCTTGTCATGTGATGCCCCTCCTCGAGAACGGACATCCCCGACGGCTGCTCCTCACGCCTCTAGCGCAGACACTCCTCGCGGATGCGACTTCTCACATCTGTGTGGGATAACTCTTTTGCCTTGTGCAAACTTTCTCTCACGCCCTGAGTGGGCTACTTCTCTCCTAGTTTGGGGAGAGAGAACTAAGAGAGAAGAGAGGGAGAGATGCTTGAGTTGGGATTATCCCCAATGCCATGCATTGGGTCTTATTTATACTACTCTTTCCTCCTCTTTCCAATCATACTCCTACATGAAGTAGGTGTCCCCAAAGGGATAATCATCCTTTTTCCTTTTTTTAATTATTGGGAATGGATAATGTCCCCAACACTACCTCTAACCCTGATTCTGATCACATCACCGCGAACGTACCACTGCTCCACCACTCTTCACACAACCCTTCAACCTCCGACCGATCCACGACCGGAGGATCACCTCCTCTTCTTCCACACGTGAGGAGAACATCAACATACACCATATTTTTATTGAGCTCTAACTTTTGGCCAACACCTTATCTTGAGCCCCTTCAACTTACAGGTCTCGTTGAAGGTACATCTTCTCTGCGTCGTCGTGCAGCCTTCGCTAGAGGTGTGCCGCCCTCCTTTGTGAGTCCCTCGACTCGCAAAGGCAGTGGTGCAGGAGGAAGAGGGTGTGGATCCATGCAACCTACAGTTGTCGTTGGATCCTTCCCCCTTTCCTCCAATCTCAACCCTTCACTATAATATTGGTGTATTTGCAAAAGAGCACCCGAGATTCCATTTTGGCATATCTATCCTCACCTCTTGGAGAGACACGTGGATAGGTGGCAAGTTTTGCATCCATACCCTTGCATTTTTAGGATATTTCAGAAAATTTTTTAGCTCTATTTTGAACTATAGTTTTGTACTTACTAGTGCATCTGTATCCCTGCACTTAAACGCTCATAAATCATTCATCTAAACTTTGTTTTTTTAGATTTTTTTATTAGAAAGCTGCTTTAAAGATCTACAAAAATGAATTTCATAATATTCTGATGTACAATTATTAATAGTGAATTTTTGAATTCATAGTACTGATTTGGCTTATTTCATTAATATCTCTTTTAGTCCTTGATATCACTTGCTCATTTTTTGATATGTAGTAGTAATTAGCGAGGCAGAATTTGTATTAAAATTTCATTAAAAGATATTATGATTTGTGTTATGTAGAATTTCTACAATATTTTGAGTGATTGATTTATTTCTCAAGTATCTTTCATCTATCTGAAAATCTAAAAATATATCCATGTGTCCCTAAGTCTGTTCTATAATCACAAAATTTTTGTTTTATTTTTATCTTGTTATTTGAATAGTCAAAAAATCAAAAACATCATTTCATCCTTTCTGCTATCTTTTATTTTTAGTATATCCATTACATCCTAAGAAAATACCAAAAAATATTGTAGCTTTCCCTCATTTATATATGTATCATATTTAAAGCGAAATCAATGAAATTAGGTCTAGTGCCCAAAAACTCAAAAACACTTCAAAACTTATAAAAATCACTAAAATTTGAAATAGTGTAAAAATCCAAAAAAAAGGTCAAGTTTACTTTTATATATTTGTCTAGGAAAAATATAATTATGATTTTAGGACTTCATTTTTGAGCTATTTGTAGAATTTTTTGAGTATCTTATTTGTCTTCTTTTTCCAAGTATAGAAGTGCCCATTTTTTCTTATTACTTGCATTTTATTATTTCTAAAAATTTCTAAAAACATTTCCAAAATTAATTAAAACACCAAAATTATTTTAGACTCTTCATTTTGACTTTATTTGATCTATTTTAAAAAATCTGAAAATATTTTCTCTATTTCTTTTATTTATCTCACTCTTATTATCTATATATATCATTATTATTTATATTAGTATTACGATAATTTTATAAAATCACAAAAATATTTGAATATTAAAAAATTAAAATAAAAAAATACAAAATTTAAAACCCACATAAAAATTAGACAAAGAAGCTCACACAATCATTCTTTTGCACCTCATTGCATAATCTGTCCAGTTTTTCTCTCTGTGTTCGAAACTCTACACATACTTACACGTATACATACATTTGTAGAGTTATAATAAATTTTAACTCTACAATTTATTTTGCATCGCTTTATATTTATTTGTGGGTTAATTATTGAATTTATGGTATTTTGTCTGAGGTCACTTCGACGACTGTTGATCCGCCTTGTTTATTGACAAGACTTCGGTAAAATATCATATTATCAATAGGGCAAACCAACTGTACAGAGGACAATCGACAACACTAATTTTTATTTGTCAGTAAATGCATTTTGGGACCTATTATATTTTACATTTTTTATACCTCAGATAAATAAACCCCCAACATGAAAAGTGTACATAAAAATAAAAAGAAAAAATTCAAAATTGATTTCACGTAAAAATAATACACAATGCACCTGGAACACACAAAACAAAAGACATAAAGAAAACTTCTCATACCTGTATCTACTCCATACAAACTCAAAATTAACCAAACACACATTTATTATTCATTCATTTAATTTGGAGTTGAGATGCAAAAGTTGACTTTTGGATCCCTATTATACTGTATACCTATATATAATATACAATATATTTATTCTTTATATTTTGTATATATTTATAAATATTATTCAAAACAAAATTATATAATAAAAATAATTCATTAAAAAATCATCAAAATAAATAATGTATTATGATATATATGTAAGCTATACCTATATAATGCATGCGCATATTCATTTAAGTGAATAAATCAGCAAAAAATAATAAAAATATGTAAATGTGTATTTAAATAAGATACAAATACATAAAATATGTATCAATAATAATAAAATATGAAATACAAAATAAAAATAAAATGCACTAAATATAGGTAAGTATTCTAGATTTTTGTAAAAATTAATACCTAATAAATCACCTTGTAAAAATAAATAAAAATCAGAATAAATTAGTATATAAAATAATAAGCATTTTTTGTCTTTGACTTTAATTTATTTTATAAATCCACTATTTTACTTATAATTATCTATTCCTTTTTATCGATGTTCTGTTTTTATCATGCTAACGTGGACCAATGTGAGCTCGAGGACTATTGACCTCGGGTCAACTTTCATCCCTCCCTATGTCTGTGTCTGTCAGATGTTAACCCTTTCTGTTCTTCGATTTTTCCTTCTTGAGACACTATCCTAGGAGCGTCGACTTCTTCACAAAATGTCACCTCTATGAATCCAACTTCCACGCCTAGCCCTTGCGTTAGTCAGTCGAGCATCGATCTGCTTGAAAACCCTAAATTTTGAACCCCTCCTCTCCTAGCATAAATAAGGAGATCTTCCTATTTTTGTATATTTGATACTTCTTTGTTCCTTGAACCCCCAGATCCCTTCGTAGACAGGTTGAGCTTGGTGACAGCTTGCTCCCTATCGGATTTGCAGCGAGGTAGAGGTGTCATCGGAGCGATCCTCCCTTCGTAGGTGTTTCACCGGTAATGATTCCTACTCCCTGATCTCCAGGTATGAGCTGCTTCATTTCCTTGTATGTATAGGTAGATTTTATTTATAGCTTCTATTCCTAGTCTTTATTCATGCCTTTACTGTCGATTTAGTCAGATTTTATATTTTGAGTTTGTTTGAGCTCTAGAGCTCTGGGCATCGTTCACCCATGCTAACCACTTTATTCCGACACGTAACATTCACCATCATCTTCTATAGTTGCTTCCCCATCTTTCAAGCAATCCCATTCACCATGATCGAGTCTCGACCTCGTCTTTGAGGTCTACTTCTATCGCCATCATCAGACCTCACCGCCACACCTTCATCTACGTCTAAATCTCTGAATAAAAGCCTAGGGACCTTTGTCTATTCTTGCTTTGACAAACCATGTAGGTCTTATGAGAAAATGGCCTCGACTGAGGCATTTTGCATCTAATAACAACACTCTTTGTTCTGGACTTGTTCGAGCCTCCAGGACCTTGTCGATGGGTCCTGGACATCCCTGACACCACTAGACATTGCAAACTAGTTGCATGCAAACATAGAGCATTCGAGCAGTGAGGGAAGAGGCTGGAGGTGTGAGATATCGATGATCGAAGGAGTAGCCCTTGGTTTTTCTTCTGAGTTCATCCTGCACCCTTACTTGCCATCTAATAAGTTGGGCATCCTAGTTTTGTCGTTGATCGTTGGATCTAGATGGGCAACCACCATAAAATCTTCAGTGAGGAGTAATCGTGGGCACTCATCTATGAAGGGGTAAACACCGTCCAGTGTGAGCCATGATTTCGAGTCCATCAGAGCCATTGGATGGCGTACTGAATTGGGTATCAATACCCCTGCAGCTTTTTGTATTTAATTTTTGTCCTGTAAATATTAAAGTTAGCATATTTAGTTTTGTAAAAATGCAGTAGGACCCTGGACTTATTGTATATTACATTTCAATCCCTTTCCAGCTCACCTCACGTGGACCCCCACGTGAGGCAACCATTTTGCACTAATACTCTTGCAGGTATAGTTATTTTTATTTAGTCTTGGAAAATGTGAAATATGTGTAAACATTTGCGATTATTTGCACAACCCTCGTATTTATTTTTAGTTGCAAAAAAACCCCTTCTAGGTTGTTTCTTTTTATTTATGTCTATCCAATTTTATTAAAAAGCTCGTGTGCCTTATAAAAGTTATGAAAAATGTTGTAGATGTTTAATATAGTGCTTGTATACAACATGTTTTTATTTAGCATTTTATTGCGCTTTCCTAATTATTAAAAATTAAATAGGGGCAAATTATCCCCTATTTGCTTAGAAAAATACAAAAAATATAAAAATAGCTTTTAAAATTCCAAAGAAATTAGAATATATATTACTATAGCCAAAAAATCACAAAAATATATGAAAGGAAAACACTAAAAATTGAAAAACCTTAAAAATCTATAAAATCAATAAAAATTAATTAAAAAATCAAAAAAGTTTTATATTGTATATTTTTATTTATATTATAAGATGTTTTTTAAAAATAGTTTTGAAAATTTTTGGACTTATTATCTAATTTTAAAAGCCAAAAAAATCAACATATATGGTATCGTTGCTATTTTATCATTTAAACATCTTAAAACTACATTAAAAATTAGCAAAAATTATAAGAAAAATAAAAAAAGTAGATAAAAACATTTAAAACATAATTTTTTTGAATTTTGAGTATATATAGATATATTTAAAAATATAAAACCTCATATAGATTATATATACTTTATATTACTGATATACATATTATTATTACTACTATTAATTTTAAATACTTAATATATATTTGAAACCCTTAAAAAAATAAAAAAGAATGTTCTTGTATATATTTCCTAAAGTTTTATATTTTCATTTAGTATATACATCATATATAGTATTTATAATATACATAATACTATATACATATTATATATTAAAAACAAAAAGAAATTATAATATGCAAAAAAAGAAAATGAAAACTTAAAAATTCAAAAAAAATAAAAGAATTAAAAACTATAAAAATTAAATATAATTAAAAATTCACAAAAAATAAAAAGGCAAAGAAGGTAAAAAAATAATTGTTGTTTATTTTCATTAATTAACAATAATTACCTTATCCCATTGCTCTCAATGTTTTGACACTCCACATACTTATACACTATACACATATATTTTGTATAGTTGAAATAAAATAAAATTTTGACTCACACATTTGCATTAAAATTATCATTCACTGTGAGTTAATTGTTGTCTTAGTTTGATTGGTGATGTGTCAAGAGCCGAGAGAGGGCCGATACCGTGATTGTCAGATCCGATTTTTCGGACACTACAGACTTCTCCAAGACTAGATGTTAGACACCTCTCACTGATTGACTAATCAAATGGCGCAGTTGTCAGGGAGAAACGCTTAGGATAGGATTTTTTATATATTTACCTACTATCTTTTTGTCTTTTATATCTTTTTATTTAAATAATTGTTTATTTGTTCTAATCATCTTTCTTTGCTGACCTTTTTGTCTGGTCCCGCTACGTGAGGCGATCTACTAGGAGGTTGAGGAAGCCAGTAGAGTGGAGGCCGGTCCCTTCTTTGCAGACCGGTAGGAGAGAGAAGAAGAACAAGGAGAAGAGAAGAGCAAACTAGCTTTAGTGTAGAATTTCTATTTTATTTTGTGAGAGTCTCTTCTATTTTTGTAAAATAATTGTAATAATACAGGGACAATCATACATTTAGACAGTCACAAGCCTATTTTACCAGTTGTTTGTTCACCTGGGGGCTTGCTATATTTTCCTCATGTTTTCTTCGCCTTCTTCTTTTTGTCCTCCCCATTTTTATCTTTATTTTGTTTTGTTTCCTGTGATTTGAGTTTTTCACTTTCTAAAATTTTGTTTTGTGTGCTTGAAGTCCCAAGTTCTAGGTTTTTATTTGGTCACTAGGTAGACTTAGATCCATACACCTAATAGAGTCTTATACCTATAGATTGTTGGACTTAGTCAAATAATAAATTTATGCTTCTTGGACATAGTTTCTTGCTAGGATGGTTTTCTCTTACACACATATAGGTTAGATTTTATTTTGTGTGCAGATCATCTTGCATGTAGACTGCTGGAGTCAGGTGTGCACCCTCATCTTTAGCACCCGCATTCATTGATTTTTCATGCATCGGCTTTTCCAAACTCCTCACTTGTTTTCTTGGACATAAGCAATAAAAGAATCGGAAAATTTGTTAGGCATTTTATTTTTCAAAAATACCAAAATAAGTGATAACAAATAAAATTAGGATTGCTAATTATACTCGATCCTGAAACAAAATATAAAGGACAAAAATCATTGTTTTGGAGAGATAAACCCCCTCATTGCCACATGTACATTTCAGATTGAGAGAGGCACATACATATAAGGATTAGAGCCCCATCCTTAGAATTGTACCTTAAGCATTTTGGTCAGCTCTTGAGCCTTGTTATTGCTTAAAGCACTTGCCTATAACTTTAGACGAAGTGGTCCGATGTTCTAGAAGGTGTTCTATGTTGAATGGAACACAACCACTCTAGACGACTGCAACTGTGACTTTGTAAATATTTTCGTTGTCACCTAACTCTAAAACATAAAGATAAAAAGATCAAGCTTTCGCGGTCATTACAGTGTTGAGTAGGTGAATTGAGGGGTTTTTTTCTTGTGTTTGTTTTATGTATGTTTAATCACTATGTGCATTTGCGACTTTTCTTTCATATTTTGACTTGACTATCGTTCTCTCCCCGATCCTCACCTCTTGAATGCCGAGATGGCTAGCTGGAGCTATTTTTATCCAGACTTTGCAGATTCTTCTCACTCTGCTCCAATCAATGCACCTCCATTTTGTCAGGAGGAGTTTTGTCAGAATTTTTTATACGTATCCATAACACCGACAGTTTAAACCACTGGATTTTGACTATTGTCCACCACTGTAGCTTTTCACCTACCATCACATACACCCAATACTAAGGTGTTGGATTCACCTCTCGTGGACACCATTCTTGATTACGTGACCTATTGAAGAAAATGCAACATAGGATTAATGATCTATCTGACCAAAATAAAATTCACACTATCGCTTCACCATCTGATATCATGGATTCATGAGAGGCCACCCATGAGAGACTGTAATCACCAAAAACACAAAAAAATGAGTAGAATATAAAATTCAAAAAAATAATAATAATGGGAGACTCGTTGCCCAAGAAGATTATGAGGAGAGGGCACATGTGCCACCTTACCGTAGAGGGCATCTTTAGGAGAGAATTCCCATTCTGGACTTGACCTTACTTCTTCCTTTGACGGGTTTGTGCCTTTCCGTTTTAGGACCACTGAGGATCTCCACCATTTCGATCCTCATAGCGCTTTGTCAGCTATTAACCATGATATGGACATGCACCTTGTTAGATCCATTCATCGACAGTCGCACAAGAAGGTACGATTTCCATCATCTTGATCATTATATATTTTTCTCTTTGTATATTTGCTCTTGTTTCTTTCTTTCCATCAATCGTTCCCTCGTCTACCTCGATCCGTGTGTTTGCTTGCTTAGGATGGGCTTTATCCTAAGTATAGGGGAAGTGGACAAGTCAATTGTTCTTTTTATTCTATTTCGTCACTCTTGTCATTGATTATACTTTGGGATCTCTTACCCTTAGTATAGGGGGAGTGATGTGTTCATTCTCAGTTCTCATTTCTCATTTTTATTTTCTATTTTTATTTTTGATCCCCTCACTTGTCTCCTCACTTCTGTCTATACTTAGGGATATTATACCATATGTATAGGAGGAGTTATATCAAGCCATTGATATGTTCATCCTAATCTTCGATTATCCCTGCCTTATGTAAAGTCAACTATACCTAGGATTAGTTGATCCTAAGTATATGGGGATGATCTACTTCTCATTATTTATTTTATTATAATCGTTGTAGTATAGACTTTCCCATACTCAACACGAGTTATATCTTTCTTTTTATCTCTGGTTATTATGAGGACATAACTCAAGCTAAGTATAGGGGGTCGTATATACGTTGTATATAATTTAGCCGTAACTCACACTTTTGTATTTTTGAATAACATGGCTAATTTACCATATGGATCGAGAAATATAATAAATGGACTGTAAAAAACACACTTTATATATATATATATATATATATATCAAAATTCTTTGTATAAATAAGTAATAAACTGATATAGAAATATTTTGCGAATTGATTTAAAAAATGGTTGGAAAATGTTTTGACAATCTTTTGAAAATCATTTGAAAATTTTTTTCTAAAATAATTTCAAACCTTTGTAAAAATTTCGTGTAAATTTGTTTCTTCTATTTCAATAAAATATTTTGAAAATTAATTTGCAAATGGTTTTCAAAGTAGTTGCAAAAATATTTTGAAAAATCTATCCATACCTTTGCAAAATGATTTTCCAAGTTTGTAAATGTTTTCAAAAAGTTTGTAAAAAATATTTTCAAAATAAAATTTTCAAAATATTTCTGAAAATGCTTTCAAATTATTTTGAGAACATTGTATATAATAGTAACAAAGAAAATTATTTATATAAATCCATACATATCCCTTTTATAAAGTCTATAAATAATAACTAACTTTGCATAAATTCCTAGTGTAAATTCTTCAAACTAGTTCTTGTAAATATACACACACTCCCTTGTAAACAAATCTATATACTTCTTTCACTTACCCTTATAAAAATCCCTAAAAATTTCAAAATATTCAAAAATCCACAAAAAATGGAAAACTTTTTCAAAATTCTATAAAAAGTTCATATCAGAAAATAGTTTCACAAAAATCCTTTTCTTGCATAGCATTTGCATTTTTCAGATTATATTGACAATTGAACTAATCTAAGTAAAATCTAAATATTTAAGCTATGTTGGACCTTAATCCGCATATTCACATGAACCTTATAGGAACTGGAATTGAGGCACTTCAGGTCTGCTAGACTTAATTCTTTGAGACCTTGAGACTTGGTTCATATGTTACCTTGATTTCCTAAGTAGAATATTTCTAAACACATGCATTACTCTGGTCGACAATGACCTAACTTGGATACCTGCAACTTACACTTTGCTCAACGCAGTTGAAGTAGTAAAGGGTTGGATTTGCCGTCATGATACACAAGTGAATGGAAACATATGAAGTCACAATATGTGGCAATTGTACCCCAACTCGATCCAATAGTGATGAGTTATAAAGGAAAGGAGGCAGTGGGTTGCAATCACGCTTCATAAGAGGGATAGTCTACTGGATCAAGAGGAAAAAGTCCTTAGATAAATGCAGATGTAAATAGTATTAAAAAAGTACAAAATCAATAACTCTCAAAAGAATAGATGGGAAAAAACAAAGAAAATCAATTCCCTTCGGAGTAGATATACATGAAATAAGAAAGCTCGTGCTTCACAGTCAAAGTATTCATGTAAGCATGCAGTTGGATGACTTGACTACACTAGTCAAGCATCCTAGGATATGTAGCTACACAATCTACCATACATTCTCTTCTCCAACTCCTCTTCTTGAGATGCTTGCACTTGAACTTAGAAGGGAATACTCTGATCCTCGAGGAAAGAGGGGTTGGATTGAGGAATAAGGGTCACCATTTTGGAGAAGATTGTCTCTTTACTGCTTCATCCAAAAGGAGTTACATATTACTTACACTTCACTAGATAGACTCATAGTCATAAGGGACTATGTATGATATAAACTTGTTCTGACATAGTTTTGAGAAAACATGACCAGAGTTTTGTGGTTCTTATAGGCTTTTGAGTTTCTAGTCCGATTCCGAATAAGGTTCCGACCAAACTTAAATTCCTAAAGATTTGACTAACTCCAAACTTTGATTTTATTAAGACAAGTTTAAAAGTTAAAATCAATACAATTAATTTCCTTTTCTTTTGTTTATTTTCTTTTTATGCACTTATTAACATAAATGTTTGCTAGGTAATAACAAAGGCAAGTATAAGGGTATGATGAATATCCATTTCATCATCTTTTCTTTCATTTTGGCCTTAAATCCTAGTTAAATGCATGTATATATCATTAATTTATATAAAATAACACTTAATAAGTGATAATAAATACTGTATAAAAATATGTATTTCATACCAACATAAAAGAATAAAGGAAATAAAAGGAAAAATGAACTGTCAAAGACATTGAGTGACCCTAGACCCCGAGACCTAGTCATCATGATGACTTGGTCGACAAGGAATAACGTATGGGTGGATAGGGCAGACCAACTGCACAGAGGACACTCAAAAATCCTAATTTTTATTTGTCAATAAATGCATTTTGGGACCTATTTTATTTTACATTTTCTATATATCAAATAAATAAAACCTCAACATGAAAAGTGTACATAAAAATACAAATAAAAAAAATAAAATTAGTTTCACTAAAAAATAATGCACAGGCACCCGAGATACACAAAGCAAAAGTCATATAGAAAACTTCCCAAACATGTATCTCCTCTAGGCAGACTCAAAAACGACCAAATTCATCTTTATTGTTCATAAAATTAAATTATCTATTTAATGAAGGTGGTTTCATTTAATTTGGAGTTGAGATGCAAAAGTTGGCTTTTGGGTCCTTATTGTATTGTATACTGTATATAATATTCAATATGTATTATATCTTTATATATTTAGTTCTTTATATTTTTATATATTTGTAAATATTATTCAAAATACATTTCTATAATAAAAATAAACAAAACCATTAAAAATTCATCAAAATAAATAATGTATTATAATATATAAGTAAACTATAATTGTATAATACATGTACATATCCATTTAAGTAAATAAATAAATTAGAAAAAATAGAATAAAAATATGTAAATGTGCATTTAAATAAGTTATAAATAATTAAAATATGTATAAATAATAAGAATATATGAAATTTAAAATAAAAATAAAATGCACTACATATAGGTTAATATATCTATATATACAAGCAAAAATTAATACCTAATAAATAACCCTATAAAAATAAATAAAAATCAGAATAAAATACTACATAAAATAATAAACATTTTTCTATTTTGATTTTAATTTAATTAATTCATCTACTATTTTATTTATAATTACATATTCTTTATATCTCTGTTTTGACTCTATTTGATTGATGTGAACCAATCAGAGCTCGAGGACTGTTGACCTTGAGTCAACTATCCTCCCTCCCTAAGTCTGCATCTATCAAACATTGACCCTTCCTTTTCTTTGAATTTTCCCTATTGATACATTGCCCTAGGCGCATCGACTTCTTCATGAAATGTCACCTCTATAGTCCATCTTCCACGCCTGGCCCTTGCCTTGGTCAGTGATGAATCCCTGATTCTCACTCTTTATTCTTTTATTTTAGCTATTTATCTTGGCAAAGCCTCATGTAAATAGATGTAAATACAATAAGTTAGCATTATGTATGCATTTGTTAATATTGCATAATTTACACGTATTTGTGCAAAAATAAAAAGAATAAAGAAAAAGAAAAAGGAAGGAGGTATTTAGAATAAATATAGAGTGACGTGAACCCCAAGAGAAGGTCAAGCATTGACCTGATCGCCAAATAAAAATAAGTAAAGAGAGATAGGGCCTACTCTATATTATACATATTATTGATGTAAAGAAACAATTATTCTCGATGAAATAAAAATAAAATATTCTTTTTAATCTTTGTATATAGTCCTCAAAATAAAACAAAAATCAGAAAAATAGAATAAAAATAAAAATAAAATCCTCTCTCCCTTGTTCAAAATACATGTATATATGTCCCAATCCCTATTTATTATATACCTGTAATTAAATAATAAAAATAAAATAAAAACTATTTTATACTCCAAAAATTATGTTGTAAATAAATAAAATATAAAAGTGGGGTATTTTTGTAAAAATAAATTTATAAAAATAATTGTGCAAAATACATAGGTATAATATACATGTATATAATACATTATTTTGTATAATGATTAATTTATTTTTTATCAAAATAAATAAAAATCACAGAAAAATAGTTTAAAAATAACAAATATTTTTTCAATTTATACACATTTTGATTTAAAATTGTTTATTATTTTTTATTGAATTTGTAAGTATTTTGTACATTCGAATTATCTGATTGGTCCGCATTATTTTGTTGACCCGGGTCAACGCCCTCTTCTAGGGCTTGACCCGATCATCTTCGTCGGACCGTTTTATCCTAATTCTTCCAGTCGGGTCACGCATTCCCTCGCCCTGATTCTTCGCCCGTGGCCTCTCCTTGGATCCAAGACCTTCGCGGATCCCTAGGAAGGTACGAATCTTCCTAAGGTTGCGTGCCTTCGCTCGACACTTCCAGCCTCCTGGGAACCCTTTAAATCATCTCCACCGCCTCCCAAGAGTAGTATCTCATGCCTCACGCCTCCCTTCAGCCCTAGCCACCTCCGGTTGAGTGACAGCTTCCTGAGGGTCTCTTCGGATCGAAGTTTGGAGGAACAGCCACGCTGCTCTAGCTATGTGGCCGGAGACCACCGTCACGTTCAGCCTCCCGGCCTTCCACAGCTTGGTTGAGGCTAATACCTCACCCGACCACCTCCGCCTGGAGCTCAAGATCATATTCCTTCCTCGAGGTACCCTTTATTCCTCGTCCATTTCCCTATTCGATTCAGTCACTTCATCTTCCGCTGCCGCACGTTCACCTGCTCCGACCAGCTGGTCGA